>JAVIAB010000124.1:33783235-34383235 GCA_032433765.1 Megaustenia siamemsis
CAGAATCCGAAATTATCTGTGATGTAATCCTAGCCTGATCGACGAGGACCAAACAAAGCTGTTAGCGCTGGCGTGTCAGTCACAGGTGTACCTTACAGGCCCGTGTGTTTAATGAGAGAAAGAGTGAGAGAGTGAGGAATAGAGAAAGAAAGAGGAAAACGGTGGATCGATAGAGTCCAGTGAAAGAGGAGCAATAAAGAGAGGGGAAAAATATTGTCTTTAAATGTTTGGAATAGAGAGAGTGAAAAAAAGAATAACGATCGAAGACTGTGTTAAAACACTGAATAAAATGGGGAAAGAAAAGAGGAGAAATGAAAAGAAAACAATGAGAAAAATGATACGGTTAAATCTTTACGTAATTAATGGACGGCACACATTGATCGACGTTTTGACTCAATAGGCCTTCAACAGGAACAAACAACACGCACGCACATATGTGTAAGTAAATAAAATTAGCCCTACGTCATCATCGAGTGCCGTCTCTGCATCGAAAGTTGGTTGTAATGGAGCGCCATTCCGCTCTGTTTCTTGCTTTGATGGTTCAGGTTAAGCATAGCCCTATATAGCTAACTAATCATGAAGTATCTAAAACAATATAATGTCTAACTAAAATGAGAAATAATAATAATGTTTTTTTTCCCTGCCTACAGTGCTGTCACCGGAAGGAAAATTAACAAGGACAAAGTCATATGCCTGACACCCTGTAAGTGAAAGAAAAGAGTGAAGATAATAAATGGAACAAAACGACAGGAACCGGAAATAACCCATCAGCTTCCAACATGAGAATGTCACAAAAGATTAAACGTGGTTAGCACGCTAGCCTGGTGATTAATTAAACTTGGGTTCAAACCCAGCTTGATGCTTTGCAGTCGACACAACTGACAAGAAAACAAGGAACTCACAGAGCTGTGGTAAGTAATAACAGCGAACAAGAGATCTGGCCTCCTCACCTCAAACGAATCAAATGGGACTGACTAAGCACGTGCAATCAATCGCTAGAAAACTTTATTTCTCTTCATCTACTCCTCCCACCATCTACTGGATCCTACACTCTTGTTATCAAGCACAGTTGCGTGTCATTGATATTTTGGTTGTCTTGCTAATTTACTTATTTGAGAAACGTAGACTGTTTCTTCTGTGATACATTCTGGCTAGTTGAAATTTTCATTTAAAAAAAAATGAGGTTAGAATGTGCATATTTTACATGTAATATTGTGAATTTAGTTGATCTTTGAGAGTTCTCTGTGGTGATTGCAGTGTTCTGTAAAAGACATGCCATCTGATGATGACGATAATTGACAATTATGAGAACTAACACGATATATTCCCCATACACCTTCATTCACAAAAAGAAGCTCCTCTCTCTAAGAGCATTTTAGCACTTGATTGATTCTGGCTTCTTGATCCTTCCATTGCAGTTAGACGGCACATTGGGCTCGCAGAGTCTATGCTGCCAACCTTACTTCTCTTGTTAGAGTGTGTTTCTCGAGGTCGTCCTCTTTTCCTCTGACTTAATGTTTTCATTCTGAGAGCTGCTTAATAATTGTCTAGTCGTTTCTTCTAAATGCATGCCCGACATATGTCTATCTTCGTTTTTTAATAGTAGAGATAAATGGTTGCATGACCATTTCTCTTATTTCAGCATTAGTCTTGAATTCATTTCATTTAAGACAAAGTATCATTCTTAGGTATTGCTCTCCAATTACGTTGCATTTTTTCTCAGTAAAAATAATCATCATCTTAACTCTTTCCTCACGTTTCAACGCACTGTGTGTGCCACGCTGATTTCGACAGCGTACGTTTCGCCGCATAGTGGATCACTCTCAACTTGATTAGTGTGAACCGTCATCAAACCATATTCTTTTTACATGTCTTGTATCATCTTGGTATTCGTGAAATCTGATACCTTGTTCAATTATCGAAAAATTCATATATAATATGTTATATGTTAGATAAATATATTCACTGGTTCTTAAAACCAAGAAAAATGTTGTCTCTGAAATCTCTTCTGTTGCGTCGATAAAAAGCTTCTATATGGAAAGAGTTAACCATCTTCATTTGTTTCAGTCCTTAACCAAACGCCATGTCAAGAGGCGTTTGTATTCATATCTCGCCATCTCTCTCTCTCTCTCTCTCTCTCTCTCTCTCACTCTATAGTGCTTCCTTCCACGTCTCCTCTACCCATCTATTGACGAAGATAAAGTGGATTCTCCTTTTCTGATATAAGTTGCATCTCTTTGTGTTCTAATTTCTCTCAGCACTTTTTCATTACATTTTAAATCTGCTGTCTATGAAATTCTCAACATTCTGTTAGATTACATTTATGTGCCCTCTAAATACCTTATTGTTTTTAGCTTGTCTATGATTTACTTTCAAATAACGATTGCTTCCATATAAAATTTGAACTCTTTTCTTTACTGATATTGACAAGAAAGGCTCCACAGAATGTTTCTTGAAATATATCCTCCTACATATTCATTAAGGGAGCAGCGATAGCTCAGTGGTTAGTGAACTGGACTACAAAGGACAAGATGTAAGATTCGATCCCAATCGACGGGTCCGGGTTCACCCAGCCTTAAATGGGTACCGGATTTTTTTCTGGGAAAGTAAAGCGGCACAGGCGTAATACCGACCGTTTTGCCCCAAAAATCATGAGCCAAAGGTCTATAAAAATTATGGTTACTAACATTATATTCCCTATACGCCACTTGGCGTGACGGTGCTCTTTACTTTTGTTGTTGTTGTTGTTGTTGTTTACATTAACGGTATCTTTCCATCATCTTATGCCATAACGGTTGTCGTAGGCAATCATGTCCTTCCACAATCTTCTATCTACAATGCATCATATCGTATTGTTTTTTTTACATATTCATTAGCCTTTGTGAAGTTACTTTATATGAAATGTGTAAAACGAATGTGGAATTGGATCACTGTGTGTTATAGAGGTTTGACAGGATGGTGACGGGTTCGAATCCTGACATAGGCAATGGAAATTTTCCATTTCCCGTGGGTTTTTTTTTCGTGGCTGGTCTTTTTGTTTTGTAGCGAGATCCGATACCTAGCCCTCTCAGATAACGGCGAAATATATATCTATCTATCTAGAGTCCTTTCGAGACGAAGACGGCACATAGGGCAGAACCTCAAAAACAGAAACCTTGCGTGCCAAAATAGCACATATTGCAGAGATCATTGCTTAACGTTATTATATAGGAAGTCCTATATGCATTAGCTCTCGTTGATTATAACCATTGGCAGTTAAAACGTTGTAAAGATTTGATTGAGTTGGCTAAAATGGCCGCTGTAAAGCACTACTCATGCCAAGTCGGATGTGCCTGGCCGAGAAGCGCAGATATCGCAGTATGTCGTAAACGATCGAGACAACTCACCCACGCCCATTTAACGGGTAAACACTAGGAAGAAGAGGAAAAACCGAATTCATATTCCTCGCATCAGTCAAGAAACATTTTATAACCAAAAAAAAATTAAAATAAAAACTATTTCCAAACAGGAACAAAAATAATGTATTCGAATTTTGTGGTCGTCCGTCCTGTTCTAAGGTCAGGTCAATGATATTTGTGACACGTTCGCCCAGTCGATCCTTCCAGATACACCCCTTTAATTTTTTTGGTCACTCTCCAGGGATTTGAAACGCCCCCTATTGTGGACTTGACTGACGGGTGGGCGTGTCATGGCTAGAGTAATGACGGATGGTGTATCCTCGGATGCCAAACGAGAACAATGGGAGCGAGACCAAACGATACTATGAAAGTTCAGGTGTGTTAGCGGCAACTATCCGGGCAGTCTTAACGAAGTTAAATCGTACTGGTGGTAATGAACAGAGCTTGAAACCCGGCACTATATTTATTTTCAACGGACAACAGCGTGTCAGCTGTACATTGTGGCTTCCGTGACATCACTCCAGATACTAATAACAAACACAAAGATACAGAGCTATATGGTCACTGGTTATGTTGACATGAAAGTCGACTTTTGTCAATTATAAAATTCATTGACAGTTACAGACAAGCGATCAACCATGAAAATTAAAGCAGAAATTTGACAAAAACATAACAGAAAAAAGTAAAGATAATAGAGCAAATCTATCTATCTATCTATTGACCTTTCGAGCCGTAGCCGGCCCATAGGGCGTAGACCAAGATACTCCTCCTATCTCAATTTTTATTGTAGCAGTTTTAAATTCTTTTAAAGACATTTTATCAAATCTCGCCATTTGTCTCTGTTCTGTGCAAGCAGCTCTATCTCATTGAGGGAGCCGATTTCTGCTGCTCTTGCCTCTCTCATACATGTTTTTCTCAGCGTCTCTCTGGGTCTTCCTCTTTTCCTCTTACCTGTTGTTTCCCACATGAGGGCTTGAGGGCAAATCTAGAGTTATTTAATCGTTTCAGGGGAAAGATGTACAGTCGAACCTGTCTAAGGCGACCATTCACGGGACTTTCAAAAACTGGTCCATAGGACAGGTGGTCCTGCCTCACAGGTTTCACATAATAAATAGAGCGATAAAAAAAATGTTATCCTAAGCACTATGAAAACTAACCTGCAAATCAGCGTAATCCATGAGTAGAACATAGTGCACATGTCGGTCTACAATAGCCACTGGTTGGACACTTTTCATAAAACACGATAGTTAAACACACAAAAATAAAACACACATACACAGATTCCACTTATACTGTACATGTATCACTTTTGACTTGAAAAAAAAATCCAATATGGTAGTCTGTTGTTTGACAGATGAAATAAACGATAAGTTCAATTTTTCTCTCAAGTCCATGATAACGTCTAGTATGTCAGATCTCCCGTTTGTTATTGAATAGGTGCGCAGAAGCTCCAAAGCATTATGTGCATCTGCGATAGTGTATGTTTTCTCAATGTCAGTAGAATCTTGTTCGTTGTCTGATTCACTATTCACATCCTCAGCAGCTAAAATTGCAGTGGCAGGAAGATCCCAGTTTGTTTCTATTGTGTTGCAAGTTTGGAGCCCTGAATCAATCATGGAGATGTCTGTCAATTGGTATCCAAACAATTCTTTTGAAAGGTTATCCAAAGCAGTAGAAATTGCAGTAGAAACAATTTGCACGTCGGTCTTTGATGCAGATTCCATGTGCGTCAGAGAATATGCGTGTGTTTCAGCAGGACAATGAAAACCTGCTTTACAGAAACACTTAAGGATGGTTGAGTTGTCCACTTCTTTCCATGCTGCAGCAATCCAGTAGACTACATCCAGTAAATTGACCTGTTTCATGAGTTCGGTTCCGGAAGCATCCTTGTTTGATTCCATGACTGTGATAAGATGTAGAAGCTGTTTTTGTCTAAACTTTAATTTAAATGTCTGAATGACACCCTGGTCTAGGGGTTGAACTAATGCAGTTGTGTTGGGTGGCAGAAACTGCAGCTTAACATTCTGTAGTTCGATCTTGGGATGACAGGTAGCGTTGTCAACAAATAAAATAATGTGGCGCTTTTTTTTCTGCATCTTACGGTCAAAACTTTTCAGCCAATCTTCAAATATAGCTGCAGTCATCCATGCCTTTTTGTTGTTTCTGTAAATCACTGGCAGTGTGTTTATGTTGATGTTTTTAAAAATCCTAGGGTTAGCTGCTTTCCCAATCACTAAAGCCGGTTCTCGTTCCCCCAACATGTTAGTGCATAGCATCACTGTTATTCGCTCTTTGCTTTTTTTACCCCCAGCGCATTTTTCTCCTTTGACAAAAATGTTTTGTCCGTAGTCGCTTTGAAAAATAACCCGGTTTCATCTAAATTAAAAATGTCTTGAGCAGCGTAACCATAGCATATCTCGGATAATTTAGAAGTCCAGTCAGCCGCAGCACTCATATCTGAATCACCGACTTCGCCACATTGCTTACCAAACACAAGATTGTGTCTTTTAATGAAGGCCTCTAACCAGCCGTTCGATGCTTTAAAGACTGAGTTTTCCAATTCTTTTGCAAACTGTAAAGCTCGTTCTTTGATCATCGGCCCAGATAACGGAATTTTTCGTGCAAGTGCTGATTGACACCATTTCCAACAAAGTGTATTTATGTCTTCATTTCCCGTTTTCCTGCTATTCCTTCTTTTCATACTTGGTGCATTATTTTCAAAGTCATTCATATACTCGGCTTTTCTCTTTAACGTACGTAAAATCTGTGTCTTTCCCACACCAAACTGTTCTGCCAATAATCGCGAACTTGTACCTTGCTGGTTTTGTCGAATCACTGATATTCGTTCTTCCAGCGTTAATGCTTTTGGTTTTACACTTTTGACACTGGCCATTTCCTATATTGTGTGTAACACTTTTAAAATCCACAAAAATAATTCACTGAGATACTGTACATGTACATGAATACACTCTAAGCGGGCAATGACTAATTCTTTAGATAATTCCTGTAATTTATACGGGCCACGCAATGGTCTACTTTGGTCTAGACGGAACCGCGAAGTGATGTCACTTCACGAATCATAGATCTGTGTCTGCACCAGTATTGACTGATAAACGTAACACGTCCCACTGTAATCTGGGACTCACTAAATACGGGAAAACATCAACACCTGTAGACACCTGTGTCGATCGTTTATAGCTCCCAGCGAGACGAAGGACTGGCTGGTCGTCGTAAACGGGATAAATAACATTGGCGGCGGTTAATTAGCCTGGTCTCTGGTCGCGTCATACGGTGAGCGCCGTAATCAGTGTTAGCATATAGTAAAAAACTCGGGGAAATTGTAGACCCGGTCCTATAACCAGGGAAACGCTTTAAACAGGTGGTCCTAAGACCAGGTTCGACTGTATTAAGTATTCTGAAAAAATACACAAATAAACAACTGAAAAAATACACAAATAATCAGCTGAAAAAATACACAAATAATCAGCTGAAAAAATACACAAATAATCAACTGAAAAAATACACAAATAAGCAACTGAAAAAATACACAAATAATCAGCTGAAAAAAAAACACAAATAAACTGAAAAATACACAAATAATCAACTGAAAAAAATACACAAATAATCAGCTGAAAAAATACACAAATAATCAGCTGAAAAAAATACACAAATAATCAGCTGAAAAAATACACAAATAATCAATTGAAAAAATACACAAATAATCAGCTGAAAAAATACACAAATAATCAGCTGAAAAAATACACAAATAATCAACTGAAAAAATACACAAATAATCAGCTGAAAAAATACACAAATAATCAGCTGAAAAAAAAAAAACAATAGACAGTACGAAGCAGGATCGACCCTGCTCGGACGTAATGTTTTTTTTCTCCTGTTTATTATTTATGTTTTTTTCCTGTTTATTATTTGTGTTTTTTTCCTGTTTATTATTTATGTTTTTTTCCTGTTTATTATTTATGTTTTTTTCCTGTTTATTATTTATGTTTTTTTTCCTGTTTATTATTTATGTCCCCCCCCCCCCCCCCCCTTGAGCGTTGTAAACATAACTCTTCCCCTGAAATTATTCGTTGATCTGCCTCCTCAAAAAGTACCTCTTTATAACAATATATTCATTTATTTTTATTTTTCCCGAGCCTCCTGGAACGGGCAATAGAAAATTTGAAATGTGAAAAGTGTATGAAAACAATTAAAATTTTATGCTAAGGATACAAATAAGAACAAATGAAGGTTTTCGAAATCCAAAAGAATAGTATTGGTAACACTGGCCGAAATCCCAATCGATTGTGGAGATTACAAAACAATCAATGCAGGAGGTAACATTAGAACGTTTCTCTAGTGTGTGAAAGAGGGATAGTGAGTGAGTTCAATGATTAAGGAAAAGTAATGGTTTACTTTACGGAAAGGAAACTGGAGATAAATTATTTGATACCTGACGATGCAGCATAATATTATTGTGATTTTGCAAAATGTAAACGATACGTATAGTATATGGTATATTCTTATTTGAGAAATAGCAATCCTCTGGACGTATACATTTCATGGTGTTAGCAAAAGAACGTGATTGTGTTCTCGGACGCCAGCGATCTTAACACACACCACAACAACGCAAACACTCAACAATAGATGCACACACATTGACACAATCCCAAACACCCAGATCAAATACACGCAATCACCCACGATAAAAAACACATAAAAAATACAAACCGCAAAATATGTTAGCCCATTTTTCTCACATCCAGCCTCTGAATTTAGCCATCTTTCCCCATCAGTCCTCTAGACTTAGCCATATTATCCAATCAGTCGTCAAGACATAGCCATATTACCTCATCAGTCGTCTAGACATAGCCATATTTCCCATCAGTCCTCTAGACATAAATATATTACCCCATCAATCCTCTAGACTTAGCTATATTTCCCCATCAGTCCTCTAGACATAGCCAAATTTCCCCCTCAATCCTCTAGACATAGCCATATTTCCACCATCAATCCTCTAGACATAAATATATTACCCCATCAATCCTCTAGACAGCTATATTTCCCCATCAGTCCTCTAGTAGACTCAGCCATATTTCCCCATCAATCCTCTAGACTTAGCCATATTTCCCCATCAATCCTCTAGTCTTAGCCACATTTCCCCATCAATCTTCTTGACTTAGCCATATTACCCCATCAGTCCTCTAGACTTAGCCATATTTCCACATGTCCTCTAGACGTAGCCATATTCCCCCCAATCAATCCTCTTGACTTAGCAATATTTCCCTATGTCCTCTAGACTTCTACAGTTTTCCATTTTAAAATAAGTCATCTTGACTTAGCTATATTACCCCATCAATCCTCTTGACTTAGCCATATTTCCCCATCAATCCTCTAAAAGTAACCATATTTCCCTATCAATGCTCTTGACTTAGCTATATTTCCCCATCAATGCTCTAGACTTAGCTATTTACCCCATCAATCCTCTAGACTTAGCCATATTTCCCCATCAGTCCTCTTGACTTAGCCATATTTCCCCATCAGTCCTGTAGACTTCTACAGTTTTCTAATTTTAAAATAAGTCATCTGGACTTAGCCATTGTTATGTTTAAAAAGAAAACTTGAGCCTATTTACCCAGACAACTCTCTGTCTATTCAATGTTTCAAGATTTTCCATCCCTCTTGATTCCTCTTCTTTCTTATCTTCCTTATCATCATACTCTTTACTCTTACCCTCCTCTTTATCCTTGGTTGATGATTTACATTATGTATTCAGCAAGCAATTAAGTATCCTGTCATCTCTTAATCTTGTACGGCTTATAACGCTCTTTCGCTTAGAGCACAAAGTCTGGTCTCCACTGTGCAAGTTTATTTTCTCCACCAGATGTATTGTTGGACTGCAGATTTTTCTCAGCCCTCGTGAAGTTCACTACATCACTTAGTAGTTCTCTTTCTATCTAGTAGCCGGTGTCTCTCGGTGTCTGCTAAAGGAATGGATACTCCTCTTCGTCATCCGCCCTTGAAGGATGTTTAGATGGGCGTAGATGTGTTCGTAATGCTGATCACATTACTTAGAGATGTACCGTCTGTAAAAAACAGTTGGCAAAAACATCATGTTCTCAAAACTCTGCGAGGTTGGATGGGGCTATTCCTTCCTTCCTTCCTTCCTTCCTTCCTTCCTTCCTTCCTTCCTTCCTTCCTTCCTTCCTTCCTTCCTTCCTTCCTTCCTTCCTTCCTTCCTTCCTTCCTTCCTTCCTTCCTTCCTTCCTTCCTTCCTTCCTTCCTTCCTTCCTTCCTTCCTTCCTTCCTTCCTTCCTTCCTTCCTTCCTTCCTTCCTTCCTTCATCCCTCCTCCCTCCCTCCCTCCCTCCCTCCCTCACTTCCTTATTTCCTTCCTTCCTCCCATTCATTAATTCTCCCTTCCTTCCTTCCTTCCTTCCTTCCTTCCTTCCTTCCTTCCTTCCTTCCTTCCTTCCTTCCTTCCTTCCTTCCTTCCTTCCTTCCTTCCTTCCTTCCTTCCTTCCTTCCTTCCTTCCTTCCTTCCTTCTTCCTTCCTTCCTTCCTTCCTTCCTTCCTTCCTTCCTTCCTTCCTTCCTGCCTTCCTTCCTTCCTTCCTTCCTTCCTTCCTTCCTTCCTTCCTTCCTTCCTCCCTTCCTTCTTTCAACGTTAATTTTTAAAAAAATAGAATAACATATTCTTGACCTTCCTTCCTTCCTTCCTTCCTTCCTGCCTTCCTTCCTTCCTTCCTTCCTTCCTTCCTTCCTTCCTTCCTTCCTTCCTTCCTTCCTTCCTTCCTTCCTTCCTTCCTCCCTTCCTTCTTTCAACGTTAATTTTTAAAAAAATAGAATAACATATTCTTGACATTCCCCACTGCCCCCTCCCCACAAATATTTTGTGTTTGTGCGTATCTGATTGTTATGTCTGAATGTCCTGCTGTGTCTAAAGCGGAAGATTGAAAACTGAGGGCCAGACACAGCCCCCATGGACAAAGCCATCGAATCTCATTTTATGTTTCAGTTGTGACTAAGGACGAGAAGCACATGAAAAACACCCAGTGTTCTCGGCGGGGTGTGGCGTCTCAGTCACTGCTCTTCGCGGATGGTGTCAAACTGTCAGCCAATGACACCATGACATTTGCTGCTCTACGGTACTGGAGAATTATTAACCTCCATTATACAAGAGCTTTACTATGAGAATCTAGATACGAAATATTAAACCACTATATACTTTTAATGCCCGTCTCCTTTTCTGTCCCATGATGGTCCAGAGCAGCAGCTCTCAAACGTTTCTTTATCATGGACCCCCTTTAAATATGTTTTGTAGTCGTGGACCCCCAGGATTAAACTTTAACTCAACATTTCAAGCCCCAAAGTTCATCAACTACTTTATTTGAGAAACTGTAATAAATGTCGCATATAAATTATGTCACTCTCCTAGGAATCCATTTAGCTAAAATAGTATCAAACTATTCTTCAAGCCTTTACAATTGACGTCACCCTGTGACGGCACCGCGGACTTGTGAGGGGCCGCGGACAACGTGTTTGAGAAACGCTAGACTAGAGGTCAGTGTTGGTGCAAGTTTGCAGCTGGAGGAAAGAGAACGGAACCTGAGTGTTGTTACTAAGACCAGATTTATCTGTGACCTAAATAAGCTACAGGATCCGCCATAGCTAAGTGGTTAGTGAACTGAACTACAAAGGACAAGAGGTTGGATTAGATCCTGATCGATGGCTTCCATGTTCACCCAGCCTTAAATGGGTACCATATTTGTTATGGGAAGGTAAAACCGCACGGACTTAATACTGATCATAAAAAAAAGTAAAGTATCCCCGTCACGCCAAGTGGCGTATAGGGAATATGGTGTTAGTAACCATACATTTTACAGACCTTCGGCACATGATTTTTTTGGGGTAATGTGGTCTGTATTACGCCCGTACCGCTTTACATTCCCAGAAAAAAATCCGGTACCCATTAAAGACTTTGTGAACCGGAAGCCGTCGGTTGGGATCGAACCCTACCTCATGTCCTCTGTAGTCCAGTTCACTAACCACTGAGCTATCGCGGCTCACAATACTGACCGTAGTAAAAAGTAAAGTGCCCCGTCACGCCAAGTGGCGTATAGGGAATATGGTGTTAGTGACCATAAATTTTACAGACTTTCAGCACATGATTTTTGGGGTAATGTGGTCGGTTTAACGCCCGTGCCGATTTACTTTCCCCGAAAAAAAAATTCGGTATATTTATCTATATATATATAAATTTGATGTTATATGGCGAACTTAAGGACGGAAAAAGACCAAAGGGAAGACCAGTGCTGAGATATAATGATTTTTGAAGGGCTTCCTTGAGGGAATGCTCTATCAGTGAAAGAAATTGCAAAAATGCGGCTGCAAATCGTAGCACACGGAGAACAAAAATATATTTAAAAAATGGCACAGCCACTTTGGAGACAGTGCTGATATCAAATTCAAAATAAAAAAGCGTGGAGAAAAAAAGAGACGAGGCTAGACACCACGAATATATCTTGTTCATTCTGTGGATGGATCTGTTTGTGTAATATTGGTAGATTCAGCAACGACAGAAGCTGTACAGCAAAGCAGCATCCAGCGTTAGATATTACTGTTTGGTCTCGAGGCAAAACGCCGGCCTCTAGAAAGATAGATAGTGGGTTAAAACGCCGCTGCACCAGCAGTTGGGATTTTTATTTATGATTTTCTCTCTGAGACAACCACCCCTGGTCTCAGCAGCGAGGCCCGGCTGAAACGTCAAGTACTCATGGACTGAAAAAATGTGAGTACCTCCAAAGACGAAGTTATCTGCCTGTGCGGCGAGGGACCCCTGCGCCCTACCAGGGAAAAAACGGTTTATCATGTACACAAAAAAATACCAAACTACTGACTTATCATGATTGCTTGCTACCAACGGTCTGTCAAGGCGCCAAGGCCATATATATATATATATATATATATATATATATATATATATATATATATATATATGTGTGTGTGTGTGTGTGTGTGCGTGTGTGTCTGTGTGAGTATACATGAAAAGACAACTTAAAATTCTGCACTATTTTGTTATTTTTCTACATGTATTAATTGAGAATTTTTAATTCTGCACTTTATTGCTTTTTCCATACATGTCGGGATTGAGAATTAGAGAAATCTGAATTAGATCGTGTCTAGTCAGTTATCAGATTATCCTCATATAAAGTCAAACGAAAGCGCTCAGATCTCTTCTTCCCAGCATACACACAAGTGTTGCGTCAGACGAGACCAATTATTTGTTCCTTTACTAGTTTACTCAGTTGATTTATTACTTTTCTTAGTTGCTTTACTAGTTTTCTTGGTTGCTTTACTAGTTTTCTTGGTTGTTTTACTAGTTTTCTTAGCTGCTTTACTAGTTTTCTTGGTTGTTTTACTAGTTTTCTTGGCTGCTTCATTAGTTTTCTTTGCTGCTTTACTATTCTTTGCTGCTTTATTAGTTTTCTTTGATGCTTTACTAGTTTTCTTGGTTGCTTTACTAGTTTCCTTTGCTACTTTACTAGTTTTCTTTGATGCTTTACTAATTTTCTTGGTTGCTTTACTAGTTTTCTTGGTTGCTTTACTAATTTTCTTGGTTGTTTTACTAGTTTTCTTGGTTGCTTTACTAGTTTTCTTTGTTGCTTTACTAGCTTTCTTGGTTGTTTTACCAGTTTTCTTGGTTGTTTCAATAGTTTTCTTGGTTGCTTTACTAGTTTTCTTTGTTTCTTTACTAGTTTTCTTTGTTGCTTTACTTGTTTTCTTTGTTGCTTTACTAGTTTTCTTTGCTGCTTTACTTGTTTTCTTTGTTGCTTTACTAGTTTTCTTGGTTGTTTTACCAGTTTTCTTGGTTGCTTCAATAGTTTTCTTTGTTGCTTTACTAGTTTTCTTTGCTGCTTTACTTGTTTTCTTGGTTGCTTTACTAGTTTTCTTTGCTACTTTACTAGTTTTCTCGGTTGCTTTACTAGTTTTCTTTGTTGCTTTACTAGTTATCTATGCTGCTTTACTAGTTTTCTTTGTTGCTTTACTAGTTTTCTTGGTTGCTTTACTAGTTTTCTTAGTTGCTTCACTAGTTTTCTTGGTTGCTTTACTAGTTTTCTTGGTTGCTTTACTAGTTTTCTTAGTTGCTTCACTAGTTTTCTTTGTAGCTTTTCTAGTTTTCTTGTTTGTTTTACCAGTTTTCTTTGTTGATTCAATAGTTTTCTTGGTTGCTTTACTAGTTTTCTTTGTTTCTTTACTAGTTTTCTTTGTTGCTTTACTTGTTTTCTTTGTTGCTTTACTAGTTTTCTTTGATGCTTTACTTGTTTTCTTTGTTGCTTTACTAGTTTTCTTGGTTTTACCAGTTTTCTTGGTTGCTTCAATAGTTTTCTTTGTTGCTTTACTAGTTTTCTTGGTTGTTTTACCAGTTTTCTTGGTTGCTTCAATAGATTTCTTGGTTGCTTTACTTGTTTTCTTTGTTGCTTTACTAGTTTTCTTTGTTTCTTTACTAGTTTTCTTTGTTGCTTTACTTGTTTTCTTTGTTGCTTTACTTGTTTTCTTTGCTGCTTTTCTTGTTTTCTTTGTTGCTTTACTAGTTTTCTTGGTTGTTTTACCAGTTTTCTTGGTTGCTTCAATAGTTTTCTTTGTTGCTTTACTAGTTTTCTTTGCTGCTTTACTTGTTTTCTTGGTTGCTTTACTAGTTTTCTTTGCTGCTTTACTAGTTTTCTCGGTTGCTTTACTAGTTTTCTTTGTTGCTTTACTAGTTATCTTTGCTGCTTTACTAGTTTTCTTTGTTGCTTTACTAGTTTTCTTGGTTGCGTTACTAGTTTTCTTAGTTGCTTCACTAGTTTTCTTGGTTGCTTTACTAGTTTTCTTGGTTGTTGTACTAGTTTTTATTGCTGCTTTACTAGTTTTCTTGGTTGCTTTACTAGTTTTCATTGCTGCTTCACCAATTTTCTTGGTTGGTATACTAATTTTCTAGTTTGCTTTATTGCCCTACTAGTTTGCTCTGTTGATCTACTAGTTTGCTTTCTTGCTCTACTAGTTTGCTTTGTTGCACTACTAGATTGTTTTATTGCTGTACTAGTTTGCTTTGTTGCTCTACTAGTTTGCTTTCTTGCTCTACTAGTTTGCTTTGTTGCACTACTAGATTGTTTTATTGCTGTACTAGTTTGCTTTGTTGCTCTCCTAGTTTGCTTCATTGCTCTATTAGTTTGCTTCATTGCTCGACTAGTTTCCTTTGTTGTACTACTAGTTTGCTTTGTTGCTCTACTAGTTTTCTATTTTGCTCTACTAGTTTGCTTTATTGCACTACTAGTTTGCTTTATTGCTCTACTAGTTTGCTTTATTGCTCTACTAGTTTGCTTTATTGCTCTACTAGCTTATTTTGTTGCTCTACTAATTTTCATTGTTGCTATAATAATTGTCATTGTTGCTCTACTAGTTTTATTTTTCTCGCTGCTAGGCACCAAAAATAAACGTCTAGATTTGGACGAGGTATACCATGAAAGTGTTTCAATAGTACACGTGCGCGCTAAATCTCCCAGATCAAGCAACACACAAACTCCCATAAATTTTCCCAACAAAAAGGATTTAAGAACACATATCTTAAACATCGCCTTCTATTTCTCTCTTTTTTGTGAACAAAGCAAGCAACTACATCTTCATCAGGAGTGATAACAACCAAATAATCCCGGACACAAAATGCTAGAACTTCCAACACAAACGTCTTATTTGAAAGAATAAAAGAATTTCTACTTTCACGTTAAAAGTTGTAAAACTGGAACCTGCAGCAATTCCCTATCGTAAACTTGTACAAAATACTTTAGCTTCAAGAGGATTCATAGGGAAACCGGAAAATTTCACACTCAAAGACATCGTAAGCAGTTTTCCAGTAAACAGCCTAGGCGAGGACATTTATATTTTAACACGCTGTAAAAAGCACGAAGTACCCGCGAAAAGTTTGGATCGTATGAACGCCCATCCCAACCCTTGTCGACATTTTTATGCTCCGTTAGATGCATTTATGTCAGCGAGGCCGCTACTATAGTTCGATGATGAGGATAATCGATATTCGTTTCTCCCAAACACTTGGAGTTGAGAATTAGGTTCTCGTTTCCGGGAAATCGATGCCGCGCACATACTACGGCTGATGCGATATTGCTTGTCGGTGCCTAGATATTGTGAATGTCAGGTTCAGCATTGAGGCTTTATTTCTGTTTTAATAGAAGGAGAATTATTAACACTCGTCAGTGTCGGGGTACAGGAACGTTGACAGTGGGTTTTAACTGGAGACGTGAGGAATATGATAGTGGGTTTTAACTGGAGACGTGAGGAATATGACGGTGAGTTTTAACTGGAGACATGTGAGGAATGTGGACAGTGGGTTTTAAGTGGAGACACGTGAGAAATGTGGACAGTGGGTTTTAGCTGGAGACATGTGAGGAATGTGACAGGGGGTTTCAAGTGGAGACATGTGAGAAATGTGGACAGTGGGTTTTAGCTGGAGACATGTGAGGAATGTGACAGTGGGTTTTAGCTGGAGACGTGAGGAATATGACAGTGGATTTTAGCTGGAGACATGTGAGGAATGTGA
Organism: Megaustenia siamemsis; assembly: GCA_032433765.1. Lineage (NCBI taxonomy): Eukaryota > Metazoa > Mollusca > Gastropoda > Stylommatophora > Ariophantidae > Megaustenia > Megaustenia siamemsis. Next base: position 33,799,224 of record JAVIAB010000124.1, read on the forward strand.
CAGTGGGTTTTAGCTGGAGACGTGAGGAATATGACAGTGGGTTTTAGCTGGAGACATGTGAGGAATGTGACAGTGGGTTTTAAGTGGAGACACGTGAGAAATGTGGACAGTGGGTTTTAGCTGGAGACATGTGAGGAATGTGACAGGGGGTTTCAAGTGGAGACATGTGAGAAATGTGGACAGTGGGTTTTAGCTGGAGACATGTGAGGAATGTGACAGTGGGTTTTAGCTGGAGACGTGAGGAATATGACAGTGGATTTTAGCTGGAGACATGTGAGGAATGTGACAGTGGGTTTTAGCTGGAGACGTGAGGAATATGACAGTGGGTTTTAGCTGGAGACATGTGAGGAATGTGACAGTGGGTTTTAAGTGGAGACACGTGAGAAATGTGGACAGTGGGTTTTAGCTGGAGACATGTGAGGAATGTGACAGGGGGTTTCAAGTGGAGACATGTAAGAAATGTAGACAGTGGGTTTGTTTGTATATTCTTTCGTTGACCATCTTCAAAACGGAAAGAACCATTCTCTTAAACTGTCCCGTATCTTTCCTCTGTGTCTCTCCGCCCTTTTCTTCTCTCATTTTCTCCCGCTGTGGTATACATTCAAACTGTTCCCTACACATGACATTGCTCAAGTAACACACGTTGGCTGCTTCCTCTAAGAGCTTTGTCAGAACACTTCAAAATAAAAGTCTGACTGTCTGCTGGAGACACGCGAGGAATGTGGACAGTTTATTTTAACTGAAGACAGAGGAATTTGGACACCGGGCTTCAACTTAAGACACTTGAAGAATGTGGACAACAGGGTTTAACTAGAGACACGTGAGTATTGATTCTTTGCCGAAAATGAACAAAGAAGACATCAAAGACAGAATATTGTTTACGTCTTCACTGAAATATTTTTCTGGACCATTTTACGTTTAGTGTTGTATGTTTGGTGACTTATGTTTGCTGACCTATGTTTGCTGACCTATGTTTGCTGACCTATGTTTGGTGACCTATGTTTGTTGATCTACGTTTAGTGATCCATTTTAATCCCTTTATCCCGAATCATTGTTCTGGTTTTCTTATTTGACATGACACTATCAAATGCACAATGTCATTACAATCAAATTGCAAAGTTTCTGCTCCACATCAGAACTGTCAGCGTGAACATTGCGTTAAAGAGACACTCTTAGGTAGCGTCAAGAGATATTGTTCATGTAAACAAAAAGTAGAGAGCCCCGTCACGCCAAGTGGCGCATACGAAATATGTTAGTAACCAAACATTTTTATAGACCTTCGGCACATGCTTTTCCGGGATAAAGCGGTCGGTATGACGTCCGTGCTTTTTTACTTTCTCAGAAAAATGTCGGTACCCACATAAGGCTGGGTGAACCTGGCAGCCGTCGGCAGGATTGAACTCGGCTTCTTGTCCTTTATTGTTCTGTTCACTAACTACTGAGCTGTCGCGGCTCCCACTATTAATGTGTTATAATAACATTTGAGTGTAACACTTTCCGAATTGTCAGCAGCGCTGTTGGTATGAATTTAGAAAATTTAGATTTTCAAAAGTTTCGTTTGTTAGACAATGTCAGCCAGATTGCAAAGAGGTTTTCTACAATTATTAAGTTTCGGCTACTTCTAGTTAACTTGATTTTATTAGCTCTTACCAAGGTCTATCAAGGAAGCAGCTCAATTATCATCACTTTGCAAAACTTGTCTAAAAAGAATTATCACTTTGATTAAGAAAATCAGAAATCCTCAAGTGGTCAATGGAAATCCCACACAACAAGCACAAGAGGCAGACAGTTAAAGCAAGTATTGATGGACCATCAACGAAGATAGGAACTCTCAACGAGGGTAGGCCTCTAAAGTCGAAACTAAAGATAGATTAATGGCATTATGCTGTGTCCTTTCATATAAAAATAAGTTCTTCATCTGGTTTAGAAATTGTGATGTAGATTTTTGTTACATTAATACGATTTGTTACATTAATACGATTTGTTACATTAATACAATTTGTTACATTAATACAATTTGTTACATAAATACGATTTGTTACATTAATACAATTTGTTACATTAATACAATTTGTTACATTAATACAATTTGTTACATTGATACAATTTGTTACATTAATACGATTTGTTACATTAATACGATTTGTTACATTAATACAATTTGTTAATATTTGGAACAGTAATACAATCTGTTACATTGTGTAAATTAATACAATTTGTTACATTAATGTATATTTGATTCTTTACGGATGCCGTGAAGGGAACCTTAACTTTTTTCTTGTTGTCAATAAGTGACTACTTAAGTACTTTCATCAAGACTGAGTTCTTTCACTCTGGTGTACATCGAAGTGCTGTAAAAATAGACGAGTATGGATGTCATCAACCATAATACCCTAACGTATTTTATTTGAAGGGCCTGGCGGTCTTCATCCTACTGCGACCAAATGTAAACGGAGGCAGTACGACCACATTTACAACTCGTGTTGGTCGGCTAAAACAATATGTCATAGAGGTATAAGAGAAAGAAAGAAAGAAAGAAAAAGAGACAAGAGGACTGGAAAGATAACATTAAACCATGGGTATATCTTAGTTTTGCGGATTTCAATGAAACAACGAAAGAAATTAACTTACAAGACAACTGCGTTTCAACGACTCTGTAAGAGTAACGGGGGGGGGGGGGGGGGGGGGAGGGGACTGGTTGGTCTCGAGGCAAGACGCCGGCCTCGAGACAGAGAGGTTGTGGGTTCAAATTTCGGTTGGTTGGGATTTTTATTTATGATTTCTCTCTGCGGCAACCACACCTGATCTCAGCAGCGAGGCCCGGTTTGAAACGTCAACTACTCATCGACGGAAAAAAAAATCTGAGTACCTCCGAAGTCGGAGTTATCTGCCTGTGCGGCGAGGGACTCCTGTGCACACAGCTGCCAGGTAAAATTGGATTAACATGCACAATTCTGTTCCTAGTCTCTAGGGACTTCGTCAGAGGTAAAAAGCTGGCGAACGAAAAAAAAAACAAAAAAAAAGTAAAAGTAACGAAACCAGACTGTGTTCGTCTTAAGAAATATTAGAGGCTCTGAAAAACATATTTGAAATTTGATGAAATTATAATAAATCTTCTGGTCAATGAAAATATAATAAATCTTCCGATCAATGAAAATATAATAAATCTTCCGATCAATGAAGATATAATAAATCTTCCTAATCAATGAAAATATTCTCAGACGCCATCAAAGACGAAAGTAATGATGAAATCTATGGGATAACATATAACTAGTATTGATGGTTTAAAATAGCAACCAAATTATTCTGATACTTGTGAGGTAGCTAAGGTTATTGTAGACAAATCTATATTACCTATTTTATTATTCTTTTCACAATTATTGTCTGGTAAGCTTATTTGTTTTATATATATCATGTGTGTGGATGCCACCTTGAGAAGCCATTAACAAATTCGTAAACTGATATGTTCTGACACTGTTATATTTATATATATGGCTGAGTTGTCGATCTTCTTTTGCTAAATAGTCAGCCTCATCATTTCCATAAAAAAAAAGTAAAGAGCCCCATCAAGTGGCACATAACGAGTTATTGAGTTAGTTGCGGGTCATCGCCATTCCACTCCGAACATGTCTATAAAGACATATAGGGAATATGATGTTAGTGACCCTAATTTATATACACATTCGGCACATGATTTTATGTTAATGTGGTCGGTATTACGCCCGTACCGTTTTACTTTCCCATAAAAAAAATCCGGTGCTCATTTAAGACTGGGTGAACCGGAAGACGTCGATCAAGATCGAACCCGATTTCTTGTCCTTTGTAGTCCAGTTCACTAACCACTGAGCTATCGCGGCTCCTGCGTCAGTTCCATGCCAAGACAATATAGCCTCCATTTGGTTCCATGCCAAGACAATATAGCCTCCATTTGGTTCCATGCCAAGACAATATAGCCTCCATTTGGTTCCATGCCAAGACAATATAGCCTCCATTTGGTTCCATGCCAAGACAATATAGCCTCCATATGGTTCCATGCCAAGACAATATAGCCTCCATTTGGTTCCATGCCAAGACAATATAGCCTCCATATGGTTCCATGCCAAGACAATATAGCCTCCATTTGGTTCCATGCCAAGACAATATAGCCTCCATTTGGTTCCATGCCAAGACAATATAGCCTCCATTTGGTTCCATGCCAAGACAATATAGCCTCCATATGGTTCCATGCCAAGACAATATAGCCTCCATTTGGTTCCATGCCAAGACAATATAGCCTCCATTTGGTTCCATGCCAAGACAATATAGCCTCCATATGGTTCCATGCCAAGACAATATAGCCTCCATATGGTTCCATGCCAAGACAATATAGCCTCCATTTGGTTCCATGCCAAGACAATATAGCCTCCATATGGTTCCATGCCAAGACAATATAGCCTCCATTTGGTTCCATGCCAAGACAATATAGCCTCCATTTGGTTCCATGCCAAGACAATATAGCCTCCATATGGTTCCATGCCAAGACAATATAGCCTCCATATGGTTCCATGCCAAGACAATATAGCCTCCATTTGGTTCCATGCCAAGACAATATAGCCTCCATATGGTTCCATGCCAAGACAATATAGCCTCCATTTGGTTCCATGCCAAGACAATATAGCCTCCATATGGTTCCATGCCAAGACAATATAGCCTCCATTTGGTTCCATGCCAAGACAATATAGCCTCCATTTGGTTCCATGCCAAGACAATATAGCCTCCATTTGGTTCCATGCCAAGACAATATAGCCTCCATATGGTTCCATGCCAAGACAATATAGCCTCCATTTGGTTCCATGCCAAGACAATATAGCCTCCATTTGGTTCCATGCCAAGACAATATAGCCTCCATATGGTTCCATGCCAAGACAATATAGCCTCCATTTGGTTCCATGCCAAGACAATATAGCCTCCATATGGTTCCATGCCAAGACAATATAGCCTCCATATGGTTCCATGCCAAGACAATATAGCCTCCATTTGGTTCCATGCCAAGACAATATAGCCTCCATATGGTTCCATGCCAAGACAATATAGCCTCCATTTGGTTCCATGTGAAGACAATATAACCTCTATTAGCTTCATGCTGGGAACTCCTGCAGATCTAGCTAGGCCGGTAATTAAATATATAAGAAGGGTTATTATTTGACAGCAACCGATGACACACTACTCCCTGGTCAACGTAAACGCATGTGTAAACCGCGATCGGACGAAAATTAATAGAGATCTCGTGTCTGTTATTGGTCATCACTCTCACGGGACATCCCGGAGATCTGGACTCTGGTGTCAAGTTCCAGTTGGGTATTGGTAACGTTGTTTGCAGTATCGCTGTTTCTCTGCATGTTATGCTCACAGATTTGGAAATATTGATAATAAATCTTGAATGTGATGTCCTCAAACTGGAGTATTGTGCTCACGCATTTATCTTCACTTGCACTTGTATGAACAAACATAACATGATAGTGTCTCTAATCATCTTTTTTTATGCGATCTATGTACGGTCTACTAAAAGTAACATTGGAAGGGAAAATACAAGGTAAATGAGGCAGAGGCAAACCAAGACTAACGTGGACGAGTAACATCAAAAGATGGTCAAGTCAGCCTATGACAACCTTCACCAAGAAAGCAAGAGACAGTGCGTAATGGCGCTCCATGGTAGCCAACCTTCGATGCGGAGACTCCACTCAATGATGATGATAATGATGAATGTATGATATAAACAAATAAAAAATAACTGAATATTTCACTAACTTTAGTAGTGTAGAAAGTCCTACAAATCATGGTTTCTGAAATGTATTACAATAAGAATGATTCAGTAAGAACTAAAGCAAGAATTCTGTTCCTTCCTTGATATATTGCCAATGTTTCCCCAAATGAATCCGTAGTACTTGACCATTTTCTTGGTAACCGTACGTAAAAACATTTTTAAGGTGCTTTTATTTTCTAAGGTTTTGATCCATATTTAACGTGACGATTTATTTTCGCTTTTTTGTTTAGTGTTAATTTACCCTTTTTTGTTCTCTGAGATAAGTGATTTGCATGTAATTGTTGTTTCAACGTGCATTATTTACATGCTCATATTTGCTAATGTCATTGATTTACATCAATACGCGGGTATTTAAATTTAATTATCAATCAATTATCACGGCAATAACTCAGCAAATTAATATTTTACAAACTTTTTACGAAATAATGTCTCAATAATCCTGAAAGTGTTTATTAAAGAAAATGTCTGGAGGCGAAGGCGCGTCTCACAGCACTAGAGCTGAAAGTTGTCAGCGACCCACAGCTGATAGCTTACGCCAGGATCGGTGAACCAGAACCACCCAGACCCTGCTCCACCTCTCCGTATTGCCTCAAGCAACAGACTAACCTGTCTAGTCTGGCCAAGCGAGTAGGGACCGAAGAGGGAAGACAACCCGGTACTCAAAAATGTCATGCTGAAGTCGGATGTTTTGGGCTGAAAGGCGCAAATATCACAGTTATACTGCAAACACAACGTAGACACGCCCACTTAACGTCCTTTTAAGGGCGGATTACGAACAGGTATACTCCTTTAGTCATCGGGCGAACGCAAGCAAGCAAGGAAGCAAACAAAATGTCTATTCAACAATATTGCAAATGTTTAATAACCTGTCTAATTCTATAGCTAAAAATTGCCATTAATTTATCGAACTTTATAGCAAGTATTTAGCAATATATTAACTTATGTTGCAATAATCTAGTAATCTACATAATAATATAACATTTTATTTTTAACATCTGGCGAAGAATATAGTAATAGTATTACAACCCATTAAAAACTATAGCAGGTAATCTGTCAAATAGTCAACCACAAGATAAAAAACAAATCCAACAAGTAATTAAATAATTGATCTATCCAAGTATTATATCAAGAAATTTTGCAAACAATCCTTTTTTTTAGAAGGCCAAGGCGACTGACAGCGAATCATAGCTGAAAGAGCTGGAAACTGTCAGCGAACCATAGCTGATGGTTTGCGACAGGATCAGTCAACTAGTACCAGCCAGACTGTACTCTACCTCTTCGTGGTGCCAGTAGCAACAGACTAACCAGTGTAGTCCAGCCAAGAGAGTAAGGATTGAGAGGGAAGACAACCCAGTACTCAAAAATGCCATGCAGTAGTCGAATATGTCGGACCGAAAGGTGCAAATATCACATTTCTACTGCAAATCACAACACATACTCGCATATCCGTCATTTTAAGGTTGTATGACAAAGAGGTGTATTCCTTTAGTCTTCGGCTGAACGCAAACAATCGATGTTAACAAACTGTCAGACAATATAGAAATACAATTTGTAAAAGTCTGCTGAGGAATCTGACAAATAATTAAACAACAGAGTTCAATTATCGTCTACTAATCACGTAAAGCCTTTACCACACCATTTTTTCAATGTTCCCTTCAATTATCGAAGCAAACCATCTAACACGATAACCTAACACGAAGGTAGTAACTTTTTTTTTCATATATTATTTCATTTACTCTTATCTCTTTCTTTCTTTCAACTCCCTGTGGAGCATAAAAACACCTTCCAAAGCCGTTGTTCTTGATATTCTGATAAAATCGTTCTATGTCTTCCCAATCTTCTTTATCTCTGCTTCCACCTGTCGTCTTGAAAAAATATTTTGGCCTCCCCTGTTTTCCAGTGTCAGATCAGTCCTATTATATGGCCGTGAAACATGGAGAAAAATAAATGACAATAACGAAGACACCGACCTTCATTAATGGGTGCCTGCGCGGAATAAATGGACGGAAATTGCAGGACAAAATTACTTACTTAGAATTATGGAAAGTACTATTCAAATGTCAATGGAAAAAGACATACAACGAAGATGATGACGTTGGATAAGATACATACTGCGGAAGTCAACTGAGAAACAATCTATAACATACATAAATTAATAAGTGAAAATAATCAATTAAACAATTTTTCTAAACTTTGGGAAAAATATAGTAAATTGCCTTTCTTCTATAAAAACAACAAATATTTCACTTAACCAAACAATCTATTAATATATTAAATATTATATCATAAAACCTGCAGCCTGTGGAGAAATAGCTGCAGACCACAATCATCAAAAACATACTCGAAAGCTCGAATTCGAGCAGGAAGCAGGCAGATTCATAGAAAAATAGAATACACGGGGAAAGAAAATAGAAAGAAATCATTTCTAGCATTTCTAGGGCGCTGCAAAATTCATTGACAGCTGTGACTGACGGAGGCTGCTGCTATGTCAAACTTTGTAACAAATATATTTTATATCAAACTATGTAACAAATATATTTTATATAAAACTATGTAACAAATATATTTTATATCAAACTATGTAACAAATATATTTTATATCAAACTATGTAACAAATATATTTTATATCAAACTTTGTAACAAATATATTTTATATCAAACTTTGTAACAAATATATTTTATATCAAACTTTGTAACAAATATATTTTATATCCAAAAATATATCGATGATGATTGTTCAGACAATGTACTAAACACGTTAATTAGTACTTGACTATTCCCCCCCCCCTCCCATAAACATTCGGTTAAATAATGTAGTAAACAATTGATACATTTAGGAAAACATTTCAACAAATGTTTAGAATATAGAGATATGCATAAAGTCATGCAACGTTGTAATAAAGCTAATAAAATGTGACATAAAAGCAGTGGGTCATATTTTGATATCAGTTTAACATTGTAAGAAAACATCACAGAGCAATATTCGACGTTCAGAAATACAATTTTCTATTAAAACAAACTAATGTTCATAAAGTGACAAAATTAAACTGTAGTAAAGTAATATATATATATATATATATATATATATATATATATATATATATATATATATGTGTGTGTGTGTGTGTATGTGTGCATGTGTATGTGTATGCGTGTGTGCGCGCGCGCGTGTGTGTATGTGTATGTGTATGCGTGTGTGCGCGCGCGCGTGCGTGTATGTTCAATGTGACTTTCAAGTGTGCATTTTAATTTTTTTGCTCTACCTGGTTCTCAATCTGTAATTTCGCGTACAAGACACAATTATAATGTTCCGTGATATAATATGCAAACACTAGGTAGAGAATAGACAAAACAATAGAAACAATAGGAACATATGTTCGCAAAAGAAGTTGTATAAACATCAGTAGTTTTGACGGGCACTCACATTCACTCAAGCATGAAAGCGCGGCATGAAGTGTTTGGAAGTGGTCAATCCTAAATTGCGGAATTAAAAAAAAAATGGTAACTACAAACTGGACTCAATTACAAATAGAAACAAAAATGGAGGTGTCATCCATAATTTATGCGCCAGATTCCATTTTCTGATACAGATTGTATCTTACACATTTTTACAACAACACCTCCTATTTGTTATCAAGAAGCCGAGCTAGTAAACTAACTCTGTTCTAACGAACTAATCTCTCCAGTCGCTGCAGGAAAAATTAAATTGGAGTACAATATAAGAGCTCATTTTCCCCCGTATCGCGCAGGCGCCATTTTGAGCTCACAGCACGAGTGGTGACAAAGTAAATGAGTAGTTCAAAATATGATACACGGAATTATAAATCTGAAAATTGATTAGATATTAAATTATAAAATCTGTTGTACCGAGTTATAACAGCTGGGTAATGTTCAGTAAAGATGTATACAAACTACTGAGGCCTGTGAACATTGCGCGGTGGTCTGGCGATGAAGGGAGCGTGGGTTCAGTTCCAACATAACCGCTTTCCAACCACCTGAAGATTTGGAGAAAGAGCTTACTTTTGCCGCGTAATCTGTTGTTTTCATGTAGTGTTTGTGCTATATGTAGGTTGCTTTAGTATCTTCGGATGCTTTTAACAGTTTAGTTCTTTTATTTTCGAAACAAATCATTTCCTAGAATTTTTTCAAAGGGTTTTCTCAGAATTTCATTGTTTTAAAATTATTTCTCTTATCGTTAAGAAAACAATATTTGAGAGAGCGTCCTAGAAAAAAAATTGGACAGGCGGAAAAGTAAAAAATAAATTCTAAAACGTGAGAACAAAAGAAGTCATTCTTTGCCAAAAAAAAAAAAAAAAAAAAAAACAAGGAGCGAAAGGCAGCACCAAGCTCCCCTCTAGAATTAAAAAAATAAAATCAGAAAATAGGATAGATATCTCTTCTTGTTTTGTCTGCAGAAATTTTTATGCTTCTCATTTCGCGCGATGCCATCTTACGCTTGTCTCTTTTATGGATAGTCTTAAGGGCCAAATTTAGACTAATTCAGGCCCTCTAGGAGACTGAGGCCCTAATCTAGTTAAGCGAAATGAAACGTTCAGGCCCTAATCTGGCTAAGCGAAATGAAACTTTGAGGCCCTAATCTGGCTAAGTGAAATGAAACTTTGAGACCCTAATCTGGTTAAGTGAAATGAATCTTTGAGGCCCTAATCTGGCTAAGTGAAATAATATTTTGAGGCCCTAATCTGGCTAAGTGAAATGAAACATTGAGGCTCTAATGTGGCTAAGTGAAATGAAAATTTGAGGCCCCAATCTGGTTAAGTGAAATGAAACTTTGAGGCCCTAATCTGGCTAAGTGAAATGAAACATTGAGGCCCTAATCTGGCTAAGTGAAATGAAACACTGAGGCCCTAATCTGGCTAATTGAAATGAAATATTGAGGCCCTAATCTGGCTAAGTGAAATGAAACATTGAGGCCCTAATCTGGCTAAGTGAAATGAAACATTGAGGCTCTAATGTGGCTAAGTGAAATGAAAATTTGAGGCCCCAATCTGGTTAAGTGAAATGAAACTTTGAGGCCATAATCTGGCTAAGTGAAATGAAACATTGAGGCCCTAATCTGGCTAAGTGAAATGAAACACTGAGGCCCTAATCTGGCTAATTGAAATGAAATATTGAGGCCCTAATCTGGCTAAGTGAAATGAAACATTGAGGCCCTAATCTGGCTAAGTGAAATGAAACTTTGAGTCCCTAACCTGGTTAGGTGTAATGAAACTTTAAGGCCCTAATCTGGCTAAGTGAAATGAAACTTTGAGGCCCTAATCTAGCTAAGTGAAATGAAACATTGAGGCCCTAATCTGGCTAAGTGAAATGGATTTTTGAAATATTTAATTCTGAAAACTCGTAATTCGAACTGCTCTCTCGGCGTTCTCTTCATCCTCAATTTTTTCGCATTTTAAAACTATTGTCTGGACAATTTTATCATTTTCCTGTGAAGTATCTTCTTGTATTTTATGTTGTTGCTAATGGTTTTCTAATTATTCTCTGCAACTTTTCACCATATTTCCTAGTCACATGTGTATATGTGTATGTATATAACTATGTACACATGTATAGTTATATATAGTCAGAAAAAACGATATACAGACATATATATATAGCGGGGGGCCGCGATAGCTCAGTGGTTAGTGAACTGGACTACCACGGGCAAGGGGTAGGGTTCGATCCCAATCGACGGCTTCCGGGTTCACCCAGCCTTAAATGGGTACCAGATCTTTTTCTGGGAAAGTAAAGCAGCACGGGCGTAATACTGACTACATTACCCCAAAAATCATGTGCTGAAGGTCTGTAAAATATAGGGTCACTAACACCATATTTCCCTATACGCCACTTGGCGTGACGGGGGTACTTTACTTATATATATATAGCATGTACTTATATGTCTGTCCTCTTGTACATCTTTGCTGTATCCGTTCACCTTGTACATTTATGTGTCCGTGATTGTTGTGCATCTATGTGTCTGTTCACCTTGTACATTTATGTGTATTTCCACCAAGTACTCCTTCATCCAGCCGCGATAGCTCAGTGGTTAGTGAACTGGACTACAAAGGACAAGGGGTAGGGTTCGATCCCAACCGACGGCTTCCGGGTTCATCCAGCCTTAAATGGGTACCGGATTTTTTTCTGGGAAAGTAAACAGCATGGGTGTAATACCGACCACACTACCCCAAAAGTCATGTGCTAAAGGTCTGTAAAATATAGGGTCATCATCATCATCATCATCGAGTGCCTTCTCCGCAACGAAGGTTGGCTACTATGGATCGCCATTCTACTCTGTTTCTTGCTTTGAAGGTGCAGGCTGTCATAGATTGACTTGTCCATCTTTTGATGTTACTCGTCCATGTTAGTCTTGGTCTGCCTCTTTTACCTTGTATTTTTCCTTCCAATATTACTTTTAGTAGGCTGTTGTGTCTTTTAACATGCCCCAAAAATTGCATTTGTCTTGTCTTAATTGTATTTAGTAGTTCTCTTTTATTTTCAGTTGTTTTAAAACGTCATAGTTTGTTATCTTTTCTTTCCATCCAATTCTACCTATTCTTCTATAAATCCACATTTCAAAGGCTTCAATTTTTCTGTTCTGTTTTCTTGTCTAATGTCCATGTTTCTTCACCATACAGAAATATTGAGAAGATGTAACATTTTGCCATTCTTAGTTTCAGTCCTGCTGATAATAGTATATATAGGGTCACTAACACCATATTTCCCTATACACCACTTGGCGTGACTGGGGTACTTTACTTTTTTTTTTACTACTCCTTCATCCACATCTGTGTGCTGTCCATAATTAACGCCTTTATTCCATTTTGTACACTCAATATTCGTCCTTGACATTTTCATGTTCATCCTTGACATATTAATGTCGTTCTGTGCATTTTTACGGCCTTGACAAAATGGGAATGTCAAGCAGAAAGCCAGGACTACTTTACAGCGGGACTGTGGTGGCGTTGCCGATGGTATGTAGCTAGAGTTGACAGGTCTCAAAACAATCTTTAGGTTCCCGTCCGTGGTTGCCCCTAAAACATCACCTCTGGCAGCTTTTCTCGGCCAACCTAGAACTGATTCCTTTATGTTCTTAGACTTGTTGCCTCGCTTAATAGAGAATAGTATAGTTAAGTCAGATTTTTCCGTCAGTCTGTCCATATATTCGTATATTATACATGTCTATTCATCTGTCCCTTTGAGGAATCAGTCTGTTTACGTTTCTCCATACCTTCATTCATCATCATCATCATCATCATCATCAAGTACCGGGCCTAGTGGCGTAGGTGACCATGTCTCTCCACAACATTCGATCTCGGCATTTCTGTTGTTGAACTTCTGCCAAGTCATTCTCTTAAGCTGTCTGTTATTTTTTTCTCTTTGCTTCCCTCTATCTCTTCGTCCCTCAATTTTTCCAGTTGTTACAATATATTCAAGTTGCTCTCTTCTCATTACATGGCCACAAAATGATGATTGTCTCTTCCTAACATTACCTTCATTACTACACAGTAAATGCGCAGTCTACAAGTTAGTCGGTCGCTGTATATCTTTTCATGGATCAAAATCATAACCTTTGAATGCTGAAGCGACCACACAAACTGTAAAGATAATGGATATAAACCGTTATTATTCTTTAATATTTTTCATAGAAATCTTTACTCTACATGTTTCTAACACATTTGTTTAAAATTATGAATAATCAATCAGAGAAAGAATTCACTGGCAGCAGGATCTGTAATGAAATATCCCAGTATCCCAATATCCCAATATCACAGTATCCCAATATCCTAGTGTCCCAATATCCCAATATCCCAGTATCCCAATATCCTAGTATCTCAAAATCCCAATATCCCAATGTTCCAATATTCCAATATCCCAATATCTCTTAACTCGCTTTTATGTTCCTTCTAGCGTAGAGGGAGAAGCTAATTTTAGTGTACCCGACTTTTTTTAAAAAATTTTACACAGCCTCTCAAAATGGGTATCTGTTTTTTTTAAGAAGGGTGGCCTGGAGTAATGCTGACCATATGACCAACAAAATGTGTCGTTGATTATGACACGATCACGGCACTATTACCATAGTTTAAATGTGTCGAGTTGGTGTTTAGTGTAGATCACAGTTTGAGTTTTCCCTCAAATGGCAATCTCACACTCTGCTATTTAATGCTGTTGTATAGTTTCCTTGTTGTCTCTTCCTTGTTCTCTGGCATATTAATGATCTGTTTCTATTACACCTTCTTATAAAAGTCTAATATGTTATTGAGTCACAATGCTTCCCCCCCCCTTCTCTCCCAGTATTGTCTTGTATGTATTTACTTGAGTCACATGCTTGTCCACCGTGTTGTCTTGTATGTAATTCAAAATTTACTTCTTGCAGATTCCTTCTTTTATATTTTTCTTACCATTTGCTCACCGCGTACAACCAAGAAAACTAAAGTAAACTGTATTGTAAGAATGACGAATCAAGAAACTACCGATAACAAAAATAAAAGGAAGATTTGATTTCTAGACGTATAATTACGAAGGGTGGCTAAGGGAACAAAGTTGACAAAATAACGAACTAAACGAAATAACCAAGAAGACACAACAGTGCAAAGTACAGATGAAAAACATTGAGTAATTGGTTAAATCGCAACTACTAGATAGAGTCTTACAACGTCCTATACTACTATCGCTAAAAGCGATCAGCGACCCGCAGCTGATTGTCGACATAAAGAAAAGTGACCAATCACATATAAATAGACTGGCAGGTCAAACGATTAAAAATAAATACAAGGATAAAAGAGGGAAGGCAGCTCCGATACGCAAAAATTCCATGATGTAGTTCGATCATTCGCGGCGAAAGGCGCAGATAATTCAGCTTACTGTGAGCAGCAACACAATCTCATATAGGCCTTCTAAAACTGGTAAGGGAGGTAGGAAAAATCATCGAAGGATGCAAATAGTAACTGACCCTAAAACAAAAATTATTGATTACTCAGGGTAACATACAGAGAGAGAGAGAGAGAGAGAGAGAGAGAGAGAGAGAGAGAGAGAGGGAGATGGACGATTAGAGGAAGAAAACATTGTCAACAAGGCAAATTATCAGACAACAATTTATGGTGACTGAGTCATAACAAAGTCCAGCAACAAACAATGACCTGACACGAATATAACTATGTATATATGAACTAATATAAGAAATCCCTAATAAACGAACTGGCGGTTAACTGAATTGCTTGGGGAATCACCTCGTTTGTTGTTTCAGAGATTGTTACTTTGGTCTCAGTGGGAAAATCTGTCTTAGCGTGGGAATAGTTGTCTGTCTACATCACGGAAAAACCAAACTGCTTGACGTTTCTCTTTGTTTGTTTCTCTGACAGTTAATAGCTTTCTCTGCAAATAAACAACATTAACAGCGTCACCTTGCGCCCTGTAAGTACTGGCTATAAATTTATGTACAGAAATGAGTACATCAAGCTCACCAGTAGTGGCATGCAGCCTAGTGTAGGGAACGGCTGGTAGGGCACAACAGCTGATTTCTGTCATTTTTATGTCTATTTAAATAGTGAAATTAATTATTTAACAAATAATCCGTTTCTTAAACTGTATATAACTTTTAGTGTATATATATATATATATATATATATATATATATATATATATATCCACACACACACATACACACACACACATGGTGTCTCACTCGTTACGGAATTCGGTATTTCCTCAATATTATTATTACTATTATCCTGTTTGGACTTATATGGAGATCACTTTTCCCAGTATATGTAATGATGGCGTCACATTTCTACAAAAATAAAGTCAGTCTGCTTCAAAGTTGTTTGCAATAACTCATTGGTGATACCATTAAACCATTTTTTTTTAAAATGCCAGGTTCTGGAGCTAGTGAGATTTCCCGTGTGTCTCTCTATATATACATTGTATTAGAGAACAGACAAATAATTGCAGTGCTTCGGTAAAGCTGGTAGCAGGAACAAGAAGTGGTGTGTACACTCCTACTAGTTATGGTAACAGCTCTACAAGAAAAGAAACACAACAAAACACTGGCGTTTCGGCCTGCATGAGCCTTCCCCAGAAAACAAGAACATCACAAACAACGAAATAAAATAAATTCTGCTACATCTAGGATGAGCGGAACAGGTAAAACAAGGAAAAATAATAGAGTGATAAAAGATGAAATAATTGAACGAAGAGAGACGTGCTACATATCGGGGGATAAGTAAATAAATAAATAAATAAATAAATATATATATATATATATATATATATATATATATATATATATATATTACTGTAGTGTTCTAAAGTATTAAAATAACATGTAATTTGGATTTCTCATCAGCAATGTTTTGTCATTTATTTTCTTGCCTTTCATTGTGTCAAGAAGCTAAAGGGCCGAAACACTTGCTCGGTGGGTCTTCTGATGATCAGATTGCCTCCTGTTGCGAAGCTCTGTATAAAGAGTTTCTGCAGATATTTGGATGTTAATCGCGGCATGATCAGCCAGTTGTATTTTGTAGCGGGGTTTAAATGAACTCTGACCCAATGCCTCCTGCCGACTGTACTGAACATGCTGCCTTTACTCTCCAGTCCTACAACTACCTCTTCTTCCAAAGCTCTCCCAGCAGACTCCAGTAAATGAGATAAATTTCGTACAGATAACAGAAACGAGCTTATGGGCATGTTCATTAAGAGTTAATATTTATAAAAATAGAGAACTCTGCACCTACTGATATTAAAGAGAAAAATTATACAAAATTATGTGATTTATCTCAGTGCTTGTTCAATTCATACATGGAAGATCTTTAAAGACATCACATACATATCAGCCAAATAAAAAGTACCAATGGAAATATTATATTAATAGCTTAAAGCATACAGGTGGTACTGGCAGGCAGAAAGTCGAGGGTAACTGCAACAATTACTGTATTTAAAGAAATAAACAAGAAAAGCAGTGAATATGGATTGGATATAACTGTTAAAAAGATTATAATAGTATTATTAAACGCGCAAAACTTACAGGTTAATGAAAAGAATCTAAAGTGGGTTGAAGAATATAGTTGTTTTGGATACTAGCAACATAGAGCGCTGGATTGAAGTACATATTAAAACAGGAATAGAATAAAAAACGTTTTCAACAATATTAAATGTGTACTCACATGAAAGCAAGTAATATCAAGACTAAAGTTTAGAATAATAAAGTGTTATAACAACTCAACATTTCTGAATGGGGCAGAAACATGGCCGTTAGATAAGAACACGAATTTAGAAACAATAACGAAGTCACTGAAGTGTATATTTATAGAAGAATGGAGGAAATTGGGTGGATAGAGACGAAGCAAATAATGAATTTTGGAAACAGCTGAAAATTAAGAGAGTTATCATAATTTAAACAAGACAAATGTAATCTTTGAGCACTTAAACAAATTAACACACTAAAAGTTATCTTGGAAGGGCATATACATGCAAACATGACTGACTCGCAAAGCTTCGCATGATTGAACATCAATAGGGTGTGGGTGAACCTACTCGGCGTGTCTCATGTTAACAGCCGAACTTGGATATATTGGAGATTATCATCGTCATCATCTGGTGCAATGCAAGTTGGTGTAGTCCATCATCTCTCTATACATCTATTACATATAGGTATAGTGGAGATAGACACACGCATATACTACATTATATATAATACATTAAATAGCATGCGGGGCGCGAGCAGCCATATTTGAAAATATTGCCCTGGGCAGGCAGGAGTTTGTGGCAATGAGACAGCTCACAGGTTGGCGTGGTCTGCCATTGCGCAAAGAAACTTTCAAATTGAACACGTATGACATTGTGAAGGCTTTAAAAGAACTCCTCTCACAGGATGGCGACAAGGAAGCTGAGGGTAACGAGCTGAGGGAAGCTGAGCGACCAGCTCAGTACCGACCAAGCGACTATCGTAGTACCAACCAGCGACCAGCTCAGTACGGACCAAGTGACCAGCTCAGTACGGACCAAGTGACCAGCTCAGTACGGACCAAGCGACCAGCTCAGTACCGACCAAGCAACCAGCTCAGTACCAACCAACCGACTAGCATAGTACCAATCAGCGACCAGCTCAGTACCGACCAAGCGACCAGCTCAGTACGAACCAAGCGACCAGCTCTGTACGGACCAAGCGACCAGTTCAGTACCGACCAAGCAGCCAGCTCAGTACCAACCAAGCGACTATCATAGTACCAACCAGCGACCAGCTCAGTACGGACCAAGCGACCAGCTCTGTACGGACCAAGCAACCAGCTCAGTACCGACCAAGTGACCAGCTCAGCACAGACCAAGCGATCAGCTCAGTACCGACCAAGCAACCAGCTCAGTACCAACCAAGCGACTAGCATAGTACCAACCAGCGACCAGCTCAGTACCGACCAAGCGACCAGCTCAATACGGACCAAGCGACCAGCTCAGTACCAACCAAGCGACTAGCATAGTACCAATCAGCGACCAGCTCTGTACGGACCAAGCGACCAGCTCAGTACCGATCAAGCGACTTGCACAGCACCGACCAAGCAACCAGCTCAGTATCAACCAAGCAGCAGATGGTACATCATTGGAAGCCATCATATCGGAACTGAGTGAAGATGTCAAGAAAAAAGTGAAATTTTATCGTAAAAAATTAACGGGTCTCGACTTCGTCAAATTACAGATAACAGCGAGAGACAAAGAAGATAAGAAGAAAAGAGATTCGTTCGCCGATCGATGCTCTGGTGACCCATCAAGTGATGGTACAGACTAGAAGCAGACTAGGAGAAACAAATCCGAGAGATAAGACCGTCCAATCTCCGGACAAACTGCAGACTACATTTTGTCACTGTAATCAATATTGATGATTGATGTTCTCTAAATAAGGAATGAAGAATAACACATTCCACTGTATTATACGGAATGATTGCTAAAATAAATGTTATGCTTTAAAAAAAAAAAAATTATATTGGCTTTTATCACCCTCTCGTAAAATTCTTATTGATGATGTCTAAGCATCTCTTCTTAAATCAACTAAATTCATTTCCATTTCTCATAACTATTCTGACAACTTGTCTGTTATGTTTCTGCGGGTGAAGATAATATAATTTATGAAGCTTATGTTCATTACATTTTGTTCGCTTCTTCAGTTTTGGACTATTGTTCTGTGGAGTCTTCTCGGGTTATACTTCATAAATTGTTCAGTATTGAGTGTAGAGTAGTTGCTCGCTGGTTATTGCATTATTTAAGATTTAGAGACTTTGATTTAGAGACTTTGATTTAGAGACTTTGATTTAAAGACTTTGATTTAGAGAGTTTAATTCAGAGACTTTGATTTAGAGAGTTTAATTTAGAGGCTTTGATTTAGAGAGTTTAATTCAGAGACTTTGATTTAGAGAGTTTAATTCAGAGACTTTGATTTAAATTCAGAGACTTTGATTTAGAGAATTTAATTTAGAGGCTTTGATTTAGAGAGTTTAATTCAGAGACTTTGATTTAGTTCAGAGGCTTTGATTTAGAGAGTTTGATTTAGAGAGTTTGATTTAGAGACTTTGATTTAGAGAGTTTGATTTAGAGAGTTTGATTTAGAGACTTTGATTTAGAGAGTTTGATTTAGAGAGTTTGATTTAGAGATTTTGATTTAGAGAGTTTGATTTAGAGGCTTTGATTTAGAGAGTTTGATTTAGAGATTTTGATTTAGAGACTTTGATTTAGAGACTTTGATTTAGAGAGTTTGATTTAGAGATTTTGATTTAGAGAGTTTGATTTAGAGAGTTTGATTTAGAGACTTTGATTTAGAGACTTTGTTTTAGAGATTTTGATTTAGAGAGTTTTATTTAGAGACTGATTTAGATAGTTTGATTTAGAGAGTTTGATTTAGAGAGTTTGATTTAGAGAGTTTGAATTAGAGAGTTTTAATTAGAGAAAGCTAACAGACTAACCTGTCTAGTCTGGCCAAGAGAGTAGAGATCGAAGAGGGAAGAAAACCCAATACTCAAAAATAACATGCTGAAATCGGATGTGTTGGGCCGAAAGGCGCAAATATCACAGTTACACTGCAAAACCACAACACAACGCAGACACATCCACTTAACGTCCTCTTAAGGGCGAATTATGAGAAGGTGTATTCCTTTACTCATCAGGCGAACGCAAACCAGCAACAGCAAGCAAGAGAGAGCTTGTCTTTGTTGTTGGTTCTTTATTGCCAGAACAGTAATCATCTAACGGTTGCAACAAATGTCATATCTAAAGTGTTCATTCAATTTCCTTCTAGATTTTATCATGGATTATGCAAGTGTCTCATTTTTTCTCTCTATCTGGTGGGATATTTTTGATATTTTAATTTGCTTTGCCCTGATGATGTGCATTGTCTATGAAACCACATACACATATAGATATGTGTGTGGGTGTAATATATGCGCATATGATGGTAATGAGAAAAAGGTGACAAGAGAATCACAAAGCAGGCCCTTAAATGAAACACAACATGAACAGAATAACAAAGAAAACTATAACCAAATTGGAAATATGCTGAATACAGAGAAACAAATATGTTGACCACGTGGAATAAGTGTCTTGTGTTTCGATATCATATAAGGAGTATACCATTTGAAGAGAGGGACGTAGAACTCAATGAAAACAGATTGAACAATAATGACTGATAAACAGTCACATAGCAATGATTGATATAGCAGGAATGGCGATAGTTAGAGTTTT
This sequence comes from Megaustenia siamemsis, assembly GCA_032433765.1. NCBI lineage: Eukaryota > Metazoa > Mollusca > Gastropoda > Stylommatophora > Ariophantidae > Megaustenia > Megaustenia siamemsis. Next base: position 33,819,743 of record JAVIAB010000124.1, read on the forward strand.
GTATTTATCCGGACACCCAACCAAATATAAAAGGGTTTCTATATGGAGAAGAAGAGAGAAAACAAAGTCATAACACTATACAATCTTAGAGCTATTCCTGAAGCAACTGTCTGTTCAAAGTTAATGAATTTCCCATGATAAACGTAAGTAATTCACATTTCGTTTCTCATTCATGCTCTGGTATGGAATAAACATCTCGTACTGCTCAAGAAATATTCCTCTACACAAATCTACGAAGACCTGACAGCCACACTCACGACAGTATGCTGGTGATGCCCAAAAGCTTTTATCATTGGATGCCCACTTTCTCTAACAGGCTTAACATACCAGAGCAAGTGGCGTATCGAGAGATGTTAACGTCGGGGTGGGCCAGTAGATTAGTGTTTAGAACAAGTCCAGAAAAAGTGAGCACAATTACTTCCAGATAACAAGAGGGAGATTTAGTCTGTTAAATCAAATTTATTCTTTTTGTTTCGATCTGCATTTGACTTTCAGCGGCCAGGGAAGATATATTTTGCGGTCGTTTCTCTTCTGTTAGCTTCTCCTACTGTTTCCTACTGTTTCCTAATGTTTCTAATATTATATCAATCTCTTATATTTTTTCATGGTCGGCCCTTGGGTCTGGTGTTCTTGCTGCGTTGTTGAAGGCTCGTTGTGACTTGATCCATTTATCCTGTCACGTGTTCACGCCATTTTATGTATTGTTTCTTTACGCATTCAATGGCGGGAATTATTTCTCATTATATTTTCCTCAGTTCTTCATTTCTGATCTTATCTCTCGGGCTTTTTCCTGTCGTAGGTCTAACATATTTCATTTTGGTAGTGGTTCTTGGAGCAAAGAAATTAGAATCAGAATGGCTAAAGCAGCAATGTCTTTCAGAAGCCTTGAAAAGTTGTGAAAATCAAAACTCATCAGCACAAACATAAAACTTAGACTATTCAAATCAAATGTACTATCAACCCTTACGTATGCGTGTGAAAGCTGGAAAACAACAAGAGATATAGAAACAAAGTTGAACGCATTCGAAAATAAATGTCTAAGGAAAATACTTGGTATAGAATGGAACGAATTCAAAACAAACGAGGAAATTAGAGAAATCGCCAATCAACCACTAATATCTTCAGTAATAAAGAAAAGACGATGGTCATATTTTGGACATGTGATCAGAAGAGATAATAACCGAATAGCAAAGCAAGCCCTCATGTGGGAAACAACAGGTAAGAGAAAAAGAGGAAGACCCAGAGAGACACTAAGAAGAACATTGCTGAGAGAGGCAAAAGCAGCAGGAATCGGCTCCCTCAATGAGATAGAGCCGCTTGCACAGAACATAGACAAATGGCGAGATTTAATAAAATATCTTTAAAAGAATTGAAAACTGCAAGAACAAAAATTCAGATAAGAGAAGGAGTATCTTGGTCTACGCCCTATGGACCGGCTACGGCTCGAAAGGTCAATAGATAGATAGATAGATAGATAGATAGACAGACAGACAGACAGACAGACAGACAGACAGACAGACAGACAGACAGATAGATAGATAGATAGATAGATAGATAGATAGATAGATAGATAGATAGATAGATAGATAGATAGATAGATAGATAGATAGATAGATAGATAGATAGATAGATAGATAGATAGATAGATAGATAGATAGATAGATAGATAGATAGATAGATAGATAGATAGATAGATAGATAGATAGATAGATAGATAGATAGATAGATAGATAGATAGATAGATAGATAGATAGATAGATAGATAGATAGATAGATAGATAGATAGATAGATAGATAGATAGATAGATAGATAGATAGATAGATAGATAGATAGATAGATAGATAGATAGATAGATAGATAGATAGATAGATAGATAGATAGATAGATAGATAGATAGATAGATAGATAGATAGATAGATAGATAGATAGATAGATAGATAGATAGATAGATAGATAGATAGATAGATAGATAGATAGATATGTTTCTTATTGATCTTGAGTTTAACGTTCAGCTCTGGTATTGGTAGCACAACGTTGGGATGATTGTTGAAATATGACTGATTGAATGACTCATGAATATTTGTCTAATTAAACGCCATGTGAAACATCAACTTGGATAAATGACAATGACAATTTATACTATAAAAATGGTACAATTAACAAATTGTAAAGCCTCACAAGTACTTGTCCCTACTATTACGTGACATCACAGGAACCAGCAGATTACTTGGATCGAGTCAGACAAAGCAGTCACCAACGTCTAGATGATTGTTGATGTCAGATTTAGTGCCTGAAAGCTACGACTTCACAGTGAATCGACCTCTCCTAAAAATCCTGGTGTTGGTCCAGGAAATAGATCATGCATTATGGCCAAGTTTGTAGACATCGAAATAGGGAGGCAGATCAGGGTTGTCAACCACAAAAATCGAATGTAAGATTTCTTGGGTTCAAAAGTGCAAATGCATCTGATTGTTATAAGGAGCGATAAAGAGTAACTTGTGCCCATTTCACTTTTTTTTTTTGGGGGGGGGGGGGGGGGGGCGGGAGCGATATGAACTGTAACAAAATATTACAAACTCTTGCTTTTATCATTATGTGACATCCAGTTAGCAACACGCTTTTATCATTATGTGACATCCAGTTACCAACACGCTTTTATCATTATGTGGCATCCTGTTAGCAACACGCTTTTATCATTATGTGGCATCCTGTTACCAATACGCTTTTATCATTATGTGACATCCTGTTAGCAACACGCTTTTATCATTATGTGACATCCTGTTACCAATACGCTTTTATCATTATGTAGCATCCTGTTAGCAACACGCTTTTATCATTATGTGGCATCCTGTTACCAATACGCTTTTATCATTATGTGACATCCTGTTACCAACACACTTTTATCATTATGTGACATCCAGTTACCAACACGCTTTTATCATTATGTGACATCCTGTTAGCAACACGCTTTTATCATTATGTAGCATCCTGTTAGCAACACGCTTTTATCATTATGTGGCATCCTGTTACCAATACGCTTTTATCATTATGTGACATCCTGTTAGCAACACACTTTTATCATTATGTGGCATCCTGTTAGCAAAACGCTTTTATCATTATGTGACATCCTGTTAGCAACACGCTTTTATCATTATGTGGCATCCTGTTAGCAACACGCTTTTATCATTAAGTGGCATCCAGTTACCAACACGCTTTTATCATTATGTGACATCCTGTTAGCAACACGCTTTTATCATTATGTGGCATCCTGTTAGCAACACGCTTTTATCATTATGTGGCATCCTGTTAGCAACACGCTTTTATCATTATGTACATCATGTTAGCAACACGTTTTTATCATTATGTGGCATCCTGTTAGCAACACGCTTTTATCATTACGTGGCATCCTATTAGCAACACGCTTTTATCATTATGTGGCATCCTGTTAGAAACACGCTTTTATCATTATGTGGCATCCTGTTACCAACGTGCTTTTATCATTATGTGACATCCTGTTACCAACACGCTTTTATCATTATGTGGCATCCTGTTAGAAACACGCTTTTATCATTATGTGGCATCCTGTTACCAACACGCTTTTATCATTATGTGGCATCCTGTTACCAACACGCTTTTATCATTATGTGACATCCTGTTACCAACACGCTTTTATCATTATGTGACATCCTGTTAGCAACACACTTTTATTTTTATGTGACATCCAGTTAGCAAAACGCTTTTATCATTATGTGACATCCTGTTAGCAACACGCTTGTATCCTTATGTGACATCCTGTTAGCAACACGCTTTTATCATTAGGTGACATCCAGTTACCAACACGCTTTTGTCATTATGTGACATCCTGTTACCAACACGCTTTTATCATTATGTGACATCCTGTTAGCAAAACGCTTTTATCATTATGTGACATCCAGTTAGCAACATGCTTTTATCATTATGTGACATCCAGTTAGCAACACGCTTTTATCATTATGTGACATCCAGTTAGCAAAACGCTTTTATCATTATGTGACATCCTGTTAGCAACACGCTTGTATCCTTATGTGACATCCTGTTAGCAACACGCTTTTATCATTAGGTGACATCCAGTTACCAACACGCTTTTGTCATTATGTGACATCCTGTTACCAACACGCTTTTATCATTATGTGACATCCTGTTAGCAAAACGCTTTTATCATTATGTGACATCCAGTTAGCAACACGCTTTTATCATTATGTGACATCCAGTTAGCAACACGCTTTTATCATTATGTGACATCCAGTTAGCAAAACGCTTTTATCATTATGTGACATCCTGTTAGCAACACGCTTGTATCCTTATGTGACATCCTGTTAGCAACACGCTTTTATCATTAGGTGACATCCAGTTACCAACACGCTTTTGTCATTATGTGACATCCTGTTACCAACACGCTTTTATCATTATGTGACATCCTGTTAGCAAAACGCTTTTATCATTATGTGACATCCAGTTAGCAACACGCTTTTATCATTATGTGACATCCAGTTAGCAAAACGCTTTTATCATTATGTGACATCCAGTTAGCAAAACGCTTTTATCATTATGTGACATCCAGTTAGCAACACGCTTTTATCAATATGTGACATCCAGTTACCGACAAACACCCTGTATTAACTGTTGCTGCGACGTTCATTTATTTACAAATACGTGCATTAATGATTGCATCGACATTCATTTATTTACAAATACGTGCATTAATGATTGCATTAACATCCATTTGTTCACAAACACCTGCATTAACTATTATCTAATTATCCACTCAAACTTTCAACCAACTAACTAAAAACGAACCAACTTATTAACCAACAAATAAACACAATAAACTTCCAACCACACAAATATTTAATCCACCAACCCGAAGAAGCAGTCAACTAATTAACAAGCTAATTAGTTAACCAAATCAAATAAACAACCACTTAACTAACCAAATAACAAGCTAATTATCTAACCAAATCAAATAAAGAACCACTTAATTAACCAACTAACCAGCTAATTAGTTAACCAAATCAAATAAACAACCACTTAATTAACCAACTAACCAGCTAATTAGTTAACGAAATCAAATAAAGAACCACTTAATTAACCAACTAACCAGCTAATTAGTTAACCAAATCAAATAAACAACCACTTAATTAACCATAGAGAGCCAAAAAGAGAGCCAATTAATCAGCTAAACAACCAACTAAACCAACTAGACCAAATAAATAACAAACTAATTAAAAAACTAATTAAGCAGCCTAACTAAACAAACAGCTAATTAACCAATGAATTAATTAACCATATAAACAACCAAGTGAATTAGCCAATTAACTAACTTACTAATTAACTAATTAACCAACCAAACCAAAAAAGCAAACAGCTAATCAACCAACTAATTAGCTTGCCAAACAAACAATCGCCTAACCAGCGAATTTACCAACCAAGCAAACCAAATAACCACCAAATCAAACAGAAATCAGACTTATTAATAAAAACAGTCGAGAGTGATTCTTTAATAAACGAAATAATTTCAGTTCGTACTTTGTGGAAGTCAATCTAACGAACCATATACTAAAATATTACAATCTACAACTAAGTTTACTTTTCAATATTAAATCTTTCTGTACGTTTCGATGTACCATGCGTCATGCCGATTTCAATCATGTACGTTTAGCCGCACAGTGCGTCACTCTCAATTTGAATAGTGTAAACTGTCATCAAACCATATTCTTTTTATATATCTTGTATCATCTTGGTATTGGTGAACTATAGTTCATTGCTTAATTAGCTAAAAATTAATATTTTATATGTAAAGGGTTAGATAAATATAAACATGTAGATTAATATTTAAAAACATGAAAAATTGTGTCTCTGAAATCTCTACCGCTGAATTGATAATGACCTTCCGTACTGAAAGGGTTAAAAGAGCGACAAATGACACAGATTTTTATATCAATTTCTTTTAAAATAAGTTTAAAATTCATTTTGTGGACCCAGATCGGTTTGTTGGTGACGAACCCCCACACCTCTACGCCACTGTTTTTAGCTAACTAAATGAGTGCATGAGACAGGGAAGGCATCTTGAAAATGGAAGCTATCCGGCAAGGTTGCGTGATCTTGTGGAATGTTGACTTCCAAGTGGCGAAACAAAGAGTCAATGGGCGCCCTATCCCAGCGATTTGTAAGTTCTCTCGCTACAGTCTGACTGAATGCTAAGCACGAGAGTACGCTAGTGTGGTACACGATCATTGAATAGACCTAGCCTTGTTTGAGCCAAACAACGGTCTGCCATCTGCTTAAATGATTCTGACAGCATCGAGAGCAATAAATGGAGATTGTGAGTAGAGAGATAGGAACAAGGGACAGACATCGGGAGAACATTTACCAACGAGAAGAGAAACGTAAAACATCAAATGTAACGACAAAGAGAAATACTGTGAAATTCTCCCATCTGTGTTTATCAGACTTATGTCTTTTTTTTACCACAACTTTCTATGAAACCTGGAGATAACAATATACTTGTATAGATGTGAGCTTAACGATGTATTGGAATTAAATCTACTCTCTTTGTTTTGTTTTGTTAAACCTTTACTCATCAAAGATTAAAATATTCGAGCTCACTGCACTTAATATACACTCATAAAAGTAAATAAAAGAGCCCTGTCACGCCTAGTGGCGCATAGGGAATATGGTGTGAAAAAAGGGTTCCTTCCACGCTTTGCTAGACGTATGGAGAATATGGTGTTCGTCATCATGTGCCATACCGGTTGGCGTAGGCGATCATGTCCTTCCACAATCTTCTATCTACAGTGCATCGTATCAGTTCTGTTGTTGACTGTTTTCCATGCCATGACACCAAGCTATCCAGTATTTTCTCTCTTTGTCGTCCGCGATCTCTCTTTCGTTTTATTTTTGCCAGTTGTAACCAAGTATTCCAACTTTCCTCTTCTTCTCTGATGTGACAAAAAGTGTTAATTGTTTCTTTTTGATATTTTTTATGAGCTCCCTTTTTGTGTTGGCCTCTTTGAGAACTTCCTCATTAGTCTTTTTAGCTGTCCAGGAAACTTTCAACATTCTTCTGAGAAATCCCATCTCTGTTGCCTCTAATCGCCTTTTCATTTGTTTGTCTATTTTCCATGATTCGCTTCCATAGATCTGAATTGGTTCTATATACCACCGATGAACGCTCTCAATTCTATTGACATAGGTTTGTTGTATAAGATATTTTTCATTTTCTAAAATACTATTTTGGTCTGAGCTATTCTGCTTTTTATTTCCGTGGTGCATCTCCCAAATATGATGATAGTGACACTATTTTTCTATGACCATGACACATTTTTGGGTGATGTGGTCGGTATCACGCCAGGCGCCTTTAACCTCCCAGAATAATCTCTGCTACCAATTTTTAGAGGTTGGGTGAACCCCGGAGCCTTGTTAGTCCGAAAAAAAATCCGCCACTGCTGGGATCAAACCCGGAACCTTCTGGGCAGGAAGCGAGCACACTAACCACTCAGCCCCAATGTGTTAGTGACCATAATTTTTATGTACCTTTGGCACACGATTTTCGAAGTAATTTGTCGATATTACGCCCGTGCCGCTTTACTTTCCCAGAAAAAAAATCAGGTACCAATTTAAGGCTGGGTGAACCCGGAAGCCATCGATCAGGATCGAACAGGAGGAACTCTAGTCCTTTGTAGTCCAGTTCACTAACCACTGAGTTATCGCGGCTCCCATAGACACATAGTTGTCCAGTAATTTTCAAAAGTTGGAGCAAAGTATGCACGAGGATACAACCTAAGAGAAATAACTTCTACATTACATTCAAAATGATTAAAATAAGCAATAGTTTACATTAAAAGAGCATTAGTGGTTTAAAATGGAATATTTCACACCAGATAGTATCACACAATGTTATCATTGAAGTGTCCACTTTGATGAGCGCATTAATTGACCACAAACACCAATAAATATTTTATAAAAGTAATAATTCAAAAAACCATCTTCACCGTAATATTCCATTACTGGTGTCTGCCAGGGGGGCTGGAAAATAAAGGTGGCTTGCCCTGAGCAATCGCCATGAGGTGCTCGGGCCTGAGTTTTTATTTCAATGACAGTTATAAAGGGCTAAAATGTCTAGTTATTTGGTTTCGGTGTCTCCTATGAAATAAAATGACCATTGCAAGAATGAGTAGACCCAGACCACTTTTATTGAAAAATGTTGCAATATTTACAATATTATGATTGAAATACTAGTGTTAAATTAAAGCAAAACGTTATACCATTTATTCTTCTTATTCTTCTTGTTTACCTTATTGAGTTATTGAGTTATTTGCGGGTCATCATCATTGCACTCCGAACATGTCCATAGGTGCTCAGATCCCCTCCTCAGCAATTCCCTCAGTGTCCAGCGACTGACGACTCCAGTTCTATGTTGGTTGATAAGTCTTCTTACACGGCCACTAAGTTTCTCGTTTCTGGCTGTGCCCATCTTAACTCCCATCTCTTTCATCCGAAGAAGTGACGTGGTTCTGTGTTTGTCGAAGATTTCTGATTTTGTTTACATTATTTTCCCCGTCAGCGTTGGAGAGAGCGTCTTTTGTTCTTCTTTAGGCTTCTCCTACTGTTATGTTTCCTAGTGTTTCAAATATCTCATCAATCAATATTTTCGTGGTCAACCCTTGGATCTGGTGTTCTCGCAACGATTACTGAAGGCTCGCTGTGTTTATGTTTTTATCTTTTCTGTCTTACCACGTGGCCATCCATTTTAGCTTTTGTTGCCTTATGTATTTAATGGCGGAAATTACTTATAGGCTTGTTCTTAGTTCTTCATTTATGATCTTATATCTCAGACTGTATCCTACCATGGGTCTAACACATATTATTTAATTAGCTGTTATGCTTTTTCAGGGTCAATAAATATATGCATCAAATCGAAGAGCTGTTGACAGCGTCAGTTTAATTCCCTACTGCAAGTATATAAGCCACAATGTGTTAGTTAATGAGCTGATCTACATTTATTCTTCTGAGCTGATCTACATTTATTTTTCTGAGCTGATCTACATTTATTCTTCTGAGCAGATCTACATTTATTCTTATGAACTGATCTATACGTATTCTTTAACACTTTCCTACTTCCCATAGAATACCATATTTTCCCACTATTCATCTTCTATCTCATGACTAAATATGTTCGAACCAGTGACGCGTTGTACGGTTACATGAGCATATCTTTGTGCGCTGGTTCCCGAGGTATTCACGTGGATACATGTGATGGTTCACCAGGTGAGTGTGATTGTATCACTGCAAGTAATCGTCTCACTTGAATCAATAATGAAGATGACGTGAGCACATTATTAGAGATCGTGATCAACTTAAACGCGGTATCGTTTTTTTTTCTTCCCATCTCTTCTTTGTTATAGTTTCCCTTTTTTTCCACAGTCGTATTCACATATTACTATTTTTCTCTTCTCACCCCCCCCCCCCCACCATCAATGTAATATATAAATAAAATGAATATATTGAATCAACTGTAATCAAACTGTCGAAAAAAGATAAGATGACAACAACACAGTCCCAGGTCATGATGAATGTTGATACTTTTAACGGTGAGCTCTAGAGCGACACGATCCCATTAAATCACTTTATTACTTCACAATAACGATTATCTCCTCATGTCATATAAACTTCCCTCTATTTAGCTTAATCTCAACTTTACCATGTTAAGCTGTTCTAAGTTTTTCTCCACCTCATTTAATTTTCTTAAAATACACTTTCCTTGCCTCAAATCTATTAAAACCAACTAGCATTAATTTTACCCGCTCCTTCATGCTTCGTTTATACAAGTTATCGTGCTTTGATATTGTTGTTTTATTTTTGACTGAATCCCATTCCAAGTTCGTTGATCTACTCTCCATGCCACCTTTCCATTAAGTTTTTTTTTTTGTTTTATTTGAATCTCGTTTTGACATTTTAATAAACCTCACATTTTTTAACTCTTTCGCAATAAAATATCCCTCACACAGTCTCCTGACTCGGAACGCAGTACACAACACCCTTGCCCAATCCTGCCCTCTATCTGTCTCGACTGATGACAATCAACGGAGTCAGGCTGAAAGAGCGGGAATCTGAATGCGATATGACATGCAGAAAGCAATTTTTGGCCAACAAATTGAGGCAGATCGCTAGATCTCCAGGCACCAAATGTAACGACTGCTCTCAATCAGACACTTTAAATACGTCATAATGCCTAATGGGAAACCGGTATTGCCAGTTAACGGTGGGTGATGGAGTGGGAAAATGAGATACTTTCCCTTTTGCCTGCAAGACGAATTATTGCAAGTAATGCTCACAGTTAATTGTTTACAATAACTGCTTACAACAAATATATCTATAGTTAATTGCCTCAATAAATAACTGCAGTTAATGACTGAATGTAATGATTGCACACAAGTGCGTACTGACAGGGACATACAAATAAAATATATTGCGTCACGTTTGTATGAATCCGTGATCGTCTTTTCTCAATTGTGTTTATGAGATTGTGTCGTTCTAACATTTCTTTGAGAATTTCTTCTTTGTCTTCCTACATCTTTATCGGCACAAGCATCGATCTTGTTAATGTTCATGAGAAGAGAGAAATTAGGAGAATAAACGATCAAAGCTGAAATGGGAACAAGGGGAGAAGGAGTAGTACAAGAGATAAATATCTTACTTGATTATTTATTCCGATTGCTTTAAATTGTTAGAGTCAGATGTAATTTGCAAGTTGACATTTAGCTTGTTAGTCGTCGGAGTATCCTCGTCGCCCATCAAACTGCCCGTAAGTGGTTAGATCTTCTCCCCAACAGATCACGCAGTATGAAGCGATAAACTGATTTACAAGTTCTACCCGGCTTTCCTCGTAGCTCTCCACAATTTTGACAACATTCCTCTTCACTAACATGAAGATCTTCGAATCGGACCAGGGTTGATTTACGAACATCACCGAAATCTTTTATTACCCATCTTTATTATGGGATCTGGTTAGGGATGTAAGGTCGTCAATTTTTGTGACAAAACATGCACAACTTTGCCAACAATGGATGCACCTACACCGCTTGGTCAATTCTAAAGACCGTACCCAAATGCACAAACACAATAGCGTCGACACAAAATCCTTAAAGTGGAACTTTCGGTTGACTTGGTTCTACGATCTGCACGAAGAAGAAACAAGTAATCAGCACCGAACAAATGCAACGGCGTTTATTGAACAGTTCTGGGTGGCATGACGTCATTCGAACATCGACTTCACGTTGGAGGAAGGTTGTATTCACAATGCCTGATTCAGTCAAAACAGGATCATTGTCGGGTGCACGAAATCACTATGTGAATCCGCAAAGTGAAACATCCAGTTGACTTTAAAGCAGCGATCTACATTAGAGAGCTAAAATTAATCAGTCTCAAAACGCAAATCCTATTGCGGAATGTGGAACACAAACCCTGTTCCATCGTCTTCGAATTGAATCAATAACATTTTGAGTTAAGCGAGAGGAAAAGCAACCCCGTTAATGAAAGAAGCCTTGTGGAGGTGGATAATTGGGCCGGATAATATCACAGCTTTGCTGCAGCACAACGCATACATGCTCACTTAAAGTCCTTTTACGAGAGGACGACGAAGATGTTATGCTTTCCTTTTGTCTTAGTCGCCGAAGGAATGCAAGAAACAAATACACAAAATCAGTAATGATAAATTAACATCAGGTATTGTTGGAAATAATGATAAATATGAGGTTTTCATCACACCTAGGGCATATGATAACAATGCTTCATCAAGACAAACTAAATCGCCAATCAACCACTAATATCTTCAGTAATAAAGAAAAGACGATGGTCATACGTTGGACGTGTGATGAGAAGAGATAATAATCGAATAGCAAAGCAAGCCCTCATATGGGAAACAACAGGTAAAAGAAAAAGAGGAAGACCCAGGAGACACTGAAAAGAACATTGATGAGAGAGGCAAGAGCAGCAGGAATCGGCTCCCTCAATGAGATAGAACTGCTTGCACAGAACAGAGACAGATGGCGAGATTTGATAAAATATCTTTAAAAGAAAACTGCTAGAACAAAAATTCATATAGGAGAAGGTGTATCTTGGTCTACGCCCTTTGAGCCGGTTACGGCTCGAAAGGTCAATAGATAGAAGACAAACAGGCGGCTGTGCGAATTGAAAGTTATACTGCAGACTGATATTGTACAGGACTAAGCATTAGAAATATGGATTTATAGAAGAATAGGAAGAATTAGATGGCAAGAAAAGGAAACAAAAGTTGAAGCCAAATGAAAACAAGTAAAAATGAAAAGAGAACTACTAAGCACAATTCAAACAAAACAAATGAGATTTTTGGGTCATGTTAAAAGACACAACAGCCTAGTAAAAGTAATCTTGGATGGGAAAATACAAAGTAAAAAAGGCAGAGGCAGACCAAAACTAACATGGAAGAGTAACATAAAAAAATGGGCAAGTACAGTCTATGACAATCTGCACCATCAAAGCAAGAGACGGAGCGGAATGGCGCTCCATGGTAGCCAAACTTCGATGCGGAGACGGCACTCAAAGAATAAATGAAAGACTTAGACAGGGGTTCATATTATTACATTTTCTGTTCAACATAAATGCAGGGTATATATTGACGCTCTTTTGATTGGAGGTCATGCACTAGCAGAGATACAATAGCTTGATGAAAGCAACCTCACTTTAATCCACTTTAATAGGTAACAGAGAAATTGTTCAAATCAGTTTGGGTGTAATATTGAAAAACAGCATCTTTTTCTTAATGTTAAAAAATGTAGACATAATAGATATGAAAACTGATAAATGTATTAAAAGACAATTATTGGAAAGAGTAGGCAGTTTTCAATATCTTGGGTCACTGATAACAAACTATGGAAAGTTTATCAAAGCAGTTTAAAAAGGGCTGACCTTAGATTTAAATAAATTAAAACAACAGTGAAACATATAGAATGAATTTATATAGCTACACAACTTAGATTTTTTATAAGTTTGCACTTTTCTCATCTCGACGCACGGATGTGAATCATGATCAATCAACATATCTACTGAGAAATACATCGGTGCCTTTGAATGCAAGCGTTACAGAAGAATGTCCAGAATACCCTGGACGGAGAGCTGAACAAAATGTCAGTTTTGCAAGAAACTTAAAACTCCAGAGAACAGCTCGATAAAGACAATAACAACAAAATAAAGAAAATATAATATTTTGGCAATGTAGAACGACATATTGTCATAGAGTAGATAGTTATGGAGGGCATAGTTTCAGTTATTCGATATAGTTGGAAGATCTAGCAGAAGAGACGTACAAGATATCACAGACGAATTGGAATTGAAAGCAGCAGATGCTGAACATATCGCACAGTGCGGAGAAAACTTAAAGTTGCTGTCACAGTAGCTAGGTACCATTCAGGACAAGTTAGGTGATAGTTTACACAAGTAAACTTAAAGTTGCTGTCACAGTAGCTAGGTACCATTCAGGACATGTTATGTGATAGTTTACACAAGTAAACTTAAAGCAGTTCAAACAGTACTACAGTACTACAGTACTTAAAGTCTCTCGATCTTCAAAATATAATACCATTTCTGCAACACCAAGACAGCATTATCTATGACGCTCTAGCACACTCAAAGACATCACTCGTTTCAACTGTCTGTCCCAATTCTCGCGCTCGCCTCGTTAAGACCTGACAGAATGGTTAACGTTAAAAGCAGTACACAATCAGTGTATCTTCTGGACACTTTCTAATTCGTGTGCAGATACGCCAATATTGCTCTCACAACATGTAGTCGTTGTCTCTCCTGCCCAGACGTGACAGCACAGCCCAGCGTGTCCAGATACGGCATATATCGGTTACACTATGACGTACACCTCCATTCCTTTGTTACAAGCAGTCACTCTATTTTCCGCGTTTTGTTTGGAAAATTATCTCATTCCTCCAAACAGTAACATATATTTCCATTACCCATCAAATCTAATATCATAAATAATACATGAACACGATGTTTTAAACACATTAGAAAAATACAATAACAATCATTATCATCAAGTGTGACACCAGTTGATGTAGACGATCAAGTCCTTCAACAATGTTCTGTCCACTGTGCATCTAATCAATTCTGTTTTTGACTGTTTTCCAAGTCACAACATCAAATATCTTCTAATATCTAACTATCTATTTAACTATCTAATATCTTCTCTCTTTCTTGTCACCGAGCTCTATTTCCCTGTATTTTGCCAGTTGTGACCAAATATTCCAACTTTCTGCTTCTCACGATGTGCCAGATAAATGTCGATTGTTTCTTTTTGAGGTTTTCTTTAGAAGCCCAATTTGTGTGTTGGTCTTTTCGAGAATGTCCTCGTTGGCGGTTTTAGCTGTCCAGAGAACTCTCAACATTCATCTCATAAATTCCATCTGTGTGACCTCCAATGGTCTTTTGATTTGTTTCTATATTGTCCATGATTCTCTTCCATACGTCAAAAGTGGCTATTTTAGCACCGACTATCTTTCTTATATCTATTGACATTAACTAAACATAGAAAACACAGAATAATCAAAAGTATTGCGATCCTACAATTAAACTTTAGCATTTCGTGTTCTTTAGGATATCTCCAAGTGTTCTATGTTCAAGTGTCCCTGTACTTGCACAATTTATGTTTGACTCTTGCCATCGGAGAGGATACCAGAAATGGCCATGAAATAAAATGTCTTTGTTTATGTATTATTATCGCTGCTCAATCTAACGCACTGAAAGCGTAAAGTCATGTTGCTATAATCGTATGTTACGTTACAAAGTAGACATTTCAGCTTTTGTAACTGATCTGTGTTTGAGAATATGAAACTCAAAAATCATTGTGTCAATAAATTCCTCGATTGGTGTTTCACCTATGTATCTATTCACATGGACTATGGTTGCACGATTGATTGTTGGTAGTGTTGCTTTGAACGGGGAAACAGTTGACAGTTTACGCTAGCACGTATATATCTATTTGCAAAATGTTCTGAAAGGAACTTGATTTTAGCTCAGGATGTTCTTTGTTTTCTGTTGTTCCTGGATTTTTTCAAGTCATGTTACGATACTTCTGATTCTATATACCCTATAGGTCTGTAACTATCCTGTAGGTCTAAATGTCCCTAGTAATAAATGCTTTTTTGAAACATTTTTCTTTATTTCATTTTTTGTTTCGTTTGCCATCTTTTACCTCTGACGAAGTCTCTAGAGTCTAAGAACTGAATTTTGCGTGTTAATCCATTTTTCACTGGCAGCCCTGTGCACAGGGGTCCCTCTCCGCACAGGTAGATAACTCCGACTTCGGAGGTACTCATAATTTTTCCATCGTTAAGTAATTGACGTTTTAAGCAGGGCCTTGTTGCTGAGACCAGGGGTGGTTGCCGCAGAGAGAAATCATAAATAAAAATTCCAAATTGGTGCAGCCGGGATCTGAACCCACAACCTCTCTGTCTCGAGATCGGCGTCTTGCCTCGAGACCCAACCAGCCCCCCCCCTTCCCCCCCCCCCCCCCCCAAATCTACTAATCTGTGTGGCTACCGAGGCCCCAATGTGAGAGGAAGAAAGAATATAGATATTATTGTCTACCACTCATGTCGTAAGAAGCTATTAAGGAGATCTGGAATAATCGCCCTTGAGTTCAGTAGAACGTGCACGGAACAACCTTGTCAACAGAATTTACAGAATCATTTTAGGAAATCCTGAGACAAATGATTGAACAGATATGGGGAACTCCTGACTGCAATGACACTTTTTAATAGAATAGAATAGAATAGAATAGAATAGAATAGAATAGAATAGAATAGAATAAAATAGAATAAGCACTAGAGAATGAGTTCACTCTCTCGATGAATTTGGCTTCTACGTTCGTTCGCACATGAAATTCTATGCTGCAGTAGATTGCTGTTTATTGGAAACAAACGAATCTTGTCGTTAACTACGACACACCGCAGTTTACATGCGTCTAAGGTTCATTTTAAGAGCACACATGAATGAGAAACAGTTGTCTGACAAACAAGCAATTCCGTTGCGAATACTGTTCAATCATATTCAATATCGTTACCAGATGTAATTTACAATCTTATTTAATGATGTTGCAAGATGTAATTTCGCAATATTATTTTTAATATCGTTTCAAGATTTAGGGTTTGCAAAAAAAAAAATCTTACAAGTTGTAATAATCGCTATGCTATTTAATTTTCTTAAACGTTTTGCATTCTTATTTAGTTTTGTAACAAGTTATTTTGGCATGTTTGTTACACGATAAGTTTTGCATTCTTATTTAGTTTTGTAACAAGTTATTTTTGCATGTTTGTTACAGGATAGGTTTTGCATTCTTATTTAGTTTTGTAACAAGTTAAGTTTTGCATGTTTATTACACGATAAGTTTTGCATTCTTTTTTAGTTTTGTAACAAGTTATTTGTGCATGTTTGTTACAAGATAAGTTTTGCATTCCTATTTAGTTTTGTAACAAGTTATTTGTGCATGTTTGTTACAAGATAAGTTTTGCATTCTTATTTAGTATTGTAACTAGTTAAGTTGTGCATTGTTATTTAAATTTACTACAAGTTAGGTTGTAAAAAGTTAAGGAGCCAGAGGTGGGGAATGTTAAACAAACTAAAGTATGGTGACAGCTTTACAAGGAAGGAACACAACACAATACTGACGTTTCGGCCTGTGGCCTTCTTCAGAATACAAGGACAACGATAACAAACGGTGAAGCACAATTTTCTATAACTACATGTTAGATGATCAAGTGAATGGAGAGGTGGGCAGAAAAGAAGATTCATTGGACCTTGTATTCTGAAGAAGACCACAGGCTGAAACGTCAGTATTGTGTTGTGTTCCTTCCTTGTAAAGTTGTCACCATACATTAGAGTGTTTAACACTCCCCACCTCTGGCTCCTTGCTACCAGCTTTACAGCAGCATTGCAATTATTTTCCTGTTTCCTACCTGTAAAAAGTTAACTTTTGCATTCTTATTTCAAGATTATAAGTAGGTTTTGCATTCTTATTTCAAGATTATAAGTAGGTTTTGCATTCCTTTTTTAAATTTTGCTACAAGTTATGTTTTGCATTCTTGTCTACTTTTGTAACAATCTAAGTTTTTGCATTTTTTTTTTTACAAGTTTAATTTTGCATTCTTATTTCAAGATTATAAGTAGGTTTTGCATTTCTTTCTAAAATTTTGCTACAAGTTATGTTTTGCATTCTTGTCTACTTTTGTAACAATCTAAGTTTTTGCATTTTTTTTACAAGTTTAATTTTGCATTCTTATTTCAATATTATAAGTAGGTTTTGCATTCCTTTTTCAAATTTTGCTACAAGTTATGTTTTGCATTCTAGTCTACTTTTGTAACAATCTAAGTTTTTGCTTTTTTTTTTTTTACAAGTTTAATGTTGCATTCTTATTATATATTTTTACAAACCGAACTGTTTAGGTGGAAGCATGTGCACAGATACTTCGTACTTTCGAGAACTTATTCAGCCTTTGCCTACATGTGTACTCAATCACGGACTACATCTGTCAGGGGAAGCAAGAAATTGTTCTATCAATTTCAAAAATGGAAGTGTCTGGATTGGATTATTTTCCATTTTTTTGAGAGGTGAATTAGTTCCTCTACGTATAATACTCTTAATGTATGTAATATACTGATCCTCATTACTTGTGGGTGAGATTATCAGTGCGTCTCGTGACTGCACCACATTCCTTAACTCTACTCATCAGGTGCTCATTTACAGATAGGTTTTCTAGTGCGTGTTCATACTTGCTCACAAACCCCGCACCTTTTGAATAAGGGTTCACCAAACTAACTTCTTGACTTCGGCTGTCACGTGATGTGATAACAGGAACAAAAATTGGGTATAAGTCGCAAAACGGGATGAGAGCTTTCTCGTACACATAAGATGGATAGGAGAAACGTGTTATTATTTTCAAATGAGCAATATTTCATTAAAAGGCACATGTGTGGTGTGAGTGTTTGTTTGTTTGTTTAGTGTAGCTGAAATTTATAGAACAGGGAGAGGTGATAATGTTCTTCAACAATTCACTATCCACAGTAAATCGTTTCAGTTCTGTTGTTGACTGTTTTCGTGTCGTGACATTAAAGCTATCCATTATCTTCTCTTTTGTCGTTCGCGATCTCTCTTTCCCTGTATCTTGCCAGTTGTAACCAAGTACTGCAACTTTCATCTTCTCATGATGTGTTGATTGTTTATTTCTGATGTTTCTTATGGAGTCCCTTTTTGTGTTGGCCTCTTTGAGAATTTCTTCGTTAGTCTCTTTAGCTGTCCATGGAATTTTCAACATTCTTCTGAGAAATCCCATAGTTGTGTTCTCTAATCGTCTTTCCGTTTGTTTGCGAACTGTCCTTGAATCACTTCCTTAGATCAGAATTGCTCAATATAGCAACGCTGAACTCTCTTTCTCACTTCTATTGACATAACAAATATAAATAATTATAATAAAATGAAAGAAATGAACAGGTGTTGTGAATAGAAGTAACATTTTCTAGACTACTATGGATTAAAGTAGTTCGTGTGTACAAGACAAGGGTAATAATGCTCTCTATAACACATTCCCTGTTGCCGTGTTTATGTTGGCGTGAAGCTAATGCCACCAAAGCAGAAACAAACATAAATCAACGTTAACTGGTAGAAAATATGCGCTTTATTTTTATATAATTTTCTGTTCTGCTCATTGTAGTTTTCATCCAGAGAAACTTAACAAATGTCAAACTGTAGTGAGGAAATAGGCAAAATAACTGCAGTGCTGGATATAACACATAAGGATGTTGCTAGTAAAGAATAACTAAAATATACATCTCAAAGAGCCATACACAAAAAAAAACGGATGCGAAAACATATATGATAAAATTGCTTCTCATTAATATATTAAATTTTACACAAAATGGACACATCTACATTTCACTTTCACTGAAATTATTTGATTGATGTAGCGACGGTAAAGCGACGACAGATGCTACACTTTCTTACAATGGTGTCTTTGTTTAATATTGACACAAATAAATGAAATATATTTATCTATATACTACCTATTGACTATTGATAGTGCTGAGCAGCATTAATCGCTACAGCAAGCCACATGTGTAACGCGTGCCGCAATGGGGGCCACATACGAATTATGTTAATCCTGGTGCCACAGCTTGGGGGTCAGGTCGCCAAAGATGATAACATTTTCTGAATAAATTAAACAGCAACAAATCAAAAACTTCAATGTTGATCTGAATATGTAAAACTTGTCTCTTCATGATTTATATAATTACTGATTATAGAATTTACAAATATAGGTTATGATACAGCAATATACAGAATGCACAGTGACTGTTGTAACGGTAATATTAGTCTTCATAAAAAATAAGACCCTGGAACCATGCGGTAATAATAAAACTAAAATAAGTGAAAATGGAAGCAAACTGCTGAAATTATGTAATCAAAATTATTTGTTTATCACTAACACATTCTTCAAACACAGAGAGACGCGGTTATACAACTGGTACAAGTAGAATGACACAACAAAAATAAGTCTGATAGATTGTATACGAACAAGATAACAGAACAAGAAAAGATTAACCGACAGCAGAGCTATCCCCAATATCACAGACGACACGGACCATAAAATGGTTATGATTACACCCAGACAACCAAACAGAAAAAGAAGGTACGCATAGAAACAAAAGAAGCAAAACGAACAGACACAAATATATAAAAAACATAACAAAATTAAAAGATCAAAAATCAAGGAAAACTCTAGAAGAAAAACTAACAGAGGAATACAAGAAACTCCCTAACGAAGTAACCACAGTAGAAGAAGAGTGAAGACAGTTTAAGAAAACAGTAATCAACATCTCAAAAACAGTATGTGGAGCGAAACTAATTAAGGAAGAAAAGGAAAAGAGCACCCCGTGGTGGAACGAAGCATTCTGAGAAGCAATTAAAGAAAAGAAACTGTTGAAAAGTTGGAGGGAGAATAAAAACAATAAGAACATGAAATGATGCATTAGTTGGGAAAAAAGTAAAAAAATTTGATCAAAAGAGCTAAGCAAAGTAAATGGACAGAATTCAGACAAAATATGAGTAAGGACTTCAAGACAGCCACAATAGATTACTATAAAGCAGTAAAAGAAATGAGTGAGAAAAGAAAACCATGATCCTACTGAGCTCAGAAATTACAAAGACGGACAGCGTATATCAATTAATCAACAATTGCAACAAAGATGGAAAGAATATTTTGAAGGCCAAATAAACATGGCACCAACTACCAATAACAACAAAAACCACGCAAGAATGCACAAACACTGAACCCATAATCATAAAAGAGGAAATCTAAGAAGTAATCAAATATGGAGAACCAAGAAATAAAGAACAGGGGATAGATAGCATACCAGTAGAAATAATAGCAGCAAGAGCAGAAACAGGAGTTACATGGCTGCACAGAATACTCAATGCAGCATGACACCAACAAAAAGTCCCTGAAGTTTAGCAACAGGCAGTCATAATACCAATATGGAAAAATAAAGGTAGTAAGAGAGACTGCAATCAATATAGAGGTATATATCTTCCCAGGCATGTTGGAAAGTTATACACGCAAATGTGGAAAAGGTTGATAGCAATAATATAGCTACAGTTCTACAGTTAAGGGATTCTCAAATGGGGTTCTAAAAAAAAAAAACAGAGGATGTACTGACGCTCTATTCACTTTAAAACAGCTAGCAGAAAAGACGACAGAACACAATCAAAATGTGTACCTAACTTTCATTGACCAAGGAAACAAAATTTGACAGAACAAACAGAGAACAATTGTGGAAGATATAACAACATAGGGAGTAAGCCAAATCTAACCAAGCTCATTAAAAGTCTCTACATCAACAGCAGCTGCACAGTAAGAACAGCAGCAGAACACAGACTACTCCGATGTTAGATCAATTTTAAGGCAGAGGTGCGTACTGCCTCCCACTTTCGCACCCCCTTAATGTTTATTACATACATAGACTATATGTGCGATTTAGCCAACCCATTAGAGGCTGAGTAGAAAAAAGAAATTCTATTTGCAGACGATCAGGCACTAATACATGGAAAAATAGAAGACCTACAAGAACATTTAAATAGACTCAACAGCACAGGAACAAAATACAACATGAAAATAAATATTAACAAAACAGAAGTCATGAATATCGCCAGAGAGAAATAGAACATCAACGTATCTAAAGACGACAGACAACAAAAACAAAAACAAAAAAACAAGTAGAGGAAATTAAATAACTAGGAAGTCTAGTGACAAACGACAATTCACAAACAACAAGATGCAACAAATATTGTTTAATCGTTGGACAGTCATCACCGCTTTTGTCTAACAAGAAATTAACTCTAGAGGCAAAAAAAGGCACTCTACAATATAATCTTCATTCAAACGTTGTGCTACCAATGCCAGTCCTAGACCCTGGATGCAAGATCAATTAAAAAAAAAATAACCTCTAATGAGATTAAATGTGTTAGACGAATGATAGGCAACAGCCTGAGAGATAAGATCAGAAATGAAGAACTGAAGAAGAAAGCTAGGAACAAACTCCGCCATATAATATATAAAGAAACAACAGATACAATGGGTTGGCAACGTGACAAGGCAGACAAATCAAAACATCAGAACACAACACAAAGAGCCTTAAATAAACGTTGCGAAAACACCAGACCCAAGGGCTGACCATTTAAAAAAAAATCGACTGGCGGAATATTAGAAACACTAGGAAACATAACAGCAGCAGAGAAGATCAGAAGCGCAACATACGACAAATTATATCTCCCCTTGACGCTGAAAGGCAAATGCAGAAGGAGAGAAGAAGAAGATAACACAAATATTAAATGCCTTACAATATAAAAATTGATATTTAGAATTCCTATTATAGAATTCTTATTATAGAATTCTTATTATAGAATTCTTATTATAGAAAGCTGGAAAAATTAAAGAAAAAATACAGATATGTTTCAAAAGTAATTATCTTTTATCCTCGAAGATAGAATATCTATTACACAATAGATACAAAGAAACATTACAACAAAAATAAAAAAAACTCACTGCTTAAAGTGCAGATAAAATAATAACACTTACAATTTGGTTGGTTGGTTGGTTGCGTTCGCCCGATGACTAAAGTATTCTAGAGTATCGTGGTAGACCAGAATATTCCTCTTCATCATCCGCCCTTACAAGGACGTAGTGGACGTGTCTGCGTTGTGTTGTGGTTTGCAGTTATAACTGTTATATTTGCGTCTTTCGGCCCAGCACATCCGACTTCAGCACGACATTTTTGAGTACCGAGTTGTCTTACCTCTTCGATCCCTGCACGCTTGGCCAGACTAGAAGTTAGTCTGTTACTGGAGGCACCACAGAGAGGTGGAGCAGGGTCTGGATGGTTTTGGTTCACCGATCCTGGCGCAAACCATCCGCTGTGGGTCGCTGACAACTTCCAGCTGTGGTGCTGGGAGGCGCGCCTTCGCCTCCACTTACAATTTGAGAACATATCTAGTGTGACACCGCAGACGCTATGAGAATATATACATATATTAGAACATTAAATGATGCCTTAGTTGGGAAAAAAGTTAATAGTGTTGAGAGTACCATGGACAGCTAAGAAGAGTAATGAAGATGTTCTGTGAGAGGTCAAAGCAAAAAGAGAGCTAATTTACAATATTAGGAAGAGACAATCATCATTTTTTGGCCATGTAATGAGAAGAGAACAACTGGAATATATTGTAACAACTGGAAAAAATTGAGGGACGAAGAGATAGAGGGAAGCAGAGAGAAAAAATAACACTCACCATCTCACCTCTGTGGTACATCTACCTTCTCACCTCTGTTGTAAATCTACCATCTCTCATCTGTTATACATCTGCCATCTCACCTCTGTTGTGCATCTACCATCTCATCTCTGTGGTACATCTACCATCTCACCTCTGTTGTACGTTACCATCTCACCTCTGTGGTACATCTACATCACACATCTGTTATACATCTATCATCTCACCTCTGTTGTACATCTACCATCTCACCTCTGTGGTACATCTACCATCTCACCTCTGTTGTACATCTACCATCTCACCTCTGTTGTACATCTACCATCTGAGGTTCACATTGTTCCCAGATGATGAAAATTAAAAACATGAATTAAGGATGAATTAATGTGTACAAAATGATATCAATAAAGTTTTTGCTTGAACGTTTCCTAAAGTAAAATATTATAACACAACCTTGCATTTCCAATAGACACATTCTCTAGTTGTTCTATAAGTTGTCGCCACCACATAGAAGCATAGGTAGCATAGTGGATGTCTCACTGGCTTCAGATAAAGTGAACATGGGTTCAGATCTAATCTACCCTCTGGGATCGAACCCAACAAAAAAATAGAATGACCCGAGGAAGATAATAGCAGCAAGGAATAGAACTGGGCATCTTTTCTAACTCAAAATGTTGTAGTCCTTACTTTTTTTTTTTTTGGTCCTTCTGACTTCCGCCCAATGACTACTAAAGGAACTGATAGTCCTCTACCTTACCCATCCTTGAAAAGGATGTTATTTTAAATTATATATTGATATATGGATGGATAATTCATGTTTGACAATAGAAACAAGAAAAAGAGTTCTTAAATGTTATGTAGAGCCAGTCTTAACATGTGTATGTGAATCAAGGACAATGGGGCAACAGAGAGGAGAATCACTTGAGGCTGTACAAATGTGGTTTTACTGAAGAATATTGAGAATACCATGGACAGCTAAAAGAGTAATGACAACTTTCTGAAAGAAGCCAGAGCAAAGAGAGAGATAATTGCCAATATTAGGAAGAAACAATCATAATTTTTTGGCCATTCAATGAGAAGAGAAAAGATGGAATATATTGTAGCAACTTGGAAAGTTTAGGGACTAAGAGATAGAGGGAAGCAAAGAGAAAAAATAACAGACAGCTTAAGAGATTGGAATGGTAAAAAGTCAACAACCGAAATGATAAATAACTGTCGAGATTGAAAGTTGTGGAAAGACATGATCAACTACACCAGCAGGCATGGTACTTTATGATATATATGTATTTATATATTATACCTTGTACACTTGTCAATTGTTTTACCTAAACTGACTTTGATTGAAACTATTTAATGCTTCTATTTGTGACAAAATTTGAGAAATCATTGAACATAACAATCGACTAATATGATAACGAGCACGTAATGAAAGTACAAAATGCCTTGCCAAGAGAGCTAGCTAATGACAATTCTAATTTGAGATCCTCGTGTTGGCGGCCGTCGTCATGTTATAGAAGACGGCCTGACACTGATTTTGGATGGCTAGCAGGGAATTTGGAATCGGTTTCTCAAATAAATCACTGATTGCCTTGCGTCACCTGGCAATTTCCCCCCGACTTCGGGACGAGGCCTGACACGACACTGGCGTGAGTACACTTGATAAAGCGGCCAAATTTGACCAATGCCGACCTATCACGCAACATCCATTAGGGCGACCCACGTCCATACTGTTAGCCGGAAACGTCAGGGAGTGTCCCCCGCTCCATTATTTTCCCACCTCTAAGCTAAGGATAGCTAGCAAGTTGAAGTTGGGAGAGTCTTTTTCTGTTCATGTTAGGTCATTGCTGTAAAAATTGAGATCACGTTGTTTTATTTTTCATTACAGTGTCCCTGCTTACGTTTTTTTTTTAATGTATCAGCGTCTCTCTTTATTTTTACATCAGTGTTTCTCTTTCTTTTTTACATCAGTGTTTCTCTTTATTTTTAACATCAGTGTTTCTCTTTATTTTTTACATCAGTGTTTCTCTTTATTTCTACACCAGTGTCTCTCATTCTTTTTTACATCAGTGTCTCTCTTAAATTGTTTATATCAGTGTCTCTCTTAAATTGTTTATATCAGTGTCTCTCTTAAATTGTTTATATCAGTGTCTCTCTTAAATTGTTTATATCAGTCTCTCTTTAATTGTTTATATCAGTGTCTCTCTTTAATTGTTTATATCAGTGTCTCTCTTTATTGTTTATATCATCAGTGTCTCTCCTTATTTTTTATATCAGTGTCTTTCTTTATTTTTTTATATCAGCGCCTCTCTTTATTTTTTTTTACAACAATGTCTCTCTTTATTTTGTACATTGATGTTTCTCTTTACTTTTTACAACATTGTGTTTCTCTTTACTCTTTCTACATTAGTGTTGCTCCATACTTTTAATATTAATGTCTCTTCTAAAGTTGTATATTACTGTTTCTCTTCTCTTGTTGTGTGTCACCACCTATCCTTAAGTCGTGTTGTCCCCATTATGTAGCAGCATTCTCTTACCCTATCTAACAATTACATACACATTTATATTTCTAAAATTGGAGTTTATTAGGACAATCTGTATTTCTAAACGTCTTACACATACACAGTAAAGGTACACGAGAGAAAGAAAGTGAAAGAAGCAGGAGGAGATGACAGGTAATATTTAGATTCTAAACTTTTAATTACCTGGCTACCTCCACATCCCCACCAAGAAACAAATAAAAAAAACCCCAGCAAAATCAAATTAATAAGAGTGAGAGAACAGATGTAAACAAGTTACAACATTCAAATACAATATATTTTTCGCAATAGGTACTATTCACTGACTTAAAAATAACAAGCACTTAATATTAATT
This sequence comes from Megaustenia siamemsis, assembly GCA_032433765.1. Taxonomy (NCBI): domain Eukaryota; kingdom Metazoa; phylum Mollusca; class Gastropoda; order Stylommatophora; family Ariophantidae; genus Megaustenia; species Megaustenia siamemsis. The sequence goes on from JAVIAB010000124.1 coordinate 33,845,510, forward strand.
TTAAAAAAACACTATATATTCAATTATTATTCTTCTTTTTTCTTTCCTCATTTGCCTTTCAGCGTCGAGGGGAGATATAACTTGCGGCCTTTTGCTCTTCTGTTCGCTTCTGCTGCTATATTTTCTAGTGTTTCTCATATTCCGTCAATCCATCTTTTTTCGTGGTCGGCCCTTGGGTCTGGTGTTCTCGCAACGTTTATTGAAGGCTCGTTGTGTTGTGTTTTGATCTTTCTACCTTGTCGAATGTCCAAACCATTTTAATCTGTTGTTTATATAATTTATGGTGGAAATTATTCCCAGCATTTTCTTAGTTCTTCGTTTCTGATATTATCTCTCAGACTGTTTCCTGTCATTTGCCCAACACATTTCATCTCAGTACACGTTATTTTTCTGATTGTTTTTGCATTTTGGTTCAAAATATAATATTTTTTAGAGAGAAGAAAGAGATGGACACAATTGGCAAAAAACAATTTTGCGCGCATAAAGATGAATTCTGATGTAATTACCTTAGTAATGAGATAGTTGACTTGAGAAGCAAACTAATAATGAAATAGTTGAATAACGAAGCAAACTAATAATGAAATAGTTGAATAGAGCAGAAAACTAATAATGAAATAGTTGACTAGAGAAGCAAACTAATCACGAAATGCTCTCAAAGTTATCAGTGTCTAAGTTGGTGCGGGCTGGTGGCTGCAGGTACGGCGCGAGACTGTCAGGGAATGCGTTATCAGAAAACATCGAGACAGATTGATTAAGACTGGCTCCACAGGGAGGTCCCGAACTTCGGACGATAATTAAGGGGGCGTTGATATCCGATGTGAATGCACTAAAGATATTAGGATTTTGTGTTTCATATAGGATATTATTCAACGCTCTTTCTGGTCTCATACATTTTATTCTAGGTCAACTTTTCTTGCATTTAATATCTGCATTAAACTGTGTTTTATTCTAGATTGTTTTCATAGATTGTATTTGCCATTGACTTTTTCTGCAAGGTAGGAAGTACTAGTAGTCATAGTTGTTTCTCTTAGGAAAACAGTTTTGCAAGACTAACACATCTTTCCTACTCAAGTTTATTATATCAAGTATTGGAAACAAGGGTGCTCACAGCACCAGAACTGGAAGCTGTCAGCGACCCACAGCTGACGGCTTGCGCCAGGATAGGTAAACCAAAACCATTCAGACCCTACTCCATCTCTTCACGGTGCCCCCAGAAACAGACTAAACTTTCTAGTCTGGCCAAGCGAGTACGGATCGTGGAGGGAAGACAACCCGGTAGTCAAAAATAAAATGGTGAATTCGGATGCTTTGGGCTCAAAGGCGCAAATATCACGGTTCTAGTGCAGACTACAACACAACGTATCTAAGTCCACGTCCTTCCAAGAGCGGTTTCTGAAGAGGACACCAATTCCTTTGTAATCATGGTGTGAACGACAGGAGGGAAGAATAACAAGTATTGATTCTTTGAAGTTGTCATCCCTCAGATTCTACTGACACATGACTTGACACCGTTCCTAGTCACGTGACATATGCGTGCGTTAACGGCCGTACTTCTTTGGGAGTTATTGTTTAGGATTCGCCAGCTTTCACCTCTAGGCGAAGTCCCTGGAGACTAGGAACTGAATTTTACGCTTTAATCAGTTTTTACCTGGCAGTGGTGTGCAAGGGGTCCCTCGCCGCACAGGCAAATAACTTCGTCTCCGGGGGTTCCTTTGGAGGTAATGTGTTTTTATAGTCCTTTTATGTCAAACGGTGCGCTGTAATGATATAGATTCGATCTCCATAGGACTGCCTATTAGTGATTTTTCCGAACACCTTTGAGTCAACCACATTTCTGCCAATGCATATATTTGTATCCTCGTTACTTTATTAATTTTACTTTTCCTTTTCCTTACCATTGAAGAGGGGGGTAGTGCATTTTGGGCGAAGCGTTATCTCCATATTATTGGCCCAGACATAGCAAGCAAGCTGAAATCTGTCAAGACAGTGCTGATGTCAAATTCAGAAGACAAAAGGCGCAAGAGAAAGGAGTCAAGGCCGGGTACCGCGGGTACACCTTGCTCGTTCTGTAGATGGATGTCCAGTTATGGCAAATTCAGCGACTAAAAAAGATATTCAGTAAAGCAGCACCCAGTATGAGACACTGATCGATGCTTTACCAAACTACTGCCTTATGATTGTTTTCTTACAACCATCTGTCAACACGCCAAAGGCCATATACCATAGCAGCAACAAAATATATATTATATATTATATTATATTATATTATTATATATATTATTATATTATATTATATTATTATATTATATTATATTATATTATATTATATTATATTTATATTATATTATATTATATTATATTATATTATATTATATTATATTATATTATATTATTATATTATATTATATTATATTATATTATATTATATTATATTATATTATATTATATTATATTATATTATATTATATTATATTATATTATATTATATTATATTATATACAGTGAGGTCTTTCTCAATGACATTATTAATAAGCGATGCTTTTTTAATGCTATAAATGTATGATTAATCGTTTTTTAAACGAAGTCACTGAAAAATAAGAGGCAGGCCGCGTGGACACTAATGGAATTGTAATAGGATCGCGTGCTATGGGAACTGCTCTGAAGAAACGCGTGCTTGAAGACGGATCACATGGTGCGTAACGCAATGCAATATAATCAATTATGCCGAGCTATTACGTCAAATCAGGATACAAATGTATAGAAAAATGTATTACAGTCTTACAATTGGTGCAAGAATTCCTTTATAAGATGAATTATAATTATTAAATCACCTATATTGAATGTGAGAACTAGATTCAAAGCTAAGATAAAGGAATAGAGATATACATCATCGGCTTGTGCCATACCGGTTGGCGTAGGCGATCATGTCCTTCCACAATCTTCTATCTACAGTTATTGGTTATTGGTTATGGAAGGCCTGGTTATCACTGCAAACGAATTAAAATCCATAACTGCTCAACCGCCCGTGCCAGTGGAATCATCCGAATCACTAACCCATCTCCCAAACAAAGAAAGATAACTGTAGTCTTCATCGTAGAAGTCTCAGCACACGCCAAAAGACATAATTGAAACCGCGCAGAAAGTGAACACAGTCAACTGTTCCCCGTCATACGATATCATCATTCATCGTAAACAATTGGAATATCGAAACAATGATCAAAACGGATGAGGCACACAGCTCACGGTGTGCACAGAGCACTTAACTCAGTAGCTCCTGCAACAAGCCGGACTTGGAATATGAGGAAACTGCAACAAGGAACACTTTTCAGACATAACCTTCATTGGTTCCTGACGCCTATCCACCATATACCGGAAGTTCACGTCCTCCCGAAAATGATGATCGTCATATTGAGAACAAAAAATGTAAAGCGCTTGATGATGTTAGGACATCGTTCTTGACTCCAACCGAACATATAAATACAGTCGTCGAATTATCCCCGTCACACATCAAACAACAGACCCTACGGTTAGCGTACAACGAACGAAACACGGTTCAAATTCCCCAAAGAGGAATTCACGGTTCAAATTCCCCAATCTTCGGTCGACTTGACGGAACAGTACTCATTAATGCGTTTCAGCATGTAAATAACTTGCGTCAAACAATTCCAACGTCGGCCATTGAACAGCACTCAATGTGACGTAAACCGCATGTCAACACTAAACGGTGAAGGTCGCTTTTACAATACTTGACTTGTCAAAAAGGAACATTGCTGTGTGTACTCGGCGGCGATGATTTGTCCACTTCGTCAGCGCAGATTTGCTAAGTAGAACATCATTTTTATTTCAACACAGAAAATTGCTTCAGAGAGCCGAAATTAATCAAACCCCAGATGCATTTTCTGCAGCGATCGAGAGAACGTGAAACGTTCCACCATTTTGAAGCGGAAGTCATCGTTTCTGTCTACAGTGCATCGTATCAGTACTGTTTTTCAGGCACCAAGCTATCCAGTATTTCTTCTCTGAAATCGTCCGTGATCTCTCTTTCCTTTATTTTGCCAGTTGTAACCAAGTATTACAACTTTCCTCTTCTCATAATGTGCCCAAAAAATGTTGATTGTTACTTTCTGATGTATTTTGGAAGTTCCCTTTTTATGTTGGCTACTTTGAGAATTTCTTCATTGGTCTTTCTAGCTGTCCAGGGTATACATATGTTACCCATATAGAGTGTTGTTGTCAAAGCTAAAGTTATGGCCTAAGATTGCAATTTTAACTACACTTACAGTTACTGTATAGACTCAAGATTCGATTTTTAAATTAAACGTTTCTATATATTTGAATGCAGATTTAGTAAATACACAGTGATCGCCAGTCAACCACTAATATCTTCAGTGATAAAGAAAAGACGATGGTCTTAACTTAAAAGACATGTCTGTTGGACATGTGATGAGACGAGATGATAACCAAATAGCAAAGCAGGCCCTCATGTGGGATACAACAGGTAAGAGGAAAAGAGGAAGACCCAGAGAGACACTGAGAAGAACATTGATGACAGAGGCAGGAGCAGCAGGAGTCAGCTCCCTCAATGAGATGGAGCTCCTTGCACATGGCAGAAACAAATGGCGAGATTTGATAAAATATCTTTAAAAGAATTGAAGACTGCCAGAACAAAAATTCAGATAAGAGAATGGGTATCTTGGTCTACGCCCTATGGGCTGGCTACGGCTCGAAAAGTCAATAGATAGATAGAAATACACAGTATTGTGGGCTTGAAACTATAATTAAGTTGAGGTGTGCGATTCAATTTTTAATAATATTGAGAGTGAAAATAACGTGTTGGATTAGATTAAATGTCAGAGCTTCAGAGTATTGTATGTCTTTGTTATATGTTACATGTTTGGAATATTTCATATGCCTCCGTTGCAAGCCGAATGATATAGGTCAATAATATTTCATTTCTTTGTAGCAAATCGTAATGCTATAGGTGAGGAATATTTAATTTCTTTGTTACAAACAGTTATGTTATAGGTGAGGAATATTTCATTTCTTTGTTACAAACAGTTATGTTATAGGTGAGGAATATTTCATTTCTTTGTTACAAACAGTTATGTTATAGGTGAGGAATATTTCATTTCTTTGTTACAAACCGCCATGTTGCGAAACATTCGAAATGAGAATAAAAAACAAATTCGTAAAAACTACAATGTAATGCATAATATAGACTGATAATGGTCGAGGATTACTTCAATGAGCACAATCCGTCTCTCACGGTTTCACCGACATGAAGCGTTCTGCTATTTAGCGACAGCTTACGGTCGTTGGGTCACACGCAATTTTAAAATCATTGGCCGGAAAAAGGATAGCTGAAGTAGTATTCAATGTCCACGCATGCGCGAACAGGGTGGAATATAATCCTCTGCCGTCACTTCAGTTGAGCTGTCTGCGTCCAGAGGCAAATAATCATAAATGAATATTGTTGTAGAGGGAAGCTTCCGCAGCGATAGATGAGCGAATCACTCGAGAAGGTATGTTTATAGCACTCGGAAAACATCACAAATAATCAACAACAGAGGAAAAAAAACAAAGAGCAGTATATGGTCCGATGCAAGGTCGACGCTGTGTGCTCTAGCGTTTGGTTTCTTATGACAAGGCACTGTGCCAAGGAATGTTTTTTTGATCCTGCATCGGACCATATTTTGGTCTTCGTTTTTTTTTTCTTTTCTGTTGTTGATTTTTTTGTGATTTTTTTCCGAGTGCTGTAAACATATATCCTCCTCTGAAATGATTAGCTACATCCAAAGGCTAGAATCATTATATGACTGTTGTACTTGGACAGCACCCATTGACGTTCAAATCTACATCTAGCATTACATATGCAGTTCTTAGTACAAAGCACGAATTATGGACGTCACCCCACATCTCTGAGACAGTTTCCAATTAGCTGGACATCATAATTATCATGTGTTATACCGGTTGGCGTAGGCGATCATGTCCTTCCATAATCTTCTATCTACAGCGCATCGTATCAGTTCTGTTGTTGACTGTTTTCCATGCCATGACACCAAGCTATCCAGTATTTTCTTTCTTTTTCGTCCGCGATCTATCTTTCCTTTTATTTTGCCAGTTATAACCAAGTATTCCAACATTTCTCTTCTCATGATGTGCCCGAAAAATGTTGATTGTTTCTTTCTGATGTTTTTTTTAGGAGCTGCCTTTTGTGTTGGCCTCTTTGAGAACTTTCTCATTGGTCTTTTTAGCTGTCCAGGGAACTTTCAACATTTTTCTGAGAAATCCCATCTCTGTGGCCTCTAATCGTCTTTTAATTTGTTTGTCTACTGTCCATGATTCGCTTCCATAGGTCAGAATTAGTTCTATATAGCACCGATGAAACCTCTCTTTCTCATTTTTATTGACATAGATTAGCTGGACAGAATAGTTAAAAATAAAGAAAGCAATATTTTTGAAGTTATGTTCGTCAGCAGTCTACCGACTGCTCTTGTCCACTGATGAGAGTTCTTTCATATGTTCACATTTCAAAAGCATCAGCTATATTCCTTTTCCCTAGGACTTGGGGGCTGCGGTGGAGCAAAAATTAGTCAACTGGTCCATTGTGGACAAGGGGCTAGGTTCAATCTTGATCAAAGGCTTCTAGGTTCACTCAGCCTTAAATGACTACATGATTTCTCTGGGAAAGAAAGACGGCTTAAGTGTAGAGTGCTGACCATATTTGCCCATGCCACTCAAAGAATAAATGTTGGTAGTTGAACAAATATGGCACTGACACTATTCCGTAAATGGCACACAGAGAGATGAGGCTTTATTCTTTCGTTCTTTCTTTCTTTCTTTCTTTTTATTTTTATGGATCCCTGTTGACTGAGTGGTTAGTGCGCTCACTTCCCAACCAGAAGGGTATGGGTTCAATTAACCAGAAAAGCCGAAATTTGTTTCTGGATCGACAATGCTCCGGGGTTCACGAAATCTCTAAAAATGGGTACCATATGTTTTCCTGGAAAGTGAAGGCGACCTAGCGCGAATCCCGACGACTGCATCCAAACTATTGCCCTGGTGATGGAAAAAATATTTCGACTATCACCATATTCCTCATACAAGGCATGGAATGGAGGTAACCTTTACCTACCTGTCTGTTTGTTTGTTGTTAGGATCATCATCCCAGCACACCGGACGAACCCATAGGTGCTTCGATATTCCCGTCGAGAAAACAATAGGTTGAGTATGTTACTGGCCTTTTTCCCCTGGCGGCGACCACATTTATGGCCTACTCTTTTCAATGTTAACTGCCAGGGTTTTTTTTTAACGTACGGGAGACCTCATGGGACCTGCTGTTTATTGCTTTTATCCTATATGACTATCTGACTTTTATCAGCAGGGCTGAAACTAAGAATGGCAAAATGTTACATCTTCTCAGTATTCCTGTATGGTGCAGAATCGTGGACATTAGACAAGAAAACAGAACAGAAAATTGAAGCCTTTGAAATGTGGATTTATAGAAGAATAGGTAGAACTGGATGGAAAGAAAAGAAAACAAACAATGAAGTTTTAAAACAACTGAAAATAAAAAAGAGAACTACTAAATACAATTAAGACAAGACAAATGAAATTTTTGGTGCATGTTAAAAGACACAACAGCCTACTAAAAGTAATATTGGAAGGGACAATACAAGGTAAAAGAGGCAGAGGCAGACCAAGACTAACATGGAGGAGTAACATAAAAAGATGGACAAGTCAATCTATGACAGCCTGCACCATCACCGCAAGAAACAGAGTAGAATGGCGATCCATGGTAGCCAACCTTCGTTGCGGAGAAGGCACTCGATGATGATGATGATCCTAGATGACTAGACATCGGCTCTCACTAACAAAGAGATCAGGGGAGGGTAAGTAAAGCAAGTACCCCGTCACGCCAAATGGCGTATAGGGAATATGGTGTTAGTGACCATAAATTATACAGACCTTCGGCACATGACTTTTGGGGTAATGTGGTCGGTAACACGCCCGTGCCGCTTTACTTTTCCAGAAAAAATCCGGTACCCAATTAAGGCTGGGTGAATCCGGAAGCCGTCGATTTATGATCGAACCCTACCTCCTGCTCTTTGTAGTCCAGTTCACTAACAACTAAGCTATCACGGCTCAGGGGAGGGTAACGTCGTAAAGAAGCGACAGATTAGTTTTTTTATCGATATTTTTTTTAAAATGCCACCTCTTTTGGTGGTCTGTGAACCCCGGATCCTTCCTATCCGGAGGAGGACGTCGTTCCTCAAAATTCCATAGTAATTACTTTACTTACTCTTTACTCTCGGTCCACTTTCTTGTAGAATAGCCTTCGGAGTGTATACTCCGGCTGACATGTACGCCGACGGTGTCATCTGATCACATTTACACAGCATATTTGTTTCTTAACATTTACATTGTAAGTTTTTATTGAAATTATAATTATTTATTTTACGGATGACACAATGTTCAAGTAGCCTGACGCCGCACAGCACACTCTGAAACTGTAAACCGTTTATGAAAAATAAACGTACTCCCAACTTATACAATCATGCATGTTTTCTGTATTTTAAATGTGTCCCTCGCTGTTGATGTTCTTGTAATATAAGCAATGTCCAGATTATATTTTATTACCTCCTCTATGCAGGATATGTGTGTGTGTGCGCGCGCATATAAATATATAAAGTAAGCACTATCTTAATTTTGTTTGTTTGTTTTCAACCTGACAGTGGATAATCGCCACATAAACTAGAATGTCTGTGTAGTGTTTGATGTGTACAATATTTCACATTTGTTGGACATTACTTTCCATATATCTGGGACCTGTCATTTAATAAGCGAGTGAACCCTTTGGGTCAACAATTTTTTTTTTTACTCCTGGAGTGAAATAAACACTCTGGCCTGTACATTACGTTTCGACTGAACTAGAGCATGCGAGCTAGATGTCAGAAATCACCCCCCCCCCCACCCTTTTCCCACTCCCTCTATCCATACACAAAATTACAATGCAGACTATTGTATAAAATTATAATACAAAATATTAAACATCTATCTATCTATCTATCTATCTATCTATCTATCTATCTATCTATCTATCTATCTATCTATCTATCTATCTATCTATCTATCTATCTATCTATCTATCTATCTATCTATCTATCTATCTATCTATCTATCTATCTATCTATCTATCTATCTATCTATCTATCTATCTATCTATCTATCTATCTATCTATCTATCTATCTATCTATCTATCTATCTATCTATTCATCTGTCTGTATGTCTACCTGTCAGCCTGCTTTTCTGCCACTCTGTTTATTATTTGATCGCCTGAAGTATTGTCTACAGCTGCAATGTCGTTTCTTGTATAAATCAAGAGATGAATCAAAGTCGACTAAATCTATGTAGGTGGCGATAGATGAAGTTACTTCTGGCTTATACAGCTACAAGGGCTGTTTAACGTGGTCAACATAAGTGTCGAGATACATGTGATTACATAAAAGTATTGTTGAGCAAAGTTGGAGAACTTTGCGCAGATTGATTGCTGGGCACACCATATCAATGTAATCCACAATGGACTTCCGTTGTAAAGATGGTGGATCTAGGTCACGTTCTCTCGATCGCTGTAGAAAGTGCATTCGGGGTCTGATTAATTTCGGTTCTCCATTACACTTTTCTGCGTTAAAGTCAAAATGATGATCTACTTATTACATCTGCGCCGCTAAAGCGGAGTTGTACGCCGGCAACAGTCCCTTTTTGTCAAATCAAGTGTTGTGAATGCGACCTTCCACCGTCTAGACTTGATCTGCGCTTTACGTCACACTGGTGCTGTTCATGACCGTTGTTGAAATTCCTTGACGCAAGTTATTTCTATGTTACTCATTAATGTAAACTACTTCGTCAGCCGCAGTTTTATCTCTTTAGGGAATTTTCGCCGTGTTTTGTTCGTCGTAGGCTGCTTTCACTAGAGTAATCAGGAATCTATTTTGAGCGAAATTGTTGTGTGTACGACATTGTTGTGTGCTACATTATCGTAATGGCTCATCGTACCTCCCTAGACCGGCCGTACGCTAATCTTACGGTTTGTTGTTTGATGTGCGACGGGGATAATCTGACGACTAACTGTGTGTTTATATGTTCGGGATTGTAGTCAACAACGATGGCCTAACATCATCAAGCGCTATACATTTTTAAAAAATACGACGATCATCATTTTCAAGAGGACGTGAACATCCGGTATATGGTGGATAGGCGGCGTGAACAATTGAAGGCTATGCATGAAAAGTGTTCCTTGTTGCAGTTTCCTCATATTCCAAGTCCGGCTTGTTGCAGGAGCTACTGAGTTAAGTGCTCTGTGCACACCGTGAGCTGTGTGTCTCATCCGTTTTGATCATGTTTCGATATTCCAATTGTTTACGATGAATGATGTTATCGTATGACAGGGAACAGTTGGCTGTGTTCACTTTCTGCGCGTTTTCGCCTTATGTCTTTTGGCGTGTGCTGAGACTGCTACGATGGGGACTACCGTTAACTTTCTTTGTTTGGGTGATGAGATATTAATTCGGATGATTACGCTGGCACGGGCGGTTGAGCAGTTATGGATTTTAATTCGTTTGCAGTGATACCGGGGCCTTCCATAACCAACCAAATAACCAACCAATCCACTATACCGTCTTTATAACTAGTCGTCTATGGTACACTATACCCTTTAGTGTATACGTACCTGACATCTTTAGGATATATCCACCTTTCACCCCAGAATATCCGTTTTCGGCATAACATTTTCGTGTATCCGAATGCCTTCAATTTCAATCCACGTTGGAATGGCCAGACTGGCATAGAGAAGAGTTAGATCATGATGTAGAAAGATCTAGTTTACCGATCCTGTCACGATCGGTCAGTTATGAGTCGCCCTTTGCTTTTAAACTCTGGTGCTAATAGACACCTTTATTTTCGTATACATTCAAGATGTGCAGAACGAACTTGGTGTAAGAACTCAAAATTACCGCAAGAGTTGTCAGGCATATGTAGGGAAGAGGCGAGTTGGGTACAACTGGTAAAATTGAGGCCGGAGAGTTAGAAGTAGACAAATGGAAAATATGCTGGATAGTTTGACGGCGCGTTATGGGGAAATATCAACGGTAGAATTATTTTAGGGGGCCCAAGATCGAGGGTTAATAAGGAACGACACCTCACGGCATGGACTGTAAATTAATGAATGGTATTAATTTAATGGACTTTGCATGAGATCTATTACGAAACTCGAACATTCGTGTTAATCGCACAATAGACCAGAGGAAGATTGCTAAGTTTTGTATGAGCAAGAAACACATAAGTTTTGTATGAGCAAGAAACACATAAGTTTTGTATGAGCAAGAAACACATAAGTTTTGTATGAGCAAGAAACACATAAGTTTTGTATGAGCAAGAAACACATAAGTTTTGTATGAGCAAGAAACACATAAGTTTTGTATGAGCAAGAAACACATACGTTTTGTATGAGCAAGAAACACGTAAGTTTTGTATGAGCAAGAAACACTTAAGTTTTGTATGAGCAAAAAACACATAAGTTTTGTATGAGCAAGAAACACATACGTTTTGTATGAGCAAGAAACACATAAATAAATGATGCCACCTAGAAGCGCTCTCTCTGAAAGTCAAATTTAACGTAACATCATTCTCCTTGACAAGTCAACGTTCAACATATCATGTCCTAAATGCGGCACACACTTCAGGTCTCTCCTGTATTGGCTTTTTCAATCATTTCCGAACCAATTCTAACGGTAAATGATAGCAGATTAGCCTTCAGCGACTCCGACGGACAAACAACAACACGCCGTATTAGCGGAGCATGCCTATATTGTTGAACGACAGTTTTGAGGAGGCTTCTTAAAGTGTGGACATCCATTGTTAATAGAGGGCGCTGACGTGGATCCCTGGTTTATTGGACTCTGGGCGCTGCCTTAAAGTTTCCTGACATGTTCAGTAGGGGCCTCTCGGGATCAGTTATCTCTAATGTTCCCGTAGAAGATGGTAATGCAGGACCGGTTCGCTACAGGAGATGGAGGATCGAGTTGCAGCATCGCTTGTTCTTGACAGTCCTTCTCCATGGAGGAACTGGGAAAATGTTGATGTAGTTTTTAACGAAGTCAGATTGTCACAGCTAAATTTCTTTTTCCAACCTCTCCCTCTCTTTCTTTCTCTCTCTCTCTCTCTCTCTCTCTCTCTCTCTCTCTCTCTCTCTCTCATTTGGTTTCTCTCATTTTCTCTTTTGCCATTCATTTTTCACTCAAAGAATTTATTTTCTTTCTCCTCCTCTAATATTTACTAGACAGGTAAACAAACATCAGGCAGATATATAGATGATTATGATATGTAAGACTGGTGCAACTTAGAGATTATTAAAAGGGTAAAAAAGTGATAAAATAACTTGATCGATTATACAAACCAAATCTTGCATCGTGAACATGGTGTTGCTGAACATTGTCAAAACATTAATGACTGATTTAGTTATTATCCTGCCAGACCGCTTTACCCTCCTACAGAAATTAATACTCTCCTACAGAAATTAATACTCTCCTACAGAAATTAATACTCTCCTACAGAAATTAATAATCTCCAAGAGAAATAGAGAAATTAATACTCTCCTAGATCAATTAATGCTCTCCTACAGAAATTAACACTCTCCTACAGGATTTTAATACTCTCCTACAGGAAATCACTGGTACCCATTTTCGGAAGCCGTGCAGACCATCAAACCCGATTTTTTTTCAGGGGAATTGAAACAGGACCCTCCTGATCAGTAGACTAGAGCACTAACCACTTCGCTACTGCTACTTCACAGGGACAACGGCACATCGTTTATGTATGGACTAAACCAGCTGTATGTATTTATTTCTTCATCGACAAAGAATCTAGCATTATATGAACACAGCTACTGAGTAATGGAACGGTATGAACCACAGAAGCCTACAGTAGACACAACTAGCAACGGTCCAAGTAGCCATTTATTAATTAAGTGCAAAATATATAATACAAGGACTGTATTAACATTTTATTTATACAAAGTATTACTATAGTACAGCTGTAATATATTGTGAAATCTTGGAAAGTTGAGGGACGAAGAGGTAGAGGGAAACAAAGAGAAAAGATACAAGACAGCTTAAGAGAATGGCTTGGCAAAAGGTCAGTAAATGATAAATAGCTATCGAGATCGAAAGTTGTGGAGAGACATGATCCCCTACGCCAGCAGGCACGTTACTTGATGATAATGATGGTTTCTATAACAAATAAAATAATGCAAGGGAAATTCAGCATGACCGGTTATATCATTATTGTTTACACGCCACGTACCATCTGGTGTTATAAGTAAAATAGTAAAGTACCCCCGTCACGCCAAGTGGCGTATAGGGAATATGGTGTTAGTGACCATACATTTTACAGACCTTCGGCACACGATTTTTGGGGTAATGTGGTCGGTATTACGCCCGTGTCGCTTTACTTTCCCAGAAAAAAATCCGGTACCCATTTAAGGCTGGGTGAACCAGGAGGCCTTCAGTTGGGATCGAACTCTACCTCTTGTCCTTTATAGTTCAGTTCACCAACCACTGAGCTATGGTGGCTCCCCATCTGGTATTATACTCACTACAAAATGCAGTAAAAAAAAATAATTCAAACTATAACAATAAGTGAAGAGAGAAATGTGTTGTGATATTCGAGGGATATATTTACAATTCAATAGTTATCAAGATGTCATCTTCCGGTGGGAAATGGCGCTCTTGGCATATACAAATCATATCAATTCATTACCTAGATTAAGTAATATCAGGTTTAAAAGCTTTATATATAGGCAGTATGCTTGCTTACGTTCACCCGATGGCTAAAGGAATACACCTCTTCGTCATCCGCCCTTAAATGGACCTGAAGTGGGTGTGTATGCGTTGTGCTGTGGTTTGCAGTAAAACTGTGATAATTCCGCCCAACACATCCGACGTCAGCACATACAGGCAGTATGATATGTTTAATATTATATTTCTCATGAAGGGAAAGTCACTATAGAGTCTCAGATATTGAACCGACCTATTGTGAAAACGAGATCAGTAAGAAGGCGACAGTATGTGCTATTTTTTTACTGGTGTTTGAGATTGTCGTCTATTCAGCTGACTCCACGAAGATCTATCTATCTAGCTTCCTTTCGCCACAAATATTGTCTCTCTACAATGTTGTTTTCTGTAAAAATGTATATATATATAAGTAGAGTGCCCCGTATCGCCAAGTGGCGTATAGGGAATATGGTGTTAGTGATCATAATTTGTATAGACCTTCAGCACATGATTTTTGGGGTAAGGTGGTGGGTATTACACCCGTGCCGCTTTAATTTCCCAGAAAAAAATCATGTACCCATTTAAGGCTGGGTGAACCCAGAAGCCGTCGGTTGGGATCGAATCCTACCTCTTGTCCTTTCTTAGATATATATATATATATATATATATATATATATATATATATATATATATATATATACATTTTTACAGAAAACAACATTGCATGGAGACAATATTTCTGGCGAAAGGAAGCTAGATAGATAGATCTTCATATATGTCATGGCAAACCAAAATGACGTCAAAGAGACCTAGAATCTGACAACAGAAGAACTATGAGATCTGGCGAGAGACGGAGATTCTTTCAGACGGGCTGCGGTGAACGCAACCTTCTGCAAAGAACATGCGATCGAATGATGATAATAATGATATGCACTCACTATATATTCTCTCTTTCTCTCTCTCTCTCTCCCTCTCTCTCTCTCTCTCTCTCTATATATATATATATATATATATATATATATATATATATATATATATTCTTCTTCTACCTTTCAGCTCTCTGTTGAGCATAGGTCTTCAACAAACACTTTCCAAGTGATTCCTTTGCTTGCCATTCTTTTAAGATCATTTCATGTCTTCCCCATCATCTTCATCTCTGTCTCATTTCTATCTGTCTTCTCCAAGAATTCCTTGGTCTCTCTCTTTATCTTTTTCACTAGGGATTCCAAAAAGAGGGCCTGTTGTGTAATACTCACAGTTGGCTTCCGCAGTATGTGTCATTTCCAGCGCCATCGTTTTCGCTGTATCTCTTTATCCACTGGTATTTGACTTGTGCATTTCCGTAATTCTATGTTAGTGATTTTGTCCTGCCATTTCCATCCTTTTATACTGCGTAAGCATCCATTGATGAAAGTCTGTATATAGTCATATATGTGTTACCTACTCTTTTTTATTTAACTTCTAGATATGCATATTTGTCTTTTTAACAACTTGTCATTCCGACCAAGATTGTTCACGTCTACATTTACTATCCTCATCAGCACTTGACCTTTGCTTATAGTTCCACTAATATGTCCGTGTGATTGTAACTACCTGTATATGTTGTACAAGATCTAGCGAGAGTTAATAATTATTTGTTATTTTGAATGTGTGTACCACCGCTGCAGCTTTTAATGGATAAGACTGTTAATATTTCTCAGCCTATTGCTGATAGTGCTCGGGCACTCTTTTTTAATTACATATATTGTGTATATGTGTTTAAATATGTATGTGCGTGTAAATATGTATGTGTGTGTAAATATGTGTGTGCGTGTAAATATGTGTGAGCGTGTAAATATGTATGTGCGTGAAAATATGTATGTGCGTGTAAATATGTATGTGCTTGTAAAGATGTATGTGCGTGTAAATATGTATGTGCATGTAAATATGTATATGTGTGTAAATATGTATGTGCGTGTAATTATGTATGTGCTTGTAAAGATGTATGTGCGTGTAAATATGTATGTGCGTGTAAAGATGTATGTCCGTGTAAAGTTTGTATGTGCGTGTAAATATGTATATGCGTGTAAATATGTATGTGCGTGTCCATTTATTTAATGTTTGTTGAGTATGTGATTTAATTTAAAAATTCAGAAAAATTGAACTAGGAAGAGGGAGAGACAAGGATAGTTAGAGGGAAAAAGGAAAAGTAAAAGACAAATGGAGTAGATATATATATATATATATATATATATATATATATAGAGAGAGAGAGAGAGAGAGAGAGAGAGTATGATAGAGAGAGCCGAAAAAAAGATAGATTGAACACAGATACTATGAGATAAACGAACATAGAGACACGAAAACATAGCACAGAAAGGAGGAATGGCGGAAAAAAAAAAGACATACAAATTATATGGAGGCAGAAAACGAGAGAGAGAGAAATAAGTGTAAAGAAATAGGAGTGAAAAAGAGATGCACAGAGAGAAGAGAGAGAGAGAGAGAGAGAGAGAGAGAGAGAGAGAGAGAGAGAGGTAGTATGAGAGAAATATTTTAGGGAGAAAGACCACACATTAAGATTGACTATTCTGGCTTGTTTTGTCTATGACTTCTAGAACCGCGAGCTCTATATTGATTTCAAACTCAGAGATGTTCACTGGCCCGGTTCATCCAGTCGGCCGATCTTGAAAATCATTAGGGCTAATTCAGAAATAAAAAAAGTGGAGGGGAGAGCGTTACTGAGGAAAAAAGTACGTGAGAAAAAGAACAGAATGAGGGGAATTCGTTTTAGAGGTTAAAGAACATCTGCAGTTAAGAATGGGGAGAAGTAGAACGAATGACAATATTTGTGGACGTGTAAAATATGCATAATCCAGTCTGATAGAGGGGAATTAAGCGCTAATCTCGTGCAAGCCCTGGCTGGGAAAACTGATACTTACTCGGGAATAGAACCGTCGGGTCTTGCTGCGGTGAGAACAAGAGTCGGGCAGAAAGTGTGTGTATAGAGTGTGGGGGTTGTGTGTGATTGCACCGAATTGTATGTGTATGAGAGACAGAATGACTAAACGTTTAGAGAAAGAGTTTGAGTGTTTGTAGAAAGGTCGTGTAGATTTCCTTTATTTAATAGATACAGTGAAGTCTTGGCTTGGGAGGGTGGACGAGGCGGATACGAGGTGTGGCTTTATAGTTCACTCACTTTAGGTTTAGTTGGTCAAGATACTGTTTATGTTTGGTTTGATTTGTTTAGTTGGTCAAAATACTGTTATGTTTGGTTTGTATAGTTGGTCAAGATACTGCTTATGCTTGGTTTGATTTGTTTAGTTGGTCAAGTTACTGCTTATGTTTGGTTTGATTTGTTTAGTTGGTCAAGTTACTGCTTATGTTTGGTTTGATTTGTTTAGTTGGTCAAAATACTGTTTGTTTGGTTTGATTTGTTTAGTTGGTCAAGATACTGTTTGTGTTTGGTTTGATTTGTTTAGTTGGTCAAGATACTGTTGGTGTTTGGTTTGATTTGTTTAGTTGGTCAAAATACTGTTTGTTTGGTTTGATTTGTTTAGTTGGTCAAGATACTGTTTATGTTTGGCTTGATTTGTTTAGTTGGTCAAAATACTGTTTATGTTAGACTTTATTTGTTTAGTTGGTCAAGATACTGTTTATGTTTGGCTTGATTTCTTTAGTTTGTCAAGATACAGTTTATGTTTGGCTTGATTTGTTTCGTTGGTCAAGATACTGTATATGTTAGACTTGATTTGTTTAGTTGGTCAAGATAGTGTTTGTTTGGCTTGATTTGTTTAGTTGGTCAAGATACTGTTTATGTTTGGCTTGATTTGTTTAGTTGGTCAAGATACTGTTTATGTTTGCCTTGATTTATTTAATTGGTCAAGATACTGTTTATGTTTGGCTTGATTTGTTTAGTTGGTCAAGATACTGTTTATGTTTGGTTTGATTTGTTTAGTTGGTCAAGATACTGTTTGTTTGGCTTGATTTGTTTAGTTTGTCAAGATACTGTTTATGTTTGGTTTGATTTGTTTAGTTGGTCAAGATACTGTTTATGTTTGGCTTGATTTCTTTAGTTTGTCAAGATACAGTTTATGTTTGGCTTGATTTGTTTAGTTGGTCAAGATACTGTATATGTTAGACTTGATTTGTTTAATTGGTCAAGATACTGTTTATGTTTGGCTTGATTTGTTTAGTTGGTCAAGATACTGTTTATGGTAGACTTGATTTGTTTAGTTGGTCATGATACTGTATGTTTGGCTTGATTTGTTTAGTTTGTCAAGATACTGTTTATGTTTGGTTTGATTTGTTTAGTTGGTCAAGATACTGTTTATGTTTGGCTTGATTTCTTTAGTTTGTCAAGACACAGTTTATGTTTGGCTTGATTTGTTTAGTTGGTCAAGATACTGTATATGTTAGACTTGATTTGTTTAGTTGGTCAAGATACTCTTTGTTTGGCTTGATTTGTTTAGTTGGTCAAGATACTCTTTGTTTGGCTTGATTTGTTTAGTTGATCAAGATACTCTTTGTTTGGCTTGCTTTTATGGACCAATTTACTTTAAACATTTTATTTAGGCCACTATATTTACCACTGCAAGAATTACACACAAAAAACCCAATAAAATTTATCCAAGAAATGACATTGCACTTATAGACAATACTTCAGATGAACGAAAGATATATCGATAAATAGAATTTACTTTATTATATAACTTTGTGAACAAGGTCTCAATTTCTCAACTGTTGCCTGTAGAATTTCAGACCCGGATGTTCAATCTCCATCAAGTTCTATACATGAAACTTGAAAAGAAAATGACATAATTAACGTTCGCAGAATCGGGTTGTTTTGTGGGAGTGTTTTGTTAAATTCGTCGAGACATTTAGTAGCGAATCATGGACAATCGAACAGCAAACAAGGAATTCGTTGTGAATCTTGGACATGGCAAACAAAGAATTCGTCTCTCTAAATGCTGTATTGAGTATAGGAAACTGAAAACAGAAGGTACGTAAATATTTTGATTCACGGGAACTTGTGCTCAAAGAATAATTTTGAAAAAAAATAACTCACGGAAATATGGTATCAAAGAATAATGTTGAAAATATCCCCATATAAATATTAAATAAAAAAATAATGTTTGATTATCTTTAAATAAATGTGGTATCAAGGTATAATGTTGAAAATAGTCCCATGTAAATTTGATATCAAAGAATAATTATGAAAATATCACGCTCAGAAATATGGTATCAAAGAATAATGTTAAAATACCAGGTATTGAAATGTTGTATCAAAGAATAATGTTGAAATTATTCCCATAAATGTGATATCAAAGAATAATTATTAAAATATCACGCAGAAAAATGTGGCATTAAAGAATAATGTTAACAAAAAAATACCACGCACTGAAATGTAGTATCAAAGAACAATTTTGACAATATCAAAATGTTAGAGGGGTATCAAATAGTAATGTTGAAAATATCCCTTCACATATACATGTAGTTTAAAAGAATAATGTTGAAAATATGCACAGATATATGTGTTTTCAAAGAATAGTTTTGAAAATATACCCTATATACCTGGTATAAAAAATGATGTCAAAAATATCATGCACAGTAATGCGGTATCGATAAATAATGTTCAAAATATCATGCACACTTAAAAATATTAAGGTGTCGTTTTAAATGCTATATATATATATATACTGTATATATATATATATATATAAGCCACTATTGGCAAAAGATAATTGTTTATTAATATCAGGACACTGTCGTTATTTCTAGTCATGTAATTTTAACAAAATGGGAATAATTTAATAAGTATGAAACTTGCTACTGGAAAATTCAATAAAAGAAAGAGCGGAGGCAGCGAGATTTGGCAATAGGCATGTGAGAGAGAGAAGGATGTGGAAAGCATCAACAGCATAGTAAAAAAAGTAAAGGTTCCCTCTATGTTTTGCTAGACGTATGAGGAATATATGGTGTTAGTGATCATATTTTTCTTTGACAATTTATATATTGTAGTACGTTATACTATGCTGTGTTTTTACAATTAGGGCATTCTCAAAGAGGCTAGCACAAATAGACAGCTTCTAAAATACATCAGAAAGAATAAATTAACTTTTTTTCGAGCACATCATGAGATGAGGAAAGTTGAAATACTTAGTAACAAATGGCAGAATACAGAGAAAGATAAAAGTAAAGATAAAGATACGAGATTTGAATCGACGGTTAGCATGCGGGTTTTTACCCATATGTACTCGGCCACCTATCCAGAAGTGTTCGAAGACTACTGTCTAGTGTCGCCTCAACCATTGTAACTCACGAGCAAAGCGCCATTCCTCACTTACCCAGAGTGCTACCTTAGCATCCATTTCTGCCAGCGGCTGGGTCGACCACGGAGGTATTTTTTCCAACTAAGGGTACAATTCACACCTCTTCCAGGGAAAGATAGATAATACTAGATAGCTTGGTTCATGGCATAGGAACCATTCAACAACGTAATGGATACGATGCACTGTTGACAGACTTGTGGACATACATGACCGCTACCGCCAATCGGTATGGCACACGATGATGTATTATGCAATGTGCTGTTACGTTATTTAGTGCTTATATTGCATATGTTATGCCATTCATATACAACTGTTATGAAAGATAACAAGGAAAAATTGCAAGGGAAAGATTATTGGAAGATATGCCACATCCTGCCACCCTTTAGACTATCTATGAGCCTGTCAATATTGGACATAACGACAGTGGTAACCGGAGACTTTATTGAGAACGCTGATATGGAAAATATGAATAATTTGATTGGTAGATATGGATTTCGGGAAAGTAATGACAAATGCGATTGGCTAGAAGCGTGAACAATGACACCGTGATGCGTTTGTTGGAAATATATCCTAGACGTATATGAATATGAAAACGTATAGTAAACTGGTTATGATCCAATTAATTATGTGGAGGTATCTGAAAACGTTGAAATTGTACGGTAGCTGTGAAAGTAAAACGCAGAGCGGACATTAACAGCAACAGTCTGTCAGTAATAGGAAATCTGAGAGATAGATTGAACTGCTAAAGAAGGGCTCATAAACAATCATATTTGTAATTTAACGTTGGTAAGAAAAAAAAAATGAAAATTTTTAATGCAAGGCAGTGGTAATGTGTGTGTTTGTGTTTGTGCGTGTATGTGTGGCTGTGTGTGCGTGTATGTGTGGGTGTTTTTCTCTTTAAAAATAACAAAATGGTGAATAAACTGACGTCTTAACCTAAAACTAATCAGATTTTAAAAATAACAAAATGGTGAATAAACTGACGTCTTAACCTAAAACTAATCAGATTTTAAAAATAACAAAATGGTGAATAAACTGACGTCTTAACCTAAAACTAATCAGATTTTAAAAATAACAAAATGGTGAATAAACTGACGTCTTAACCTAAAACTAATCAGATTTTAAAAATAACAAAATGGTGAATAAACTGACGTCTTAACCTAAAACTAATCAGATTTTTAAAATACAAATGTAAAAATAATGGCTTAAATCTGAGAGCAACCGTTGCTGTTAAATTCCACATGAAATGTTTTGTTTTGCTGGTTAATCTTGGACTTGCTATCATATGGTGCCTATGTCTTCTACAAAATAGCGCTTTTTTCTTAAAATGCTTCTCTCTCAAGCACTTTTTGCTATAGTCCGTTCAGAAATTCATAATCACACCTGAATTAGCTTTGCGTCATAACCGCTTGTTATTTTGGTTTCACATTTTGCATGCAATCTTAGAATATTGATGACGCAAAGATTTTGGTATTTTTTATTCCACAAACACACCAGATTTTGCACATCAGCGAATTCCTTTGATCTTTTATGACGATATCACACAAGTTGATTCAAATTTTAGATTTTACAGTAATCGTGTTAAATTGTCCAGTTTACCGCAATTCTTGTCAGAGGCGTATCTACATAGTGCTTAATTGTGGGTGTTGTTCGTTATGTGTATTTGCAAACATGAATTCAATTGGTTACAATTAGTCTTGTCCTTCGGTCACCATTAGACCCCAGGACGTCCTAACTGCAGCTGGAATTGAATTCATCTTAATTTTAATCATACCGAATCTGACGATTCCAAGAGGTTGATAATCATTACTGGCTGGACAAATAGTAATCCATCTCGTTTCCAGTACTCATCTTCCACCCGCAACACATGTCCAACACACTTCTTTTGCATAGTTATAAATTTGCATTTCAAACTCATTGTAATTTAGATATAAATGTTGGTATTTAAAGTCAACAAATTGTCTGCTGAGTCTTCACAAAATTAATAAAGATACGCCTTCCCTTCGATAATTAATGCCCAGGCCGTGGTGCGTCATGTCGTTCAATAACAATTCAGTTTTGTGCACGGGATTTTCCTGAAGTTAGTGTTTCTGCAATAGCCAAACTATTTTACGTCAACGACCGCACCAAATTAATGTATATATCCTAAAATGTTGTCAAATTCGAACAGGGTGAATTTAATATACCCTAAAGAAGAAAACTTTTTAACTAGATCAAATTTCTCAGAGCAAAAAATATTTCTATAACGTCATCAATATTCTAAGATTCCATGCAAAATGTGAAACCAAAATAACAAGCGGTTATCACGCAAAACTAATTCAGGTGTGATTATGAATTTCTGAACTGACTATAACAACAGTAATGAAGTCGCGCCTTGGTCACAGGCCGGTAAACAGGTAAAGTGTGCCTTGTATAGTAGCACACAATTGGTTCATGCCTTTAGCATGGTCGTTATCATTCCTCGGATACTCTAGATCTGGCCCACACTATATAATTCAGCTCTTTTTAAAACTGTCAGCTACTTTTGAAAGACTGATCTGGATAGACCCATCACAACATGGACTCATCTGATAACACCCATCACAACATGGATTCATATGATAACACCCATCACAACATGGACTCATATGATAACACCCATCACAACATGGACTCATCTGACAACATCCATCACAACATGGACTCATATGATAACACCCATCACAATATGGACTCATCTGGATACACTCATCACAACATTGACTCCTCTGATAACACCTATCGCAACATGGACTCATATGGATACACTCATCACACCATGGACTCATCTAATAGCACCCATCACAATATGGACTCATCTGGATACACTCATCACAACATTGACTCATCTGATAACATCTATCGCAACATGGACTCATATGGATACACTCATCACACCATGGACTCATCTGATAACACTCATCACAACATGAACTCGTATGATAACACCCATCATAAGATGGACTCGTATGATAAAACCCATCACAAGATGGACTCATCTGGATACACCCATCACAATGTGGACTGATCATACTCATAAGAACACGCCATCACAACACGGACTCCTCTGATAACACTCATCATAAGATGGACTCATATGATAAAACCCATCACAAGATGGACTCATCTGGATACACCCATCACAACATGGACTCATCATACTCATAAGAACACGCCATCACAACATGGACCCACATGAATACACCCATCACAACATGGACCCACTCGAACACACCCATCACAACATGGACTCACCTGCCGGATACGAGTATGGATCCATCATGGTTTGTAAGTCCAAGTGATGGAAGTCCAGGGCACTCTGCCCGGAACCGGTTTGCCACACAGGCGTCAGGACGAAAGGATGGCTGTCCCAGAACACACAAAAATTGGCCTAGCGATGCTAAACCTCTTTGCACGTGATAACAGTGAAGGTCAATACTTCTTACACATCACAAGTAACATCTGCCCAGCCTCTAAGGCCATGTGCTTCAATCTCTGTACTAAGCAAGCACGAACATAAGCTGCAGTCTTACTTGAGTCAATTTCTGGAGTTCATTATTTCGTATGATTCTCTCTTTAATAATGACGTTAACATCAGAAATTCTTCCGAAATATTGGCTCTTGATATAAGGAGATCTGCAAAAATTATGTTTGTGTCATTAGTTTATTGACATTATCATGGACAGGGAGAACATAAATTTTATCATTGGAGATAAAAGCAACAAAAGTATGCACCTACGGTCCTGACGAGACAAAATAATTTACAATAATTGATCGTTGGATAGTAATTTTAATTAATCAAACAAATCAAAAACTGCACTTCTTGTCACATCAAACTGTCAGGTCTAGCCGGAATTGCAATGGTTGATGTAGATCTTAGCGGAGAAAGAGGCGACGTAGAATATGAGGAAACTAAGGAAACTAAACAGAGAAGGACTCTTTAAAGTTTAAGATTCACTAAGAAGATAGCAAGACAACGAGAAAAATTAAGACTGACAGTCAAAGAGCGACATTCTCATCTGGAGTGGTCTCGTGAAAACGATAAGATAATGAGCACAAAACCAGACATCTGAATGAAAGAAGAGATAGCTCATCATTATCAGTTCGCATGACACGTGCAGAACGTTGCATTCACCACAGTCCGTGTGAAAGAATCTCTTTCTCTAGCCAAAGTGAAGAGAAAGCTACTTTCATAGAATGCGATAATAAAGTCATGACCGGAAGAAGATAAGTCAGTTCTAAATGTACAATGCAGGGCTGGCTATTACCAGATACATTGATACATATATTGATAGAGGGACCCCGTTCCAAAGGAAAATGTAAAACTGAAATAAACTAAACAAAAGGAATGGGAACAAATAATTTTAACAAAAGTTTTACTAAAAGCAAAATAAATAGAATAAGAATAGCAAAATGTTATATCATCTCAACATGTCTGTGTTGTGTAGAAGCATGGATATTAGACAAGAAAACGTATCAGAAAATTGAAGCCTTTCAAATGTGGATTTATTGAAGATTTGGAAGAATTGGATGGGATGAAAAGAAAACAAATGTTGAAGTCTTAAAACAGCTAAAATGAAAAGAAAACTACTAAACACAATAAAAGAACAAAAGGAAAAAAAAGAGATTTGCAGGTTATTTTAAATGACAAAGCAGCCTAGTTGGAAGGGTAAATACAAGGTAAAAGAGGCAGACCAAGACTAACATGGACGCGTAACATCAAAAGATGGACAAGTCATCATATGACAACCTGCACCATCAAAGCAAGAGAGAAGGCGGAATGGCGCTCCATGGTAGCTAACCTTCGATGCGGAGACATCTGTCAATGATGATTATGAGACCCAGTAAACAGAATTAATAATGATAGGTCTTCATTATAGATAACAATATAAATAAATCGGAGGCCCACTCAGCTTGTTGGGCCCAAAGTTTTTGTTTATTTAGCCTAGACCTATATCTGGGCCTGTATATTGTGGAGAAGAAAAGTTCTCATCGAGTATAGAAATCACAAGAGAAAGTATAATATAAAGGAGTATGAGAGAACATTATGGAAAAGTATGTTCAAATCGAATTAAATATGTCGCGCATACAAAAGATGCAGTTCATTTGTTATTTATAATTATATATTCTGCTTTCGCGAAATTATTACTCTTATTCGTCGATCGTTCTCAAAAAGGACGTTAAGTGGACGCAATTCCGCTTTATTGTGGTTTTAAAGCAAGCGACGATATCTGCGCCTTTCGGCATAACGCGGTCGACTTCCAAACAATGGGTACCAAGTTTTCCTAGTTTGTTTCCTTCTACTAAAGAGATTGCATGAACAATCTGTTCAGTGGGTGTCCTCATTATTAAAAATAAATAAATAAATAAAGTACCCCCGTCACACCAAGTGGCGTATGGGGAATATGGTGTTAGTGACCATACATTTTACAGACCTTCGGCACATGGTTTTTTGAGGTAATGTGGTCGGTATTACGCCCGTGCCGCTTTACTTCCCCAGAAAAAATTCCGGTACCCATTAAAGGCTGGGTGAACCGGATGCCGTCGGTTGGGATCGAACCCTACCTCTTGTCCTTTGTAGTCCATTTCACTAACCACTGAGCTATCGCGGCTCCCGGGTGTCCGCATGGTGAAAGTAAATTAATGGTTCCATTATTCACTCACAATTTCCTCAAAACACTACACATTTGTATTAGTTTATTTAGAGTTTTCTGTACATGCAATTCCTTTCTTCTAAATCTTGCACAATTTTCCTTCAATTATTAATTAGCTGTGAGTTTTTATCGTTATTGTTTCATTAAATGTACATAATTAAGTTAGGCTCACTTAAAGTAAAATATAATCTGTTGTTGTTGCTTGAGCACAACATACTGTCGATCTGTTTGTTGAATAAAGAAAAGCATTACATGATTTGTGGGAGTATAGTTTAACGTCTAAAATATAATGTCTAAAATATAATGTCTAAAATTTAATGACAAAAATATAATGTCTAAAATATCATGACTAAAATATCATGTCTAAAATATAATGGCTAAAATATACTATCTAAAATATAATGACTAGACTAAAATATAATGACTAAATATGACTAAAATATAATGCCTAAAATATAATGCCTAATATGTAATGACTAAAATATAATGTATAAAATATAATAAATAAAATATGTCTAAAATATAATGACTAAATTATAATATCTAAAATATAATGACTAGATTAATATATAATGACTGAAATATAATTACAAAAATATCATGACTAAAATGTAATGTAAAAAAACGGGCCAAGTCAAAGACAATTTTGTTTACCAACATCAGAATGAAGCGGTACTGTTTTTGGATTTCTAATGAGATAGAACAGCTAGATCAATTTGTGACAACTGGACAAAATCGGAGGAAAACAGAAGCAGAATAAAAAGAAGAAAAAGGTAGAAGAAGAAAAGAGAGGGGCGGAGAGAGAAACCTTACATTTTAAGAAAATGACACTGTAGAATATCAAAAGGGCTTGCGCCGAAACGCCGTTCTGATATGTCTTGTCCACTTGTTACGTGAAGCTTTAACCATAAGGTTTTTTTTATCTTTTTTTTCTATATTTTTATATTTCCATCTCTCCAGAATATCCAAAGAAGATTTTGATATACACAACGATAGAGAAATAGTTGAGCAGTGACACAGTCACATACACGCATAGTAGTGTCCTGCAGTTGATACAGATAACAAGGAAAAAGATGATAATAATAGATGAATGAGGCTTCCGTTAGTCATTTATTATTATTTGCTTTTGTCCTTATTCAACCCTGCTTTATGTGAGCTGTTTTTACCGTTAGAGTGAAAATTACCTGTTATCGTAATGAAGTTTGTGAATCAGAATATTTTTCGTTTGTTATAAAAATATAAACGTAATAATTAAGAACCTTCAACATATTATTTGAAAGCTCTTATTTTTTGCACTACCACATCCTCTTTATATCTGATCGTAAATAAATGGTTACGTTGTAGGCGTCCTGCAGCAACGATTTGAGATAAACACCCGGAAACGGATCTGTTACAGATACGGTAAAGTCTTCTAATTAACTGCTAGATCGTGTATGACTATAAACATTATTGAAAGCAAGAAAATTGAGAAAAGGATATCTCAAAATCCAAATTTAGAAGAACATTCCAGCATGATTTATTAAACTTCGCTGTTGTCCATGTTTTACAACCTTTGAGATGTTTTTAATTAATTTTCTTTTCAGCTGAAGGGAGGTAGAAATTGAAAAGATAGCGTACATAATTGTGAAACAGATTTTAATGCAAATAGTGGATGTTTGATGTAAGCGACAGGTCGTGATGTCAAATATGTTGTTTGCTATTGTTATTTTATATATTTCGTTACATTTATTCATTTCATAATTTTATTTTGTCGATAGTTTCATTAAATGCTTTCAAGAACAGTGTATGTTAGTGCTTAACTTGTGCCAATATTTATCAATGAGAAAGTGTATTTTATATACAAGTGGATAACTTTTGGCAGTATATACAATTATGTAAGTAAAAAAAGTAAAGTGCCACATCACGCCAAGTTGCGTATAGGGAATATGGTGTTAGTGACCATAATTTTTACAGACCTTTCGGCACGCGATTTTTGGAGCAATGTGTTCGGTATTACGCCCGTGCCGCTTTACATTCCCAGAAAAAAATCTATTACCCATTTAAGGCTGGGTGAACCTGGAAGCCGTCGGTTGGAATCGAACACTACCTCTTGTCCTTTGTAGTCCAGTTCGCTAACCACTGAGCTATCGCGGCTCCCTAAATACATATATGTATGTATATTGTCCCGGGGAAGATATATAGGAGATGGGTGCCGGGCAGCAGAGCTGGGATTTAATGATGTAAGCACTGGGTATCTCGCTCAGGACGGAGACAATTTCTGAGTAGCTGCCATGGGAGTCAAGATCTAACAAGTACACTCTAGATGATGATAATGCATATATAATTGATAAGAGTATGATCATCATCAAGTATCATGCCTGCTGGCGTAGGTGATAATGTCTCTCCACAACTTTCGTTCTCGACAGTTATTTATCGTTTTTGTTGTTGATCTTCTGCCAAGCCATTCTCTTAAGCTGTCTGGCATCTTTTCACTCTGCTTCCCTATGTCTTTTGGTCCCGGTACTTTCCTAGTTGTCACATTATATTCCAGCTGTTCCCTTCTCATTACATGACCAGAAAAATGATGATTGTTTCTTCCTAATATCAGAAATTAGCTCTCTCTTTCTTCTTTCAGAACGTTTTCATTACTCCTCTTAACTGCCCGTTGTATTCTTAACATTCTTCTGTGAAATCACATTTCCACAGCCGTATGTGATTTTATTGTTTGTTGTCCTATTGTCCATGATTCACATTCATATGTTAAGACTGGCTCTACATAACATTTAAGAACTCTTTGTCTGGTTTCCATTGTCAAAAATGAATTGCACAGTATCGTCCTCATTTTTTAAGAACGCTGCTTTTGCCTGAGCCATTCTGCATCTCATCTCTGTTGTACATCTACCATCTGAGGTTAACATTGTTCCCAGATATTTAAATTCCTATATTTAAATTTACCTGTTTTAATATGATTCCACTTGTCTTTATTGTGCTTTGCGATTATGTCTTTTTCTTTGTTGCTACCATTACTTCTGTCTTTTTGTTATTACGGATGTGTCATTTATTTTTGCTTTCCTTCACTATAATGTCTAAATTTGTTGTAACTCATTTTCACTCTTATCGATTAAGACTGTATCATCAGCATATCTTAAATTATGTATATTATGACCTCCAATTGTTATTCCAGACAAGCCCATTATGTATCTTCAAAAAAATAATCTGGTGACAGCACATAACTTTGCAAAACACCATGTTTTATTTGTTGAAACATTCCCAATTTATTTTCAGCCTCTGTTTGTTGCCAGTACATGTCCTTTATTATTCTTAGATCTTTGCTGTCTACGTTTATGCATTCTAAAATTTTGATTATTTCTTGGTGCTTTACTTTGTCAAATGCTTTGGTACAATCTATGAAGCATAGGTTAGATTTGTTTTCACTTTTATGGCTCTTTCTACTAAAGATCTTATGATGTATATGGCATTGTTCGTTTCTTAACCTCCAACAAAACCACACTGTTCAGCACTAATCTGTGGACTGATTTTGATGATCATCGCATTCAGTCTCGCCAGATTTCTTTGGTAGGGCTATGAATATTGATTTGAGCAGGTCATCTGGTATATATCTGCTGTTGTAGATATCATTCAGTATTTTTTTTATTATTTCTATTTCAAAATCACCCATGGCTTCAATCTCTTCTTTAGTTATATTATCTGGTCCAGGAGCTTTTCCTGCATTCATATTGCGCAAGACGTCTTCCACTTCTTCTTTGAGTATTTCTGGTCCTTCTCCATTATCCTTAATATTTACTTCTGTTCGTTCATCATTATAAAGATCTTTAATGCCTTCTGTCCATTGTTCCCCTATGCTTTCTTGTGCAATCAACAATTCTCCTTCCCTTGACCTTAAACATTCCGTTTTTTTTTATTTTATTACTGTTAATTCTTCAATTTGTTTGTATATAGCTTTGATATATCCTTTTTGTTGCATTTAAATCTAATCACATCTCTCTTTTAGCCATGCTTCTTTTGCGTCATTGTATTTTATACTAATCTTTGTTATAGGTATTGTTTCTTCTTGTATCAATTAGCTGTAAAATGTCATCTGTCATCAGTTTCTTTCTTGAATTTATCCTCACTGGTGGTATGAACTCTTTTGATGTTTGCTGCATTGATACTGTTACCATTTCCCTCTGTTCATCAATGCTTTGTATCTTCTCTATTACATTCCTCCGCTAGCCCTTGGGAAGGTACCCTCCTTTAGCCTCTTACTCACCCGAGCATACCTGCAGGGAAGGACGAGGTTGTACTATCTACTGCATACAGTAGTAGATATAATTACCTTCTTCTTTTCTTCTTTTCTCTTTTCACTGATACCTAACAGGTGTCTTGGTTTATATCATTTGTCGTTCTTGAGCTGCTCGAACTGTCTGAATTAGTGATTTTCCTTTGTTGTTACATGTTTCTGTCACTGCATCTATCCATCTTCTTCTGGGTCTTCCTCTTGGTCTTTTTCCGCGTATTCTCGAGAAGAGGGCCCTTGATGGTGATTGGTGCGGATTCATTCTGACCAGGTGGCCAAACCATTTATGTTGTTGTTGTTCTATAAATTCTTGGCAGGGTTTTGTTCCTACCATTTTTCTTATGGTTTCATTTGGTATTCTATCTCTCCTTGTGTTGTTTGTTACTTTTCTCAAGCATCGCATCTCACATGTAATTGATCTTTCTTAAATGTGATTTAGAAAGGGTCCATGTGTGACTTTCATAGCACAAAGTTGGTATGATAATGCTATTTATCATTTGTTGTTTAGCTGGCATCGAAATGTTTGGATGTCTCAGCAATGGTGAAAATTACCTTACCTGACATTAAAATATCATCATCATGTGCCATACTGGTTGGCATAGGTGATCATGTCCCACCACAATCTTCTATCCACAGTGCATCGTATCAGTTCTGTTGTTGACTGTTTTCCATGCCATGACACAAAGCTATCCAGTATTTTCTCTCTTTGTCGTCCGCATTCTCTCTTTCCTTTTATTTTGCCAGTTGTAACCAAGTATTCCAACTTTCCTCTTCTCATGATGTGCCCGAAAAATGTTGATTGTTTCTTTCTGATGTTTTTTAAGAGCTCCCTTTTTGTGTTGGCCTCTTTGAGATCTTCCTCATTGGTCTTTTTAGCTGTCCAGGGAACTTTCAACATTCTTCTGAGAAATCCCATCTCTGCGGCCTCTAATCGTCTTTTCATGTGTTTGTCTTCTGTCCATGATTCGCTTCCATAGGTCAGAATTGGTTCTATATAGCACCGATGAACTCTCTTTCTCATTTTTATTGACATAGATTTGTTGCATAAGATATTTTTCATTTTCTGAAATGCTATTTTTGCCTGAGCTATTCTGCTTTTTACTTCTGTGGTGCATCTCCCATCTGATGTTGTTATATTAGCCGGTTAGCGGGGTAGAGTTCTGCCCTACCAAAGGAGGAGTAAGACGTCTCCTTTCCTCCGCTAGTCTTCGGGGCACCCCTGGGCAAGGTGGAGCTCCCGTGTAGCCCCCCTATCAGGGTTATGTGAAGCCATTGGAGCAGGTGGTGGATGGTGTTGTGGGAGCAGCCGACAAGTAGTGCCGGTTATGGTCCCCACACCGCGATGGCAGGCAGAGGATCTCATGTATAGAGACAATGGCTGCGATCTCCGACTAGTACAGTCACTGCCTAGAAGGAAAGGAATGGCAAACTACCTTCTTAAATTGCCTGAATAATCATGACAAATCACAACCTTATATTAACATATATTGTAAATAAAAAATAAAACTGAAAACAATATTGAAGTGTAATTGTGATAGAATTCTTACGGTTGATCCACTTTCTTAAAAATATTAGTGTACAAATTATACAAGTGTGGCAAATTGAGGAAACTGTGCTGTATGTTTTGATGCCTCGTATGTATATATATATATATATACATACATACATATATACATACATATATACATACATATATACATACATATATACATACATATATACATACATATATACATACATATATACATACATATATACATACATATATACATACATATATACATACATATATACATACATATATACATACATATATACATACATATATACATACATATATACATACATATATACATACATATATACATACATATATACATACATATATACATACATATATACATACATATATACATTACGCTAGCATACAGTCACGTTCTAAGTTTGAGAAAAACGAAGCAGTTTTAGGACAACCCTCTACCTCTACCAATCTCAAAGAACACACAAACACTTTCACAAACAAACTCTGCCACACACACACGCTGACACACACAAACACTGACACACACACAAACACTTTCACGCACAAACCCTGACACACACAAACACTGAGACGCACAAACGCTGACACACACAAACACTGAGACGCACAAACGCTGACACACACAGACACTGACACACACACAAACACTTTCAAGCACAAACCCTGACACACACAAACACTGACAAGCATAAACGCTGACACTCACACACACACACACACTGACATACACAAACACTGACACGCACAAACGCTGGCACGCACAAACGCTGACTGACACACACACACACACATTGACACACAAACGCTGGCACTCACACACTGACACGCACAACCATTGACACACACAAACACATTGTTTGAGTGAATTCCTTGCTTCTGGAATCCATATCACCACATAAGACAAACCGCCCTGCTTATAAGTCACCAAAGACAAAAGCTTATTTTGATTGGACATTCGACTCAAGCGAAAATGAAATAATTATCACATTTTTACTTTCAAATTTGACAATCGTTACGTCGATGTCTTGTTGGAGCTGCTTTCTACAGGGTGTTTATAAAGTCTCACTACACTTGGTATCTAGGTCAATTTGAAAAAAAACATGTTTATGACGTCATCACAATATGTGCTCCCACTGTCAATGAAATTTGTTGAATAAGTTTATTGCTACTGGAAATGTGGAAGATGCTCCACAATCTGGTAGGCCTGCTGTGAATGATGAAATATGTTTAGATATCCAAGACAGAATCCTTAAAAGTCCAGACAAGTCATTAAGAAAACTGTCGCAACAAGTGAACTTACCATTGAGCACATATTGTGATGACGTCATAAACATTTTTTTTTCAAATTGACCTAGATACCAAGTGTAGTGAGACTTTATAAACACCCTGTATATAGTTTTAATTGACACAAATCTAAAGAACCACTTTTAGGAAGAAAATAACAGCTGTGAATGTTATCATTAGCTTTGACGAAGTGCGAAAGTGGCATATCCCAGCCAGTCATCGTGTTATCGCTGTGAACAAAGCACACTTGTATGAGCTCGTGGCATATTGTAATAACAAACAAACCAACACACAAACAAATTTGTTTCGTGTAATCAGCAACTCTCGGTAATTTCTTTCACACGCGGGCGATTATCTTATTGTTCGCAGTCTTTTGTTCTCTATTTATTTCTTTCCACGCTTTTCTCCCACTAGTTAGAAAATGTTTGTAATATTTGCTGAATGTGATAGCAGAGTTCGCAACCGGATTGTGAAGTCACAAGGGATAATATTTGAGTCGGAGTCAGATAGCAGAGAAAAATAGGAGAGGTGTAGCTGGAAGATGAGTGGGAGAGTAGAAGAAAAATACAGCTAGAAAAGTAATACAGCAGAGAAATAGAAGAGAAATAAAGCTTAAAAATGGAGCAATACAGCAGAGAAATGTAGGTAGATATGGAATAAGACAGCAGAAAAATAGACGAGAATTGAAGCTAGAAATGGAGTTATGCAGCAGAGAAATAAAGATAAAATTGGAGCAATACAGCAGAGAAATAGAAGAGAAATACAGCTATAAACAGAGCAATATAGTAGATAATTAAAAGAGAAATACCGCTAGAGATGGAGCAATACAACAGAAAAATATAGATAGAAATGAAGCAATAGAGCAGAGAAAAGAAGAGAAGTACTGCAAGAAATGAAGTAATATCATCATCATCATCATGTACCCTGCCGGTTGGCGTAGGCGATCATGTCCCTCCACAATCTTCTATCTACAGTGCATCGTATCAGTTCTGTTGTTGACTGTTTTCCATGCCATGACACCAAGCTATCCAGTATTTTCTCTCTTTGTCGTCCGCATTCTCTCTTTCCTTTTATTTTGCCAGTTGTAACCAAGTATTCCAACTTTCCTCTTCTCATGATGTACCCAAAAAATGTTGATTGCTTCTTTCTGATGTTTTTTAAGAGCTTCCTTTTTGTGTTGGCCTCTTTGAGAACTTCCTCATTGGTCTTTTTATCTGTCCAGGGAACTTTCAACATTCTTCTGAGAAATCCCATCTCTGTGGCCTGTAACCGTCTTTTCATTTGTTTGTCTACTGTCCATGATTCGCTTCCATAGGTCAGAATTGGTTCTATATAGAACTGATGAACTCTCTTTCTATAGAAGTAATATAGAAGAGAAATAGAATAGAAATACAAATAGAGCAGTGGAAAAAGTGTAGCTGAGAGTACAATCATATATAATAATAATATTGAAGATTTGCAGATAGGAACGGAATCAGGCGAAATTGAAGATTTGAAGGATTCAATAAATAAAAGAGATAGAAGAATGTGCTATTGCAGTTAGAGACAAGCCTGCTTCTGAGTCCAGAATAGAAAAATCCGACACAAGACTAGAGGAGTTGTAACTGTTTACTACTCCCTTGCTCTAGATTATAATTAACTCATCACGGTTACTATTGCGGTTTAAACCCTTTGCCCGTCTAGAGCCATACAAATATACTAAGAATAGTATGTTTTATGGTTATGGTTAATATGGTTATGGAAGGCCCCTGTATAATTGCAAACGAATAAAATCAATAATTGCTCAACCGTCCATGCCAGTGGAATCGTCTGAATTAGCATCACATATACCAAACAAAGAAAGGTAGGAATATATATATTATGGAATAATAGAAGGAAAAGGTATGTGTTAGCACTCGGAAAAATGACAAATAAACAACAGAAAAAAACTAAGAACAATATATGATCCGAAGCAGGATCGAACCCGTACTCCATGGCATTGCGCCTTGCCACGAGTAGCCGAACGCTTAGTACACTGCCACTCAGCTAATTAAAAAATTAGATATTGTGAGCAGTGTCTTACACGAAGGCGTTCTCATGACTATAGCATAGGGTTACGATAACAGATCGGAAATAAATTGTGTTTCTGTACTTTCCTATTAAGGCAAGTATCTCCCAGTAGGGCTGAATACATGTGTTGCAGGCAAACATTTATTGGACGAAACTGCACGAATTGTAGTTTACATTGGTTATATACTGGAGACAAATAATAATAAATAAATATTATTAAATAGGTAAACTTCCGAGACGATAATAGGGAATAAGAGAAGGAAAAGGTATGTGTTAGCACTCGGAAAAAATGACAAATATATATGATGTTTTATGAATGTTTAACGGTTGATTATATTCAAGTCACTTTCTATTGAGATAAACAGGGATCCGTTGGGTACGAAGCATGCCTGTTTGAACACGGGCATTGAGTAAACGATCTGAAATCGACTCATAAGTCTGGGATAAGACTGCTTTAATGTAATGAACAACCACTAATACAAACAACTGTTGCCTTGCCTGAAGATTCCAACAGTTGAGAATAAAATGATATACTACAGCTGAATTTAGCGGACCGCTTAGAGCAAACAACAGCTCTGGAATATTTACTAATAATAACAGTTAAAATATATTCTTCTTCTTTTTCTTTCCTTCCTTTTTGACTTTCAGCGTATAGGGAGATAACATCTGCGGTCTCTTGCTCTTCTGTTCGCCTCTGCTGTGCTATGTCTCCTAGTGTTTCTAATATTCCGTCAATCCATATTTTTCGTGGTCGGCTATTGGGTCTGGTTTTCTCGCAACTTTTGTTGAAGGCTCGTTGTGTTGTGTTTTGATCTTTCTTCCCTATCACGTGGCCAAATCATTTTTAAATGGTTACAATATAAGAAAGTTAATTAATCTATAATAACAACAACTTGAATGAACATTAATTTATGAGAATAATACTTGTGTTTGTATAGCAGCACATCACTGACAATAAAGAAAAATGATACAATACTAAGGAGAATAAAAAAAAAAAGTGGCATCTAGAGGGCAACGACACCAATTAGAATTTTTTTTTTTTTTAAATGAACATCACTAGAGGGGCACTCGAGAAGCAAGTAGAGAGTGACTAATTATATATAACAAAGCGGAAAGACGAAGGATTTCATGACATTTGGCACTTGATGGTGTTATTTAAAGTCACTCATTGAAACATCTACAAGATTGCCCCCGTACACAGACCTGAGAAGAGCAATGTGGTCCACACCCACCTCCCTGGAAGAGAAACTATATGGGGTAATCGATTCGCTTAAACAGACAGCTGCCTTCATGAGAGAGTCTGGAATCCTATTCTGATTGAATCTTGATCGCAGAGAGACACACAGAGAGAGAGAGAGAGAGAGAGAGAGAGAAACATCTAAATAACATCAAAGTGAGGTAAGGCCATAAAAAAAATTGATGAACTTAATTTGTGGTTTGTTTAGTCTCACATAATCCACAATTTTGAAACATCCACTTTTGCAATTTTTGTTGGAAGTACTCCATTCTTTATATAAACGATATCAAGTTATTAACATTTAAGTGGTTACTTATTTGTCTTGTGCTGATAGTAATTTTAAAAATATCTGCAGCTTAGTTGTTGAGGCTCGTCTGTATCGATCTCCGCATCTATGTACTTTATCAACAACATCGTGTGCCATCTAACATCGAAAGCTGGCGTTTTACAAAGAACAATTTTTATTGTGTCTCTTGCTTCCGCCGAATGATTTCCCTGCAGCACACTTCGATTTTATTTATTGAATTTAGTCTTGAACGACTTTGGAAAACGATGACCTTCAGATTTAGAGTGAGCGATAAAAAACTAAATAAATAAACTCATAAACTTGGGTAGCTGGACACCGCCGACATTATGCACATACCAGGAGGTCCCAAATAATTAGATAATGGAGCAAATTACACGACATGATTGGCCTGTACTTGCCCTGCGAAGAAGAATGTTTTAACTCAAAGATTCAACATTATAATCAAAGCTGTATGGGGCCACAGAATACCTCTAGGCAACAATCAAATCATTCATTTTCTAGCGGTGTAAACATCAAAACATTGACACAAGAATATGTCCCTTTTTCACTTCTGATCCCATGTACTTCCACGCAAGTTGACTTTCAGTATGTTTATTAATTTTATAGATGTCAGAAGCACTTCATTCGACTTGCTCCTATAGTTTATCTTGCTCTTCAGCTTTTGCATAATGTCACTTTGTTTGGTCTTCACCAGACATCACATTAGTCGCAACTTCTGCTTATAGACATTTAAAATGAGAACATGAAGACAACTGGTATTCGCTATAATTTTTTTAAAATAACATTTGCGGGAGAGATTCGCCTGGAAGACATAGTTTGTGGCTGAATGGATCGTGTCGCAAATCGTCAAAGAAGTACCACAACTTTTTAAAGTATCAGCAGCATTGTGAATGTTCGGTTCAAACGTCATGAGTTCATAGAATGTTACCCAGTAAATGAACTGATAACCGTCACTATTACAGACTCCCGTCATAGACTCACAACCCACTAACGTAATAGACTCACAACCTACTAACGTCATAGAATCTCACAACCGACTCCCGTCATAGACTCACAACCGACTCTTGTCACAGACTCACAACCGACTCTCGTCATAGACTCACAACCGACTCCCGTCATAGACTCACAAACCACTAACGTCATAGACTCACAACTGACTCCCGTCATAGACTCACAACCCACTAACGTCATAGACTCACAACCGACTCCCATCATAGACTCACAACCGACTCCCGTCATAGACTCACAACCCACTAACGTCATAGACTCACAACCCACTAACGTCATAGACTCACAACAGACTCCCGTCATAGACTCACAACCGACTCTCGTCACGGACTCACAACCGACTCCCGTCACAGACTCACAACCGACTCCCGTCATAGACTCACAAACTACTAACGTCATAGACTCACAACCGACTCCCGTCATAGACTCACAACCGACTCCCGTCATAGACTTACAACCCACTAACGTCATAGACTCACAACCGACTCCCGTCACAGACTCACAACTGACTCCCGATCCCGACTCATAATTAATTCAACGCTTTGCTAACCAAAGCCCTAATCTACTTCTATGCGGTATCACAGAAGTCATACGTTAGTATGGATCGAAGAGAATCAGCGAATCCAATCTCAGCAAATATCGATACACAGTCTAACCTGCCGGTCCGAGTGTCGCAACAGTCGCATATTTACTGTTAGCTACAACAGGACACAACAAACAACCATTTCTGCGGGAGCAAAAAACAAAAAAAAAAAAAAAAAAACAAAACAAAAAGTGGTGAAAACCTTACTATGACACATCTTTCCATTTTGAGATTATAAGCAGAAATACCCGCGTAACAATCAACACTTTGTTTTTCTTTACACACACAGGGTGCATTGTTTTGTGGAGATTAGAAGTGATGAATGGCAGTATAAGGATATGAACAAAACACGATTTGGTTAGTGCATTTCTTAACAAACTGTGTAGCATTTACATCCTATCGACCAGAGGAACTATAGCTAGACTATAATATAATTTAATGAACACAAATTAATCAGAATTTGAAAGGCTAAAAACGGGTGTCCGGTTAGCGCAATCGATAGGCGGTTGGCTCACCACGGCAACAGCCGGGGTTCGTACCCTGGCGAGGACACCTGGGTTTTATTAATTCCCTAAAAATTAGTACCTCTGAAGTCGGAGTAAATCTGCCTGCAACGCAAAATTCAGTCCCACAAAATTGAGTCCCACAAAGAGGTCAAAGCTGACGAAAGCGAACGAACGAACGAAAGGCTAAAAACAAGGTTACATATTTGTTGTCAAAGATTTAAATTTGATCGCAACGATGATACGAACGGCT
The DNA here is from genome assembly GCA_032433765.1 of Megaustenia siamemsis. Classification (NCBI taxonomy): domain Eukaryota; kingdom Metazoa; phylum Mollusca; class Gastropoda; order Stylommatophora; family Ariophantidae; genus Megaustenia; species Megaustenia siamemsis. The sequence goes on from JAVIAB010000124.1 coordinate 33,884,363, forward strand.
TCAAGCAAACTGAACAAAAAAATGATTAAACACAAAATTATTTTTGGTAGCTAGCATCAGCATGTGCCGTACCGGTTGGCGTAGGCGATCATGTCCTTCAACAATGTTCTATCTACAGTGCATCGTATCAGTCCTGTTGTTGACTGTTTTCCATGCCATGACACCAAGCTATCCAGTATTTTCTCTCATTGTCGTCCGCCTTATCTCTTTCCTTTTATTTTGCCAGTTGTAACCAAGTTTTCCAATTTTCCTCTTCTCATGGTGTGCCCGAAAAATGTTGATTGTGTCATTCTGATGTTTTTTAGGACTTCCCTTTTGAGCTATACTAATAGATAAAAAAAAGCATAGATAAAAAATAACGTTTCAGTCACATGCTTTCGTCAGAAACAGGAAAACAAATAATAAATAAAAACGGTATGTTCCTTGTGCAACACAAAATATAACATGAAGTCGCAGAAGTTGCCAGGACCTATGATCATCCCAATCCCTTGATGCACCTATAGGGCGCATACACAACGACTGTCTATTACTTGAATATACTGACAACTCTACATAGCGACACTTCATGCAACCTAAAGAAAAAATAAATAAAAAATTATCCTTTGTTTTTCTTTGGTAGGTAGAAAAATGTACTACTGACTCCCATCCATTCGTGACGCATCGGAACTATACGCACTTCCAGCTGGAATGGTTGGTCTCGAGGCAAGACACGCCGGCGACGAGACAGAGAGGTTGTGAGCTCAAATCCTGGCTGCACTAGTTGGGATTTTTATTTATGATATCTCTCTGCGGCAAACCCCCCCCCCCCCCACACCCTGGTCTTAGCAGCGATGTTCGGCTTGAAACGTCAATTACTCATCGACGGAAAAAACATGAGTACCTCTGAAGTCGGAGTTATCTGCCTATGCGGCGAGGAACCCCTGAGCACACGGCTTCCAGGGAAAAATGATTAACATGCAAAATTCAGTTCCTAGTCTCTAGGGACTTCGTCAGATGTAAAAGCTGGCGAACGAAAAAACAAAACAAAAAAAAACATTTTAAACTTTCTCTTATGTTCCCTACCCTCTTCCTTCACTGTACAGAGTTCGATGTTAAGGTGTCGAAGTCCAAAGAAATATTCGTCGGGATGCCAAGCTGAAGGGCAAGATTTTTATTTTTGCGTTCACCAGCTTTCACCTATGGTGAAGTCCCTAGAGACTAGGAACTGAATTTTGCATGTTAACTCATTTTTCCCTGACAGGCGTGTGCATAGAAGGCCCTCGCCGCACAGGCAGATAACTCCGTTTTCGGAGGTACTCATATTTTTTTCGTCGTTTCCGTCGATGAGCAATTGACGTTTCAAGCCCAGCTTCATTGTTGCCAGTTAGCCGAGTTGGCAGTGTTCCCTAGCGTTTTGCTTTTTGTGGCAAGGCGCTGTGCCAAGGAGTACGTGTTCGATCCTGCTTAGGACCTTATATTGTTCTTTGTTTTTTTTTTTCTGTTGTTGATTATTTGTCATTTTTTCTGAGCACTGTAAACATATCTCTTCCTCTGAATTGATTCACTCATTGCTGTGACCCAGTGATGGTTGCCGCAGAGAGAAATCACAAATAAAGTTCTAACTGGTACAGGCGAGATTTGAACTCACAACCACTCTATCTCGAAGCCGGTGTCTTGCCTCGAGACCAACTAGTCCCCCGAAAGCAAGATTGTGAAATAAATCACACGATTATTGGAAGGGACAATTAGCAGCTGGTACGTTATAGCTTATCGGAAGTCTAAAGAAAAGTAGATACAAACTATTTGAAGGAACACAAAACAGGTGATAAGTTATAACCATTAAAAGATTAAATAAAGACAAATATACATTATTTGGGGGAACGAAAAGCAAGAAGTTGACAAGCTTCACATATCACCACCTCTCCCCATCCACAAACAAAAATATATTTACTAATTGTAGGACAGTTAAATCAGTTGTCACAGTCGCTGCTCTACACCGCTCTCTATCGATAGATACATCAAGTCCCAAAGAAGGTGAAGTAGATGAATTAATAAAAATCTATTTTGAGAAACCAAAAATCGAAAGAGGGAATCTATGAAGGATTATCGTGAAGTCTACTGGATAGATGTCTAGAAATATATCCGAAAAGGTAGAGTGGACATATATATATATATATATAAAATTAAGAGCAGTAATCCAGAACTTTGCGTTACTGAAAAGTTTGTGTCGGGAACGAAGATGAGAGTTGGAATCTGGTGAAGAAAGTACAAAAATCAAAGAGAGGAAACGGAAAGACATTGATTAATCGCCGGATAGCGCTTGCAGGCTAGGGATAAGTATTACTGGACTGGATAGCTGGTTTGCATGCTTCTCTTAAGCCTTGGGTTACGTTTGTTTTGAGTAAAAGAATCCACCTCACCGCATTCAAGCAGTCACATAGGTGCTCAGTTTTTTTTACAGCAGTAGACACAGAGTATAAAAGATTTTAAAAAATTGAATGATGTATTCACCGAAGAAAGGGATGGAACAAGAATACGTTTGTACGTAACTTTAAATTATCTAATGCTAGGAAGTGTAGACGACAGACGGCTGCAATATAAATAATCGGGGAGGATAGAGAGATTGCGTGAATATCTTAGTAGATGCAAGCATTGATTATAATAAAGCAGATAATTAAAAAGCTTCACATGATAATCTCTTACAATATAATAATAAACTAGCAGCACACGAAAGTAACACTACAGCCTCGTGTCCACGCTTTTGTCGTATATAAACTTTTCGTCATTTTCGAGGAATTTGTTAGCCGAAACGACACGGAACACGTTCCAATAAACTTAGCTTTCTGATATTTAAGACTTGTAGGATCCCCCACCTTCATCACTCTCACCCCCATCTTCCTTCCCAAAACCACGGACCTACACATTTTATAATTAATTGAAAGGGGACTGTTTGGTCTCGAGGCAAGAAGCCGGCCTCCAGACAGAGAGGTTGTGGGTTCGAATCCCGGCTAGTTGGGATTTTTATTTATGATTACTCTCTGCGGCAACCACCCCTGGTCTCAGCAGCCAGGTCCGGCTTGAAACGTCAACTACTCATCAACGGAAAAAAATATGAGTACCTCCGAAGACGGAGTTATCTGCCTGTGCGGCAAGGGACCCCTGTGTACACGGCTGCCATGGAAAAACGGATTAACAAACAAAATTCAGTTCCTAGTCTCTAGGGACTTCGTCAGAGGTAAAAAGCAGGCGAACTAAAAAAAAAAATTAATTTAATTCATTGATTATTATTGCCGGTTTTCTCGTTTCAAGAAATCGAACGATGACGTTCGAGTGAACTTTCTTTTGGAAACAAAAAAGTACTGAGCATATAGATTTTAGTATGTTCTTAAAACAAAAAGTACTGAGCATATAGATTTTAGTATGTTCTTAAAACAAAAAGTACTGAGCATATAGATTTTAGTATGTACTTAAAACAAAACACGCACACACACACATACATAAAGGTCGCTAAATAGACGATAGCGTCGTAGGTTGTAAATATGCAAGAACGTCGTAATCGATGCTGCATCAGGGTAGTGATAAATGAACTGGTCTTCTGAGGGCAAGATATCGAGCTAAAACACCGTCGACAAATTCTAGGTTCTATCTATTGACCTTTCGAGCCGTAGCCGGCCCATAGGGCGTAGACCAAGATACTCCTTCTCTTATCTAAATTTTTGTTCTAGCAGTTTTCAATTCTTTTAAAGATATTTTATTAAATCTCACCATTTATCTCTATTCTGTGCAAGCAGCTCTATCTCATTGAGGGAGCCGAATCCTGCTGCTTTTGCCTCTCTCAGCAATGTTCTTAGTGTCTCTCTGAGTCACCCAGGTTCACCCAGTCTTATAAAAGGGTACATAGTTTTTGTGGGAAACAACACGGCACTGGCGTAATGCAGACCACATTCTCAAAATATGTGCCGTTGGTAAACAATAAAAAATATATATATATATGCCTTGATACCATATTCACACAGGTCACGATTAGTGGCGGAATTGTAGTGTTGAGGTGAGAAAGATAGGAGAGCAATAACTTGTCTTGCTATCTTTGGTTTAGTTCTGCGAGTCAGCTAATAATTGCTTGCAATTCAATAGACTGGTTGTTTCTGTCACACACACACACAAGATAACGGGTGATCTAAAGGACAGAGCCACACATTAACATCGTTCGTTACTCTACAAAATGGCTCCTATCTAAATTCAGAACATGAAAAGATGGGGGTGGGCGGGGGATAAAAAATATGCCTCCTTGTCTGCTTTGTTTGTTTATGTGTTAATGTTTATTTATGTGTTATTGTTCGTTTATGTGTTATTGTTTGTTTATGTGTTATTGTTCGTTTATGTGTTATTGTTCATTTATGTGTTATTGTTCGTTTATATGTTTTTGTTCGTTTATGTGTTATTGTTCGTTTATGTGTTATTGTTTGTTTATGTGTTATTGTTTGTTTATATGTTAAATAGTTCATATCGATTATATTGTTTGCACATTTCTGTGATGTCTGGCTTTTTTTTTATATTTATACTTATTTGACAGCAATAAAGATCAACGAGGGGACTCCCAAAAGATGCCAACACAAAAAGAGAGCTCTTAAAAAAAAAACAAAAAAAAAAACAAACAAACAATCGACATTTTTCTGACACATCATGAGAAGGGGAAAGTTGGAACATTTGGTTATAACTGGCGCAATAAAAGGAAAGAGAGATACTAGATAGCTTGGTGTCATGGTACGGAAACCTGTCAACAAAAGAAGATATACGATGCCCTGTGGACATAAAATTGTGGAATAACATGATTGGCTACGCCAATCGCTATGGCATATGTTGATGATATTGAGAAATTTACTAGTGACTGTTTACAGCAGAAATAAATACCATGCCTTAAGGACCAACCTTAATATTGGACAATTGACTATCTGTAATAAATAATCACTTACATTATTATACGATTTGCGAATATGCATAACATGTCATAGAAAAGTCAGAGAAAATCAAACTAAATATTTAAAACAATAATAATATAGCACAATAATAGTAAGTTGGAAGTCACATTGATCGAGAAGGTGATACAAGTAAAGAAATTAGAATCAGTATAGCTAAAGCTGCATTGTCTTTCCGAAGTCTTGAAAAGTTAGAAAAAGTTAGACTATCCAAATCAAATGTACTATCAACCCTTACGTATGCGTGTGAAAGCTGGAAAACAACAAGAAACATAGAAACAAAGTTGAACGCATTGGAAAATAAATGTCTAAGGAAAATACTTGGTATAACGTGGAACGAATTCAAAACAAACGAGGAAATTAGAGAAATCGCCAATCAACCACAAATATCTTCAGTAATCAAGAAAATACAATGATTATATGTTGGACATGTGATGAGAAGAGATAATAACCGAATAGCAAAGCAAACCCTCATATGGGAAACAACAGGTAAGAGGAAAAGAGGAAGACCCAGTGAGACATTGAGAAGAACATTGATGAGAGAGGCAAGAGCAGCAGGAATCGGCTCCCTAAATGAGATTGAGTTGCTTGCACAGAATAGAGACAAATGGCGAGATTTGATTAAAAAAATCTTTACAAGGATTGAAAGCTGCTAGAATATAAATTTAAATAAGAGAAGGAGTATCTGGGTCTACGACCTATGGGCCGGCTACGGCTCGAAAGGTCAATAGATAGAATAGTAAGTTGGGTATTGAACAAAAGAGAAAAGATCATCAAAAAAACGCTCTGTTATGTCTAATTGCTTATAAGAATAATGTTGTTATTATCCACTTTATGTTAAATTTCATAAGATTGTAGACAATGTGGTCAACATTACATCAGAGCCTTCTTTCTTTCCAAGAGAGGAAACCCGGCACCGATTTACGTCTAAATGAAACTGCCGATCGAGATCACACTTCGACACCTGGACCCCAGTAGACAATTTAGTAACAACTCTCTACCGCCATTGTTCTAGCGCCATTGTTCTAGCCACACATGGACCTCGGTAGACAATTTAGTAACAGCTCTTCTACCGCCATTGTTCTAGCCACACATGGACCTCAGTAGACAATTTAGTAACAACTCTTCTACCGCCATTGTTCTAGCGCCATTGTTCTAGCGACACATGGACCTCAGTAGGCAATTTAGTAACAACTCTTCTATCACCATTGTTATAGTGCCATTGTTCTAGCGCCATTGTTCTAGCGACACATGGACCTCAGTAGACAATTTAGTAACAACTCTTCTACCGCCATTGTTCTAGCGCCATTGTTGTAGCGACACATGGACCTCAGTAGACAATTTAGTAACAACTCTTCTATCGCCATTGTTATAGTGCCATTGTTCTAGCGCCATTGTTCTAGCGACACATGGACCTCAGTAGACAATTTAGTAAAACTCTCCTACCGCCATTGTTATAGTGCCATTGTTGTAGCGACACATGGACCTCAGTAGACAATTTAGTAACAACTCTTCTATCGCCATTGTTATAGTGCCATTGTTCTAGCGCCATTGTTCTAGCGACACATGGACCTCAGTAGACAATTTAGTAACAACTCTTCTATCGCCATTGTTCTAGCGCCATTGTTGTAGCGACACATGGACCTCAGTAGACAATTTAGTAACAACTCTTCTATCGCCATTGTTATAGTGCCATTGTTGTAGCGACACATGGACGTCAGTAGATAATTTAGTAACAACTCTTCTATCGCCATTGTTATAGTGCCATTGTTGTAGCGACACATGGACCTCAGTAGATAATTTAGTAACAACTCTTCTACCGCCATTGTTCTAGCGCCATTGTTGTAGCGACACATGGACCTCAGTAGACAATTTAGTAACAACTCTTCTACCGCCATTGTTATAGTGCCATTGTTGTAGCGCCATTGTTGTAGCGACACATGGACCTCAGTAGACAATTTAGTAACAACTCTTCTACCGCCATTGTTGTAGCGCCATTGTTGTAGCGACACATGGACCTCAGTAGACAATTTAGTAACAACTCTTCTACCGCCATTGTTATAGTGCCATTGTTGTAGCGCCATTGTTCTAGCGACACATGGACCTCAGTAGACAATTTAGTAACAACTCTTCTACCGCCATTGTTGTAGCGCCACTTTTCTACCGACATTTACTAACGACATTCTTCTAGCACCAAACTTTCTAGCGCCACTCTTCTATCGCCATTGTTCTAGCGCCACTCTTCTATCGCCATTGTTCTAGCGCCACTCTTCTACCGCCATTGTTCTAGCGCCACTCTTCTACCGCCATTGTTCTAGCGCCACTCTTCTATCGCCATTGTTATAGCGCCATTGTTGTAGCGACACATGGACCTCAGTAGATAATTTAGTAACAACTCTTCTACCGCCATTATTTTAGCGCAACTATTCTCCGCCATTGTTCTAGCGCCACTCTTCTCCGTCATTGTTCTAGCGCCACTCTTCTCCGACGTTGTTCTAGCAACACACTTCAATCACTCTTTTCTAGCTTTACTGTTCTAGCGACACCCTTATACCGCCATTATTTTAGCGCAACTCTTCTCCGCCATTGTTCTAACGCCACTCTTCTACCGCCATTGTTCTAGCGCCACTTTTCTATTTCTACTGTTCTAACGCCACACTTCTACCGCCATTGTTCTAGCGCCCCTTTTATATCTCTACTGTTCTAACGCCACTCTTCTACCGCCATTGTTCTAGCGCCATTGTTGTAGCGACACATGGACCTCAGTAGATAATTTAGTAACAACTCTTCTACCGCCATTATTTTAGCGCAACTATTCTCCGCCATTGTTCTAGCGCCACTCTTCTCCGTCATTGTTCTAGCGCCACTCTTCTCCGACGTTGTTCTAGCAACACACTTCTATCACCTCTTTTCTAGCTTTACTGTTCTAGCGACACCCTTATACCGCCATTATTTTAGCGCAACTCTTCTCCGCCATTGTTCTAACGCCACTCTTCTACCGCCATTGTTCTAACGCCACTCTTCTACCGCCATTGTTCTAACGCCACTTTTCTATCTCTACTGTTCTAACGCCACACTTCTATCACCATTGTTCTAGCGCCACTTTTCTATCTCTATTGTTCTAACGCCACACTTCTATCACCATTGTCAGAGCACCATTGTTCTACTGCTATTTTCCCCACTTTATCTGGCCAGACTTTCGAGTAAGGTTTTTTCTCTTCCATTAACAAGACTCAAGATGGTAGACTGAGCTTGTAACACGAATACATAGAATACAGATATGTAAGTTTCCGCGAAAAAAGGACACGATAAATAACCATAATTATTTATTATGAAAAATAAACAATGAAGTAAAATGTTTATCAAGCTGTACATTATTTATCCCTTTATTTTCTTTGAATTCACACTGAGGTTGCTGGTTTCCGTGAGAGTTACATACTGAAAATAAGCGAAAAGTATACTGCTTGTGCTGATAGCGCTGTGGTTAGTGTATGCTTCTCTGTTTAAGCGTTCTTGTAGCGTTACACGCTTATCAGGATAGAGGGAACTGGCACTATCAATTTTAGAAGGCTAAAAGGGGTGTAGCAAGTAAAAAACACAAATAATATATATATAGGATGTTAACAATTAGTTTGATGATTAATTTGATGGTCCGACGTACCAATGGCCGATGGTTAGTTACTCGTCTGACACATCTAGGACATTATCCTGATTACTTTTAAAAAACAACCCAAAAACCAATTGAATCCATGGTTTCTTCATGACTTTACCCACTCCAGGTCTCCGAGAAGTGAGATCAGATGTCTAGACCTCTGGGAAAACGCAAAAAAGGTGGTGGGGGGTTTGTCCCGAATGCACTAGTGCACGTCAAAGAACTCTTACCAGTTAAAAATAGAAAAGAGTCGGCCACAAAATGGCCACTGTCCGGGGAAGATTGTCAATGAAAAAAATATACAAATATAGCCACTCCGATGGATACCGGATGTGGTTCAGGGGCTCAGAGATTCTCAATATCCCGGGAGAAAAATCGGAAAACCTAGAACATCTGTGAATTCGTTCGGTGTGGAGCAATGATGATGTTCCACCATCATGTTTCCATGGTAACAAATTGATGGCACAATGGCAACGTGATTAGTTCAATGATTTATTGCTAGTTCAAATTCCAACAGTGGTGAACTTATTTGCGACCAAGACGGTTTAGTGGTTCACCAAAACTTTGCAAATTAGCAGCAGAGACAATTTTTGGGAAGTTAGAGAGGCCTGGCAGATACAAGTCGTATCAGCCTTAAATATATTGATGTTAATGGACAAAATAGCAGGCACTAGAGCGACCTGGCAGATACAAGTCGTATCAGCCTTAAATATATTGATGTTAATGGACAAAATAGCAGGCACTAGAGCGACCTGGCAGATACAAGTCGTATCAGCCTTAAATATATTGATGTTAATGGACAAAATAGCAGGCACTAACGGGGAGGAACGCACCTGTCAGCAACATGAATAAAAGCTTTCAGCGACTCATAACTGATAGCTTGCAGGGGGAACTGGATTTATCTAGACCGTACTCCAACTCTTCGTGGTGCTCCTAGAAACAGTTTAATTATTTTAGCCTGGCCAAGTGAGCGGGATCAAGCGGAAAGGCAACCCAATGCTCAAAAACCATATGCTGCAGTCGGATGTGTTAAGCTGAAAAGAGCAACTATCACAATTTTACAACAAACCGCACCACGACTCATTTACCGCAAAACGACTCAATTAACGCCTTTGTTCTTTATTTGGTACTCCCCGGCAGAACGCCTGACAAGAATAAATACCAGGCACTAAAACTATTTTTCCCATATGCCACGAGATTTTTTAGCACTGCGTATGTTAATGTGTATGTATTATGTCAATGCAGTCAGGCTGCATACATTTATGTTCTATTCATCTTTATCTTAGCAACCCAACTCCATAGCACACTCACAAGCTATAAATATCACATCGTATAATATAATGAACCCCTATATTATCTAGCCGAGTTATAATCTGTATTAACACAACAGATTGTGGTGAAACCAGCCAAGCAGACTAAATTATAATTTCCCCTATTATTTATTGATATGATTATTTGTTTCGATAACGTAAGCACCAGTGGCGAGCGGGTGTGCTGGCCAGGAGATGAGTTTAATTCCCAATTGTAGAATTTCTTTCCTGACCTCTGATAATGTGTGTCAGAAGGTAATGAGAAGAACTATATCACTCATAAATATGCTGATCGACATAAGAATATATTGGTATTAACAACGTACACTTCTTCTGTCCGTTAAAGGCGGAAGCTTCTTTATATTTATGTTTGTTTCGCTTTGTGATTGAGGTTGTGAGTCTGAGAATGTGAGCATAGAAAGTTAATTTTGTTCAAGACAGAAACACATTCTGTGTAATATTTGTTAAAGACTTGAGCTCCTGGAAGAGCTCCACAGGCTGATGAGGAGCTACACAGGTTGATGAGGAGCTACACAGGCTGATGAGGAGCTACACAGGCTGATGAAGAGCTGCATAGGCTGATGAGGAGCTACCCAGGCTGATGAGCACCTACACAGGCTGATGAGGAGCTGCACAGACTGATACGGAGCTACACAGGCTGATGAGGAGCTACGCAGACTGATGAGGAGCTAAACAGGCTGATGAGGAGCTACACAGGCTAATGAGCAGCTACACAGGCCAACGAGCAGCTGCACAGGCCAATGAGGAGCTATACAGGCTGATGAGGGGCTACACAGGTTGATAATGGGGAGCTACACATGCTGATGGGGAGCTATACAGGCTGGTGAGGAGCTACACAGGCTAATGAGGAGCTAAACACAGGCTAATGAGGAGCTACACAGGCTAATGAGGAGCTACACAGGCTAATGAGGAGCTACACAGGTCGACGAGCAGCTGCACAGGCTAATGAGGAGCTGCACAGGCTAATGAGGAGCTACACAGGCTAATGAGGAGCAATACAGGCTGATGAGGGGCTATACAGGCTGGTGAGGAGCTACACAGGCTAATGAGGAGCTGTACAGGCTGATGAGGGGCTATATATGCTATTGCGGAGCTATACAGGCTAATGAGGAGCAATACAGGCTAATGATGAACTAACTATACAGACTAATGTGGAGCTATACAGCCTGATTATGAGCTACACCTGCTGATTATGAGCTACACAATCTGATGAGAAGCTACACAAGCTGATGACTAATACCTATTGCTTGTCCTCATAAGATTTGTTGACATAATGTTGATCTCTCTAACCGACGTGTCTCTACCGATAGTACAAAATGCATTGGTGAATTAATTCATGGAAAGAACGTACACAAATAGTAATAAGCTTATTGTTGTACATAAGTCTCAAAAATAGTTTTGGTTAATTCAAATATAATTTCACTATTAGGTACTGAATGTCATAAATAAATACGCCATCTGGTGTTGAATATTTCCAGTCACAATGAACTCGATAATGGCGGTTCATTGTTCTCTACTATATCTGATATTACGGTTTCCCTGTTTGCTATAGATTACAATGCGCGGTGAGAGATAATAGCAAATACTTGTTGATGATGCGTGTACTATATGGAGTAGCTAAAGTGTGTGATCTATCATTATCAACTTTCTCTTTCAAGCCCACATACACATTTAATTTATTACTTTTTTAAAACCATTTAAAAAGAGATGGACACATGAAATGAATGTAAAGACATGATTAACTAAAATGTGTGATCTATCTATGGCAACTTCCTTCTCTTTAACACACATAGTATTACATTTTTTGTTTACATTTAAGAAGAGATTGACACAAAATAAAATGTAAAGACACGCATGATTCGTCAAGTTGTATAAATACATTCCCAATAAAAGCATTCAATGTTCCTTAATGTATTTATTCTTACGGTTTAGGCGTTTCGCCAACGTTTTCGAATATTTTATGATACGTGTAAGAAATTAAATGAAATTATAATTATACAATAAGATCTATCACGATACCTCAGTTAAACACATAGGTAATCTTTCATTGAAGTAGGTGGCATAACAGACATGGTTCTGATAATATACCTAGAGCTGAATCTTTTTTTCACGAAACGTTATTATCATAATGATTAAGTACCGTGCCTGCTGGCGTAGGTGATCATGTCTCTCCTCAACTTTCTACCGTTACAGTTGTTGATCAAGATTGTTGTTGACTTCCTACCAAACTATTTCCGTAAATCTTAAACAAGGAATGATTTCCCTGTTAGTAAGAGACTTCAAGTACGTCAAACAGCCAATAACTCCAAGTTGAAACTAATCATGACATTTTATCTCAATCTGAACTTTGTCAAAGTGGATATCAGATTAATGAGAGAAATCTGCACGCGGGTGAACACAGTGTTCGTTAGAAAATATGAATAAAGATACGTTCAAGTTGTCATGGAGTTTTGGTCCAGAGTTAATATGTTGAAAAGTCTGGTATTCTTTTCTCCGTGTCTCTAAATCTCTTCCTCTCTCAGGTTTTCTAGATGTCACAAAATATTCCAACTGTTTTCTTCTCATTCAATGCATGGCAATGCAAACATACACCTCCCATACATAAATGTTGTGAGATATTGTGCACGTCACTAGGTTTTTATAATAATTATCATACACTTTGGTATTAGGCAACATTCTATATAAATCTAAGTATGTAACACCATATATATATATATATATGTATGCAACACAATTTATACATCTATGTATGCAACACTCAATGTAAGTAACTCTATTGTAATATTTTACACTATGTAGTCGAGAAAGCTGTTGACTGCATATAGAGACATGCAAACCAAACAATATTTGCGCTAAAAGTGAAATAAAATTAATTACAGTTATCAACAAACTACAAACAATTATTAACAAACTACAAACAATTATTAACAAACGTTGGATAACACTGGACCGACCTGACGGTAGACAAGAATAGTTGCTGCTCTCCACTAAAGAAAAACAAAATGAATTCGTTTATTGTGAAAGAGGAAAGGTCCAACGAAATGACAAATGATCCTGACCACTGATAACTCTTCTACATCACATCGGCGATGTACAAATGTCCATGATTATAGTTTTCATGTACAGGATAATTAACCACGTCACTTAACATGATAATAATCCACATATCCCTGGTTAGAAGTTTAAAGAATACAACTAAACAACTGTAGTCTAAATTCTCAACACGTTCTTATAATGCGTATTTTGCTCAAATTAATTCAGACATTCGTCGCTTGTGAACTAATGCTGCATATAAGCCGGTTGTTTCTTCCAGCTTTGTAAATTTATACAAGTTATCGCATAGAAGAGTTCCACTCAAATCAGCAGTCGAGCTCTAAAATACTTAGGGAATCTTGACTCCCCACGCGTTGAATGGAACACGAGACAAACAGTAGCATTAACTAAGGAAATAGGTGGCTGCTCACTTTTTCCATTCTTACGGCGAATGTCCCCTTTTTGAAAAACAATCCTGAAGCTTTTGAACGCATTTTTTTTTTGTCAGTAGAAAAAACAAACTCTCAGCTCCGTCTCCAATAACCCGATGGTGATAACCAACCCCGTTGCTTCGTACCGGTCCGGTGTCAGCTTGAATTGGTATGCCTGGAAAGTTTGATCGTAAGCGCCGCCTACTTGGAAGTCAATCGCTTTGTTTCGTCGCGGTTCTGCCGACCCATTCATCGCCCGTTTGCTGTCGCGACTTAAAAAAAATTGGTGATGCCGAAACCTGATTGGCTGTGCCGTGCGTGGAGTTTGTTCTAAAGTTATTTACTTTGGACAACTCGACCCCCAGCAGGTCTCCAGCAAACGAGATTAGAACCTACCTCCCGCGCTGAGGTGGTGTTGCCCAGGCTAGTTGAGTGGGGGACAGACACTATCCCGGCACTACGTACTCGCTAAACAATAGTTACTTTTCATTTCTGCTGCAACCCGCTGTTTATTTGGGAAACAGTTTGAAGAACTTTACACTGACATATACAAGTGGACGAAGACAGTAGTAGACACACCAGCCGGTCGTGTGCTTGCATGCTGGCCTAGCAATATAATGGTCATGGTTGAATTCCAGCCTGGTTTCCTCTAGTCAACACAGCTGACAAATGACCTTCCTGACTTGGATAAGGTCATAACATCTGCCTCTTCATCTACAAATACTAAGATTATGAATTCACTTCTCTAGGACACAAGTTAAGGAGCCACTCTTTCTTAACTTTATCACCTAACTTGTACACACACTACCCGTGTTTTAATGACCACTCATAATTATACAGATAATTCTTTGTTCTGCTCTCTGTGTGCACATTTACAGCTTCTAGACATAGTAATTGATTGTTATGTACATATCTACAGCTCCTAGGCATAGTTATTGATTTCTGTGTACATATCTACAGCTCCTAGACAATAGTTATTGATTTCTGTGTACATATCTACAGCTCCTAGACATATTTATTGAATTCTGTGTACATATCTGCAGCCCCTAGACGTAGTTATTGAATTCTGTGTACATATCTACAGCTCCTAGACATAGTTATTGAATTATGTGTATATATCTACAGCTCCTAGACATAGTTATTGAATTATGTGTATATATCTACAGCTCCTAGACAAAGTTATTGAATTATGTGTATATATCTACATCTCCTAGACAAAGTTATTGAATTATGTGTACATATCTACAGCTCCTATGCATAGTTATTGAATTATGTGTACATATCTACTGCTCCTAGACATAGTTATTGATTTCTGTGTGCATAACTACAGCTTCCAGACATAGTTATTGATTTATATGTGCATATCTACAGCTCCTAGACAATGGTTATTGATTTCTGTGTGCACATCTACAGCTCCTGGACATAGTTATTGATTTCTATGTGCATATCTACAGCTCCTAGACAATGGTTATTGATTTCTTTGTACACATCTACAGCTCCTGGACATAGTTATTGATTTCTATGTACATATCGACAGCTCGTAGGCATTATTATTGATTTCTGTATGCATATATATAGCTCCTAGACCATAATAACTTATTTCTGTGTGCATATCTACAGTTTCTACACAGTTATTGGTTTATGTGCGTATATCAACAATTGTAGACATAGCTATTGATCTCTGTATGTATATCTACAGCTTCTAGACACAGTTAAACTTTATTGAAAAACAAAGAAGATCAGGATCCAAACCGTTAAACATGAAGTGGGGTGAAAGCAGTTTCATAACAAACTGCTTGTGTTAGGATCATAGAACCAAAGCTGATAAAGAAGCAAATCCAGCTTCCCGCGATAGACCTGGAAACGACTAATAAGTTGGCATAGCGAATAGGGGTCGGAGAAAAGATGTTAATCTAGTACCAAAAATATCATGATATCGGATGTGCCGGCAAACAATCGCAGATATCACCTTTAGACACAAACTATATACACATCGTATCTTCTTCTTCTTCTGTGATCATGGCTCATTCAGACTAGGATTCCGGACACTCTTATGAAGGCAGCTGTCTGTTTAGGTGATTCGCTTGCCCCGTGTAGTCTCTCTTCCAGGGAGGTGGGTGTGGACCACATTGTCCTTCTCATGTCTGTGTACTGGGGGCAATCCTGTAGAACATGTTTTGTTGTCATGTTATCCAGGGTACAGTAGCATTGGCGGGTAGTACCTATTTTGAGTTTGGAGAACATGTGATTTCTCATTCTATTGTGGCCAGTGCGTAGGCGAAGTATGATGACTTGATCCCTCCTTGATAGTTGGAGGTATCCATCCCTCTCGTTATATTTTAGGGGTTCTTGTTTCCATTTTTCATGGTACTGGCCTTTGCTAATGGATTTGGCTTCATCGTAGCTGACCAGATGGTTCTCTTGGGGTAATATCCCTCCCTCTTTAGTTAATTTGTCTGCTCGTTCGTTCATAGAATCAAAGCTGATAAAGAACCAACTCCAGCTTCCCGCGATAACAACTAACAAGTTGGCATAGCGAATAGTGGTCGGAGAAAAGATGTTAATCTAGTACCAAAAATATCCTGATATCGGATGTGCCGGCAAACAGTGGTAAATATCACCTTTAGACACACACCATGACACATCGAATCTACAACTGCTCTATGAACGGAAATAGTGATAAATATGTGGGCGGTTACTAAAAGAGGGGATAGTAACAAAAATGTGTGCGGTTACTAAAAAGAGGGGATAGTAACAAAAATGTGTGCGGTGACTAAAAGAGGGAAATTGTAATAAAAATGTGTGCAGTGACTAAAAGAGGGGAATAGTAACAAAAATGTGTGCGGTAACTACAAGAGGGGAATAGTAACAAAAATGTGTGTTGTGACTAAAAGAGGGAAATTGTAATAAAAATGTGTGCAGTGACTAAAAGAGGGAAATAGTAACAAAAATGTGTGTGGTGACTAAAAAAGGGAAATAGTAAAAGAAATGTGTGCGATAACTAAAAGAAGAAAATAGTAACAAAACTGTGCGGTGACTAAAAGAAGAAAATAGTAACAAAACTGTGTGCGGTGACTAAACTAAGAAAATAGTAACAAAACTGTGTGCGGTGACTAAACTAAGAAAATAGTAACAAAACTGTGTGCGGTGACTAAAAAGGGAAATAGTAACAAAAATATGCGCAGTGACTAAAAGAAGAAAATAGTAATAAAAATGTGTGCGATGACTAAAAGAAGAAAATAGTAACAAAAATGTGTGCGATGACTAAAAGAAGAAAATAGTAACAAAAATTTGTGCGATGACTAAAAGAAGAAAATAGTAACAAAAATGTGTGCGATGACTAAAAGAAGAAAATAGTAACAAAACTGTGTGCGGTGACTAAAAAAGGGAAATAGTAACAAAAATGTGCACGGTGACTAAAAGAAGAAAATAGTAACAAAACTGTGTGCAGTGATTAAAAAAGGGAAATAGTAAAAAAAATGTGTGTGGTGACTACAAAAAGGTAAATAGTAACAATTTATAGGGTGACTTAAGTAAGTAGTAATAACAAATCGTGAGGTGACTAAAATAAGTAAGTAGTAAAAAAAATAGTGAGGTGACTAAAATATGTAAGTAGTAAAAAAAATAGTGAGGTGACTAAAATAAGTAAGTAGTAAAAATAATAGTGAGGTGACTAAAATAAGTAAGTAGTAAAAAAATAGTGAGGTGACTAAAATAAGTGAGTAGTAAAAATAATAGTGAGGTGACTAAAATAAGTAAGTAGTAAAAAAAAATAGTGAGGTGACTAAAATAAGTAAGTAGTAAAAAAAATAGTGAGGTGACTAAAATAAGTAAGTAGTAAAAAAATAGTGAGGTGACTAAAATAAGTGAGTAGTAAAAATAATAGTGAGGTAACTAAAATAAGTAAGTAGTAAAAAAAATAGTGAGGTGACTAAAATATGTAAGTAGTACAAAAAATAGTGAGGTGACTAAAATAAGTAAGTAGTAAAAATAATAGTGAGGTGACTAAAATAAGTAAGTAGTAACAATAATAGTGAGGTGACTAAAATAAGTGAGTAGTAAAAATAATAGTGAGGTGACTAAAATAAGTAAGTAGTAAAAATAATAGTGAGGTGACTAAAATAAGTAAGTAGTAAAAAAATAGTGAGGTGACTAAAATAAGTAAGTAGTAAAAAAAATCGTGAGGTGACTAAAATAAGTGAGTAGTAACAAAAAATACTGAGGTGACTAAAATAAGTAAGTAGTTAAAAAATAGTGAGGTGACTAAAATAAGTGAGTAGTAAAAAATAGTGAGGTGACTAAAATAAGTAAGTAGTAACAAAACATCGTGAGGTGACTAAAATAATTAAGTAGTAACAAAACATCGTGAGGTGACTAAAATAAGTAATTAGTAACAAAAAATCGTGAGGTGACTAAAATAAGTTAGTAGTAACAAAAAATCGTGAGGTGACTAAAATAAGTAAGTAATAACAAAAAATCGTGAGGTGACTAAAATAAGTAAGTAGTAAAAAAAATAGTGAGGTGACTAAAATAAGTTAAGTAGTCACAAAAAATAGTGAGGTGACTAAAATAAGTTAAGTAGTCACAAAAAATCGTGAGGTGACTAAAATTATGAAATAGTAACAAAATTCAAGGTTCACCAAAAAGGGAAGTGCTTTAAACAGTTTTGTGGAAACTAAAATAATGGAAAGTTAACAAAGTTTATAGTGACTACTTAAAGGAAATGTTAACAAACTCTATTGGTGGCTAAAAAAGAAAGAAACGTTAGCAAACATGTAACAAATAGGAAGAAAGTAGGGAGTATTTACAGACGTGTATAGGTGATTAAGAAGGAATTAAATGTTAACAAACATGTATTCATGGCTAAGAAAAGAAGAGAATGTTAACAAACATGTATGGTTGGCTAAGAAAAGAAGAGAATGTTAACAAACATGTATGGTTGGCTAAGAAAAGAATGTTAACAAACATGTATGATTGGCTAAGAAAAAAAGAGAATGTTAACAAACATGTATGGTTGGCTAAGAAAAGAAGAGAATGTTAACAAACATGTATGATTGGCTAAGGAAAGAAGAGAATGTTAGCAGGCATGAAAGGTATGTGTAACTAAAAAACGGTGTACTGTGCAAAGGAAATTATAATCATCAAGTACCAGGCCTGCTGGCGTAAGTGATCATGTCTGTCCACAACTTTCGATCTCGGCAGCGATTTATCATTTCTGTTGTTGACCTACTGCCAAGCCATTCTCTTAAGCTGTCTGGTTTTTTTTCTCTTTGCTTCCCTCTATCTCTTCGTCCCTCAATTTTCCCAGTTGTTACAATATATTCTAGTTGGTCTCGTCTCATTACATGGCCAAACACTGATGATTGTTTCTTCCTAATATTGGAAATTAGCTCTCTTTTTGCTTTGACCTCTTTCAGAACATTTTCATTACTCTTCTTAGCTGTCCATGGTATTCTCAATATTCTTCTGTAAAATCACATTTCTACAGACTCCAGTGATTTTCTTGTCTGTTGACCTATTGTCCATGATTCACATCCATATGTTAAGACTGGTTTTACATAACATTTAAGAACTCTTTTTCTTTTTTCTATTGTCAAAAATGGATTGCATAGTATCTTCCTCAGTTTTTGAAAAGCTGCTTTTGCCTGAGTGTTCTGCACTTCACCTCTTTTGTACATCTTCCGTCTGAGGTTAACAAAGTCCCCAAATATTTAAATTCATTTACCTGTTTTAATATTGTTCCACTTGTCTTTATTTTGCACTGATGTGATGTATTTTTCTTTGTTGTTACCATTACTTCTGTCTTTATGCTGTTTAGGCTGAGTCCTTTATTTTTGCTTTCTTTCACTATAATGTCCAACATTTCTTGTAACTCATTTTCACTCTTAGCGATTAAGACTGTATCATCAGCATTCCTTAGATTATTTACATTATGACCTCCAATTGTTATTCCAGGCATGCCCTTTATGGAGCTTAAAATAATCTCGCTATAAATATTAAACAAATCTTGTGACAGCATACAACCTTGAAAGTATGGGTGACTATAACAAGGAAATGTTATTTTTAAAAATTAGGTGACCATAAGAAATAATGGGTGCCAAAAAAAATTAATGAAGAGATCAATGTAATAAGAAATGGCGCCTATTCCCTTTTAAGTCACCATTTACTTGTAGTATGGCTTTGTTTTGCTTTTTTCACCATATTGCAATTATTTTCCTCTTTAAGTTTTGTCAAAAACATGTCAACTGAAATTGTTTTTACTTAAAAAAAGCATTGATTGTAAGGACAATTACAACATTATTTGTAGTTTTTCGAATATTTTTTGTTTGTTTGCGGGTAAGGAATAATTATATTATTGTGTACAAGCCACGCAGTGTGCAGGCCAGAATTTTAACTTGGCACACAATTTAAATAAAACAAAATAATTGATCTTACTATGGAACTGAATCAATACGCCAGTCACCTTCTAAATTCTTCTCTCAGTTTTATAGAACAACTTTGCTACCTTCTAAATTCTTCTCTCAGTTATATAGAACAACATTGTAACCTTCTAAATTCTTCTCTCAGTTTTATAGAACAACATTGTAACCTTCTAAATTCTTCTCTCAGTTTTATAGAACGACTTTGTAACCTTCTAAATTCTTCTCTCAGTTTTATAGAACAACATTGTAACCTTCTAAATTCTTCTCTCAGTTTTATAGAACAACATTGTAACCTTCTAAATTCTTCTCTCAGTTTTATAGAACAACATTGTAACCTTCTAAATTCTTCTCTCAGTTTTATAGAACAACATTGTAACCTTCTAAATTCTTCTCTCAGTTTTATAGAACAACATTGTAACCTTCTAAATTCTTCTCTCAGTTTTATAGAACAACATTGTAACCTTCTAAATTCTTCTCTCAGTTTTATAGAACAACATTGTAACCTTCTAAATTCTTCTCTCAGTTTTATAGAACAACATTGTAACCTTCTAAATTCTTCTCTCAGTTTTATAGAACAACATTGTAACCTTCTAAATTCTTCTCTCAGTTTTACGGTACAACTTTGCTACCTTCTAACCTTCTTTCCCATCATAATGCATTGTTATCTCATAGCTTTCTCTCTCACGCAGTATTAAGAGATAGATACAAATGAACAAGACGAATATGAATATAACAGATGTAATCGAGAAGTAACAAATAAATGCAATGTATTAGAAGATGCATGATTAAACCACAAATGCACAGAGACTGACATGAAAAACAATAGAGATTGAAGAGAAATCCAAATATTAACGAATTACCAGGAACAAAGGACGTAACGAAGCAATGAATGTTTTCAATAAAAAAAGAGATACATTTTTAATGGAACAAAAAAAGCATAGGAACAATTTGAAAATGTTACACTAAAGAACTCAGTGTTGATGACTGACCAGGTTATGGGGAAGACGCGCTAAAAACTTCAACGAGAAAGAGCTGCATAAAATAAAAGGCCCGTCACTTGCAGCAGATAACGGAACCAAAGTGGCGGCGGAAACAATGGAAACTTTTTGAAATGTGAATGATAACAAACTGCACAATAACATTCACACGAGCAGACATTTAACTGATGACACACACGAATCTATATTCATCACTGTATCAAAAAACCCAGTGCTAAAGAATGTAAGGATTATCGTTCCTGTAGTCACATGACTAAAATATTCCTGCAGCTATATAATGCAAATAATGAAAAACCATCCAGACCCTACTCCACCTCTTCGTGGTACCCCTACAAACAATACTCAGTCTAGTCTGGCCAAGTGAAAATATATCTAAAGAGCAGGCAATGGCTATTCCAAAATGCCATTCTGAAGGAGGATATATCGGGCCGGGTGGCGAAAATATCAAAGCTCTACACCAAAGTACAACACAACGCATACGTGCTCACATAACATTCAACAGTGGATGACAAGACATCGGGTGAACCCAAGGAAACGTTTGAGTGTACAGGTAAAATACTTCAGTTCACGGAAGGACAATTTCTCAAACATAATTTCAGTTGTGGAACCCCTAAATTAAAAAAAACAAACAAAAGAAACTCCCAAACCGATTGAACATGAACTAAATGACCATCTTATTAGCATGTGTAGAAGTACATGACAGACAATGTAAAGTAAGAACCAGTATTTGCTACTTAGAATATGTTATCATCAGTTTAGAAATGAACATAAATGATGAAAGATCACAACAGCTAGGACTAACAATTAATAGAGATAAGACCAACATTATGAGAATTAATGCAGTTGGCAATAACCAAATAAAATTAGGAGAAATACCTCTACTAGATGTACAATCTTACATATATCTGTGTAGTAATATAGATAAAGATGTAGAAACAGAGAATGATACCAAAATAAGAATATCAAAAGCAAGAGGAGCTTTTGTTGCACTGGGAAACATATGGAAGTCCAAAGAAATTAGGTTAAATACAAAAATAACAATTTTCAACTCCAATGTTCAGTCAGTCCTATTATATGGCTGTGAAACATGGAGAACAACAAAAATGACAATCATGAAGATACATACTTTCATTAATGGATGCTTACGCAGAATAAAAGGATGGAAATGACAGGACAAATTCACTAACATAGAATTATAGAAATGTACCAGTCAAATACAATGGATAAAGAGATACAGCGAAGACGATGGCGCTGGATAGGACACACAGGGCGGAAGCCAACTGAGAGTATTACACACCGGCCCATTTTTGGAATCCCCAGGGGAAAAGACAAAGAGGAAGACCAAAGAATTCTTGGAGAAGACAGATAGAAGCAGAGAGGGAGATGATGGGGAAGACATGGAATGATCTTAGAAGATCAATTAGCAAATGATCTATCATTAAGAACAACAACAACAGAAAACAAATTGAAACAACAAACTTAATGATCTGAACAAAGTGGGCGTGGGTAAAAATAATAAAAACTACCAAAGACAAGTCCGAAGTCATGATTGCAACAAGAAAATAGAATTATATATATAAGTACAAATCTTCACGGAGAACAACACATTAAAGAAAACAAAAGAGTGTATGAAAGCTTAGAAAATGTTACATCATTCAACAGGCTCAGGCACGTGTGGTAGTCCGAAGAATTAAAAAAAAAATATATATATAATGCAACGCATTTTTAAAACATAGAGAAGAGAAAATGTGTTGGCAGTGGCAATGGAGTCAATCTTGATACATGTAAATGAATCTTCGACAACGGGACAAGAGGCAATACAATCAGCGGAGGTCAGAGAAATATGGCTTTACAGAAGAATATAAAAATATACCATGGACGGCTAAATAAAGTAGCGATGACACTTTTAAAGAAGCCATAAAAGCAAAATCAGGAGGAAACAATCATCACGTGAGTCTATATGACGGCAACAGTTGGATCATATTGTGGCAGTGGAAAAAATAAAGGAAGGGAAAAAAAGGTATAGGAAAACAGAGGAATACATAGCAAACAGCTGAGAAGATTAGAATCGCAGAAGATGAAGAGCGGTGGATGTGTGTGGCCGCTGCTGAAGATGAAGAGCGGTGGATGTGTGTGGCCGCTGCTGAAGATAAAGAGCGGTGGATGTGTGTGGCCGCTGCTGAAGATAAAGAGCTGTGGATGTGTGTGGCCGCTACTGAAGATGAAGAGCGGTGGATGTGTGTGGCCGCTGCTGAAGATGAAGAGCGGTGGATGTGTGTGGCCGCTGCTGAAGATGAAAAGCGGTGGATGTGTGTGGCCGCTGCTGAAGATAAAGAGCTGTGGATGTGTGTGGCCGCTGCTGAAGATGAAGAGCGGTGGATGTGTGTGGCCG
Source organism: Megaustenia siamemsis (assembly GCA_032433765.1). Taxonomy (NCBI): domain Eukaryota; kingdom Metazoa; phylum Mollusca; class Gastropoda; order Stylommatophora; family Ariophantidae; genus Megaustenia; species Megaustenia siamemsis. The sequence continues at coordinate 33,907,577 of JAVIAB010000124.1, forward strand.
CTGCTGAAGATGAACAGCGGTGGATGTGTGTGGCCGCTGCCGAAGATGAAGAGCGGTGGATGTGTGTGGCCGCTGCTGAAGATGTTGTTTTCAACATTCGACTGATGGCAACAATGTTGAGAGAAACAGTTGACCAGAACCTTACTTTATATTTGTCCTGAAAGTAGCCTGTCCAGTGAAAGCACAAATATTGAGACATGCAACAGAAAAAGCTGACCAGGACCTTACTTCATATTTGACCTGCAAGTAGGCTGTCCAGTGTTAGTCCAAATAATGAGAAATACAACAGAAAAAGCTGACCAGGACCTTACTTCTTTTTTGACCTGCAAATAGGCTGTCCAGTGTTAGTCCAAATAATGAGAAATGCAACAGAAAAAGCAAACCATGTTGAAACGAGATGTCCCAATCATATTCGAATGGTTGAGAAGATTCAGGTAATCTGGCTGTGTTCTGCAACATGATACGTCTCTTTTGTTATTACTAAAAATTTGTATTTGACAGCTGAACCTCACGATATTTATGCCTATCTCCGTTTCAAGACATAAGAATGCAATTACAAACAGCCACGACATAATTTCAGAGTTCTGTCTGAGTTTTTTGAGCTGAGAATAAAGAACGCAAGTCCAGTGTAGTCGTCACCTGATGCCCAGGTTAGAATATTTGACCAGTTATCTAGTCCTATCATGTCAAGCACCACGTCTGCTGACGTAGGTGATCATATTTCTTTCCAATTTTCTATCTCAAAGGCTGTTCATCATTTACATTGTAGACTTTCTACCAAATTATTTTCTTAATTTGTCTGAGACCTTTTCTCTGTTTTCCTGTATCTCTTCTTCCCTCATCGTTGCCAGTTCTGGTTGTATACTCTAATATTCCATTGTTCCATTCTTATTACAAGGAACAAAGAAATACAAAATGATGTTTGTTTTTTTGTTTGTTGTTGCTTTGGTCTTTGTTAGAACATCTCCATTAATATCTCTGGTTGTCCATGACATTCTCAACATTCTTCGGAAAAAAACCACATTTCTGTGGCCTCGAACATTTTTCTCGCCTGTTTCTCTTATTGTCCATGATTCACATTCATACCTCAAGATTTGCTGCACAAAACATCGAAGAACTCTTTCTCTTATTGTCCAGGATTCACATTCATACGTCAAGATTTGTTGCACAAAACATCGAAGAACTCTTTCTCTTATTGTCCAGGATTCACATTCATACGTCAAGATTTGTTACACAAAACATCGAAGAACTCTTTCTCTTATTGTCCAGGATTCACATTCATACATCAAGATTTGTTACACAAAACATCGAAGAACTCTTTCTCTTATTTCCATTAATAAAAATGAATAACATGATATCTTTGACATTCTTTGAAATGCTACAACTCTCAGATCAACTGCACCTCACCTCCATTGTATATCTATCATCAAAAGCTAATATCGTTCCCGGGTATCTGAATTCACTGACCTGTTTTAATGATACCAGATTTACCGTAATTGAGCACTCATGTGACGTCATTTTATGTTTTGCGGTTGAGGGTATACTTTATTTTTCTTAAAACATCACCAATCGTTTATTAATTTGGTATAATGACAAAACACACACACAAACATATACACACGTGTATAAAGAGACAAATAGGAAAGGGGGGGGGGGGAGAGAGAAAGAGAACTGTCAGAGGAATAAGATGGAGAAATGATACTTCAACAATTTTATGAACTCATTTCGTCCCTAATTCCCCCACCAACCTTCACAGCTGTACGAACAGAAAAATTGACTGGAAGCTAGTTCATCATCCATGACCCCTGCCTCGAAGGTTTTGTCTAGTGGTCGACCACAGTCTAGAGTGCACACCTACAACCACTTACCACTGCCTGAGTGAGGACACTTTAAATATCTCCAGGCCACTGGCCAGAAATTAAACGCAGATAACACGGACTGAAACATTCGTGCAGACTGTAACCGGATCATCGCAATGTACTTGTTACATCATTAATGTTAAAGTCAAGCGTGAAATAGTAGAGAAAGAGTTGGTTACTGTTTGGTGCTTAGATAATTATTCTTCTTATCCTGTCGTCTTCTTTTTCTCCTGTCTTCTCCTTTTTCTTCTTCTCCTGTCTTCTTCTTTTCCTGTCTTCTTCTCCTGCCTTCTCCTTCTTGTGTCTTCTTTTTCTCCTCCTTCTCCTTCTCCTCATTCTTCTGCTGCTCCTCCTTCACCATCTCCTTCTCCTCATTCTTCATCTTCTGTCCACCACCACAATCTCCCCCTTCTCCTCATTCTTCATCTTCTGTCCACCACCACCATCTCTCCCTTCTCCTCATTCTTCATCTTCTGTCCACCACCACAATCTCCCCCTTCTCCTCATTCTTCATCTTCTGTCCACCACCACCATCTCTCCCTTCTCCTCATTCTTCATCTTCTGTCCACCACCACAATCTCCCCCTTCTCCTCATTTTTCTTCTTCTGTCCACCACCACCATCTCCCCCTTCTCCTCATTCTTCATCTTCTGTCCACCACCACCATCTCCCCCTTCTCCTCATTCTTCATCTTCTGTCCGTCAATACCATCTACCCCTTCTCCTCATTCTTCTTCCTCGTTCGCGCCCACCCTATAGTTGATGTTCATTGGGCGTGGATGCGTGTGTTGAGCTTCTACGGCAGGCTGGGATATATCTACATCTCGATAAATCATATCCGACTTCAGCGTGTCATTTACTGGATGACATTTGATCTCGATTGTCCTTGCTTGGCCAAACTAGTTTGTTTCCAGAGCAACCCCAGAAAGGTGGGATAGGATCTTCATCAGCAGTTGATGGCTGAGTATAACACAAGCTTTCAGCTATGAGTTGCTGACTACTTTTAGTCCAGGTGACATCTGCTGTCTTGATCCCATGTTTATGTTTTTAGTATTTTTGTTGATAAATTCCTTCATTGGCGTCTATATTTATTCCATTTCTGGGGAGAAACGTGGGAGGTGGGGGGGGAGGAAGAGGTAATGAGTTCAGCACTACAATAAGTCTGTGCTTAATTTTTTATAACATTTCTCTCTCTCCCCCCCCTCCCCCCCCCCCCTCCCCCCCACTTACTAATTAAGTATGCAATGAACATTCCATCCTCAACAAATCTGTTCATGATCTCTAAATTCATTGGGCGCAACTATTCCTTCCTCATTTCTTTTCATTATGTGTATGTGTGTACGCACAATTCTTTATTTCTCTCTCTCTCTCTCTCTCTTTCTCTCTCTCTCTCTCTCTCTCTCTCTCTCTCTCTCTAACAAACTTATACTACAACTTTGTCCATATATCTCTACAATTAAGAACACGTACTAATAGTCTAATGCATACTTTACATTTTCATACTCTCAAACATATGCAGATTTACATTCACTATCACCATAGATATCTTTTTTTTAATGAGCGATATACTGACACATATCCCCCATATACTTTTCCGCCTCTAGCACATACTGACACATATCCTCCATATACTTTTCCGCCTCTAGGACATACTGACACATATCTGCCATATACTTTTCCGCCTCTGCCACATACTGACACAATCTCTGACACTGGATCTCAAAACGTTAACAACTTTCGTCTAATCGACGCTTTAATTAACTGAAGTCCCCGATATGCCCACGTTAACTACTCACTTTCGACCGCAGATATCGACGGCAGGCCAGCCCGATAACCGATGACCGCTGCGATTCAGAGCTCCGAGTGGCACTCAGAGTACCAACGGGTACTGGAAAAATTACCTACAGAGTGACACGACACAAATACTCCCAGAGGTCCTAAATGACGCCATCTCTTGATACTTGTAACACATGGGTATCATTTGTAACAGTCTGAGATACTGTTCAGCACAGTAAATAAGCCGGTGCTCTTTTATTGAACAAAATTGTCATGCCTTTTTATGTGAGAACGGGTTCTGAAAGCAATTCAGCTGAAACAAATATGTATTTTTGACACGTCAAACGACAACAATGGAGGCAAAACGCCTCATAGTCGGAGTGCATGAAGCTGTCAGTGACTCGCAGCTGATGACTTGTGCCAGGATCAGTGAACTAGAACCTTCCATACCCCACTCCACCTCTTCACGGTGTCTCTAGAAACAGACTAACATAGCTAGTCTGGCCAAGCGAGTACGGATCGAAGAGGGAAATCAACCTGATGCTAAAAAAATGCTTTATTTCAAGTGGGATGTGTTTGAGCAAAAGGTGCAAATAAACAGCAACACAACTCATCCAACTTAGCGGAGAGGAAGGCGCGTCATAGCACCAGAGCTGGAAGTTGTCAGCGACCCAGAGCTGATGACTTGCGCCAGGATCGGTGAACCAAAACCATCCAGACCCTGCTCCACCTCTCCGTGGCGCCTCTAATAACAGACTAACCTGTCTAGTCTGGTCAAACGAGTAGGGATCGAAGAGGGAAGACAAACCGATACTCAAAAATCTCACACTGAAATCGGATGTGTTGGACCGAAAGGCGTAAATATAACAGTTATACTGTAAACCACAACACAACGCAGACACGCCCACTTAGCGTCCTTTTAAGGGCGGATCATGAAGAGGTACACTTCTTTAGTCATCGGGCGAACGCAAGCAAGCAATCCAACTTAGCGTTCTTTCAAGATGGGTGACGAAGACGATAGTCAAATCTACCAGTAGTCATTGGATGAACGTCAGAAAGAAATAAAATAAAGAACAGAATGGTACAGGGAGAACATTTGTGAAGATCATGTTCCATGGATAAGTGAGACGAATGTTGACAGAAAAGACGATGGATCAAAGACATGGTGAATCAACTAAGACAACTACTGTAGAGGCAGGCATCATGGCCAAGCAACGAGAGCCATTCAAATTGGTAGTGCAAAGGATAGTGCCCAAAGGTGCACATGAACTATGTAATTTTAGTTGTATCTTTTTAACTCTTTTTCGTACCTTTCGCCGCATTGTGCACCACTCTCAATTTGATTAGTGTCATCAAACCGTATTCTATATTACACTTCTTATATCATCTTGGTATTGGTGAAATCTAATCATCATCATCAATTACCGGGCCTACTGGCGTAGGTGATCATGTCTCTCTACAACTTTCGATCTCGGCAGTTATTTATCATTTCTGTTCTTGACCTTCTGCCAAGCCATTCTCTTAAGCTGTCTGTTTTTTGTGTGTTCTTCCCTCTATCTCTTCGTCCCTCAATTTTTCAAGTTGTTACAATATATTCCAGTTGTTCTCTTCTCATTACATGGCCAAAAAATGATGATTGTTTTTCCTAATATTGGAAATTAGCTCTCTTTTTGCTTTGACCTCTCTCAGAACATCTTCATTACTCTTCTTAGCTGTTCATGGTACTCTCAACATTCTTCTGTAAAACTACATTTCTACAGACTCCAGTGATTTTCTTGTCTGTTGTCCTATTGTGCATGATTCGCATCCATATGTTAAGACTCTAAAGAAATCTAATACCTTGTTCAATTATCTAAAAATTCATATATAATATGCTGTATGTTAGATAAATATGTAGATTTATTCTTAAAACCATGAAACATCTTTTCACTGATTCATTCTTCATTCTTTGCACTGATAAAAAGCTTCCGTACGGAAAGAGTTAAAGAATAAAACATCACTATCCAAGCATGACAAACGATAATTCCCAAACGGCAGAGATAGAATCAAGATGCAACAAAGCTTGTCAAATCATTGGACAGTTATCACCACTATTGTCCAACAAGGAAATAACTCTAGAGGCAAAACGAGCACTATACAATACAATCTTCATCCCAACGTTGTGCTACCAATGCCAGACCTGGACCCTAGATGCAAGAACAATAAGAAAAAATAACCTCTACAGAGATGAAATGTGTTAGACGAATGACAGGAAACAGTCTGAGAGATAAGATCAGAAATGAAGAACTGAGAAAAAAGCTAGGAATAGCCCCCGCCGTAGAATATATAAGGAAACAACAGATAAAATGGTTTGGCCACGTGACAAGGCAGAAAGAACAAAACACAACACAACGAGCCTTCAACAAATGTTGTGAGAACACCAGATCCAAGGATCGACCACGTAAAAGATGGGTCGATGGAATATTAGAAGCACTAAAAAAACATAACAGCAGCAGAGGCGAACAGAAGAGCAAAGGACCACAAATTATATCTCCCCTCGACGCTGAAAGGCAGATGAGGAAGGAAAGAAGAAGAAGAAGAAGAAGATCCAAGCATGGACGAACATCAGGTTTTGACTGCTGGGAAGAGAATTGCGAAGGACAAGGACGAGGTGAGAGATATGATGAAACGTTTTTTAACATACATGGTGAAGCTGTTTAACGAAATGTTGACAGTCTTAATGGTATAAAGAATTATCATTTTTCTAAAATCAAAATTTCCGTCTAGTAATAGAAAAGAATGGAGATAAGAACAAACATGAAATATTGTGCTGAGGAACATGCCACTTCACTGATTCAAATCGTCATGTTGTAACGAACCTAAGTATTCGTGTATTTTATTATTCGTTGTTTTGAATCCGACTAAAGCCTTGGCTGAAATGTCATAGTTTGGCATAACTCTCTATAAAATTATTTGTTTAATACCATTCTGCATGTATTTTTCACATAAATTGATAATCTACAACCACTTGAGTTGCTGTTGTATGGGTTGCGTTGTTCCGATTAATACAATTTAACTAACGTCACTCTCCTATTCTACATCAAGGTTAAGCTTTAACTCACTGTTTGTGACCTGAGCAGAACTTACAATTCGTGACCTGAGCAGAACTCAGTGTTTGTGACCTGAGCAGAATCTACTATTTGTGACCTTAGCAGAACTTACAATTTGTGACCAGAGCAGAACTCAGTGTTTGTGACCTGAGCAGAACTTACTATTTGTGACCTTAGCAGAACTCAGTATTTGTGACCTGAGCAGAACTTACAATTTGTGACCAGAGCAGAACTCAGTGTTTGTGACCTTAGCAGAACTTACAATTTGTTACCTGAGCAGAATCTACTATTTGTGACCTTAGCAGAACTTACAATTTGTGACCTGAGCAGAATCGACTATTTGTGACCTTAGCAGAACTTACAATTTGTGACCAGAGCAGAACTCAGTGTTTGTGACCTGAGCAGAACTTACTATTTGTGACCTTAGCAGAACTCAGTGTTTGTGACCTGAGCAGAATCTACTATTTGTGACCTTAGCAGAACTTACAATTTGTGACCAGAGCAGAACTCAGTGTTTGTGATCTGAGCAGAACTTACTATTTGTGACCTGAACGGAACTCAGTGTTTGTGACCTGAGCAGAACTCACTGTTTGTGACCTGAGCAGAACTCACTGTTTGTGACCTTAGCTGAACTCACTGTTTGTGGCCTGTGCAGAATTCACTATTTGTGACCTGATCAGAACTCACTGTTTGTGACCTGAGCAGAACTGACAATTTAATTTCCTCAAAATCGAGGTGTCTGTCCCAGGTTTTCATTCTTCTCATCTGGTCAGACGTAGTCGTTGAATGAAAAACCTAGTAGTAGAAGGAGTCATGCGGTATATGCCCTAGGTCTAGGGACATAGCCTACCTGACCGGATATCGGTTAGTTTGTTATCTCCTTGGCTGATGTCTTAAAGTTAAACATAACGAATTATCAAAAAGTCGAGATAATTCGGGTACAGTAGTGCGTGAACGATTCTCACAGTCAGAGATGGTAATTACAGATATAAAGAGCATAACTTAATTTCCTCATATCTAAACGCTGTAACTTAGTGCTATAAGAGTAAGTGAGCGTACATCCTTAATCTAAATTCTCCGTTTAGAGCAATGTTAATAAAGAGCACTGGACATCTCATATAAACTCGTTGCAGCTTAAGAACAAAAGAATAAAAAATGTAAAACCATGAAGGAAATACATATGATAAAACTACTATTGTTTTCTTCTTTAAGAAATGGTAAAGGCTAGAAAGAACGATGGCCAGCACAACAACGATCCTGCTGTGAGACACTATGTAAGGGTTTGCGAGGGTGTGGTTATCCCAGCATCTTTTAGGGGTCAGTAAGTGCAATATCACCTGTGTGTTACGGGGCCTAATTATGTGGGAAGTAAAGAATAGTGACACTGTGACATTTCAGGCATGTCGTAAGAGGGGACTAAAGAGGTTGATCGATGACTTGACAAGCTGTCATTGTAAAAAGCATTGTTATGGAAACAGAACCATAGATTTTAGAAGCAGTGATCTCTGCAATATGTGCCATTTTGGCTCGCAAGGTTTCTGTTTTTCAGAATGTGGTTCTGCCCTATGAGCCGTCTTCGGCTCGAAAGGACAATAGATAGATAGAAGTGCAATAGGCTGAAAATGGTCAGCTTCTCCTTATATGGGGATCAACAGCAAGCAGTGACTTTGGAAATAGATTAACCAGACTTTCCAAGCGAATAGAGATTGAACGGGGAAGGCAAACGTGCTAAAAAAATGCAGTGTTGAAGTCGGATGTGCTGGGTCGAGAGGCATAGAAATGACAGCGTGCCGTAAACGACAATATAACGTTCTCTTATGCGCGGACGACGTTGACGAGTTGTCGTTGGAGGAATGGGATCAAAACTACGTTCACTGTATAGTTAAGCCAGCGCGCTAACTACAACGCCGTCAACGCTTCCATACATCCTCTATAAACGACAATCTTGTTTGATTGCAACATTCCCCTCAAAGACGTGCATTTATTTGGCCAAACATGCAATGTTGCTCACATTAATCTCTTCTGCCCACTTAATTTATCCTCAGATGAAACCGACCTGAACATTTTTCAACACTTAACAAAAATCCAACACTGTTCATTGCTCCACACAATCTTTCTATCACCCCCAAGCACGTACAAACGTTTCTCTTATTTATGGTTGCCTAGTTTTGCACACCGTGTTTTTATTGCCCTTGCCAGTTTTCCAGGCAGAGACCCCGACAGCTAGGAACAACAACTCTTATGTTCAAGCTACAATTAAAATCATCGCACACGTCCTCGCTTCTCTTTCCTTTCGCCATAAAACGTTCATTTGGCTTCATATTTGCGCGTTCAGAATGTGTTTGCAAGCACTCACGGAAGTAAATTTAACATGGCTTCCCCTGGTCGCAGCCAGAAAGCTGTAAATGAAAATTGGCTTTAATTTGACAAACAAACGTGATGTGAACTCCCAGGGCTTGAAACGATTAACTGCACCTAGGAAAAGACAATCCAAGTTGTCCAGGAAGATAATCAAAGACCGCTTCAAAGAGACTAATTGTACTTAACAGCACATAACTGATTTTCCGTCCCCTTTCAAACGACTCGCCAACTGGCAATGGCGATCATTTCTCTCCATAACAGATTATCCCTGGTGCTGTCATTTCACTACTTATTGTAATATTTCATGCTAAGCTATATATTACTTATATTTCAAATTCCTATCTTCTTTGTTTAAACGAGATGCAGCTTTAACTTATGAAAGTAAACATTTGTAGCTCAAATGTCTGGAGACATAACTATCAATCACTTTCAAACTCATTTATTTTTTAGAAATTCCAAAGCTTTAAATGCATTCTCTATTTCAGTTGAGGAAAAAAAAAATCATAATATTCTCTGTCTTTCATAATTTTGAAAATGATATCCGTAGTGTTATCTATGGTATCTTTCTACAAGTATGTTAATAAATTGCATATGTCTTTAAAATATCTACATTAAACAGCTACGAAATGAATGAATAAAAAATTACAAGAAGAGAGCAAATATATATATATATATATATATATATATATATATATATATATATATATATATCGATATTACTATAAAGGAAACAGAGGACAACGTTAATTGGACATGATTGGAGAAAGGAACGTGGTATGGACAAGAAAATGATAAAGTGTGGAAATATTAAGAACAATATGAAAAGTGTTTTTTTTTTCGATTGATGATTGTTTCGTTTAAACTTAAATGGATATTTTAGTTGGTAGCTATTTTACAGAAATTGTGAGTGGGCTGATCATATTTTAATACATTTCGTCTCTGACGGTCCTACTGGCGGTCCTACTGACTGTCTTACTGAATGTATTACTCAATGCCCTATTGACTGTCCTACTGACAGTTCTACTGATACTGCTGTCGGTTCTACTGACGCACTTACTGATGGTCTTACTAAACTCTTAATTACGGTCTTATGATGCTCTCATTGACGGTAGCTCGGACACTCAAGCTCACGATCCTAAAGATCTTCTTATTGACCGTCGTCCAGACGACCCAACTGACAGTCCTAAAGACGCTATTAATAACGGTTCTACAAAGGGTCCCACTGATGAGTGCATCAGTGACATGTCCAAATGACACTCCTGCAGACGCTCTTACTGACGGTCCTACTGACTGTCCTATTCACGAAACTGTAGAACTGTCGATTCTGCTAAATGTTTCACTGACTGGCCTACTTGACGGTTCTACAGAGGTCTTACTAACGGTCCTACTGACGGTCCTACTAACGGTCCTACTGACGGTCCTACTGACGGTCCTACTGACGCTTTTACCGACGGCCTTCTGACGGTTCTACAGAGGTCTTACTAAGGGTCCTACTGACGCTTTTACCGACGGCCTTCTGACGGTTCTACAGAGGTCTTACTAAGGGTCCTACTGACGCTTTTACCGACGGCCTTCTGACGGTTCTACAGAGGCCTTACTAAGGGTCCTACTGACGCTTTTACTGACGGACTTCTGACGGTTCTACAGAGGTCTTACTAAGGGTCCTACTGACGCTTTACCGACGGCCTTCTGACGGTTCTACAGAGGTCTTACTAAGGGTCCTACTGACGCTTTTACCGACGGCCTTCTGACGGTTCTACAGAGGTCTTACTAAGGGTCCTACTGACGCTTTTACCGACGGCCTTCTGACGGTTCTACAGAGGTCTTACTAACGGTGCTACTGACGGTATTACTGACGCTTTTACTGACGGTTCTACAGGGGTCTTACTAACGGTGCTACTGACGGTATTACTGACGCTTTTACTGACGGTTCTACAGAGGTCTTACTAAGGGTCCTACTGACGCTTTTACTGACGGACTTCTGACGGTTCTCCAGAGGTCTTACTAACGGTGCTACTGACGGTATTACTGACGCTTTTACTGACGGTTCTACAGGGGTCTTACTAACGGTGCTACTGACGGTATTACTGACGCTTTTACTGACGGTTCTACAGGGTCTGACTGATGGTCCTACTGACGGTATTACTAAAGGTCCTACTAACACGTTTACTTACGGGGCTACTGACGGTCTTAATGATGGTCCTACTGACGGCCCTACTGACGATTCTACAGGGGTATGACCGACGGTCTTACTGACGGATTTACTGACGGTCCTACTAACTCTCTTTCTAACCGTCATATTGACGGTCCTTTTGACAGTCCTACTAACGCTTTTACTGACGGTCCAACTAACGGTTCTACAGGGGTATGACCGACGGTCCTACTGACGGATTTACTGACGGACCTACTAACGCTCTTTCTAATCGTCATATTGACGGTCCTTTTGACGGTCCTACTAACGCTTTTACTGACGGTCCAACTAACGGTTCTACAGGGGTATGACCGACGGTCCTACTGACGGATTTACTGACGGTCCTACTAACGCTCTTTCTAATCGTCATATTGACGGTCCTTTTGACGGTCCTACTAACGCTTTTACTGACGGTCCAACTAACGGTTCTACAGGGGTATGACCGACGGTCCTACTGACGGATTTACTGACGGTCCTACTAACGCTCTTTCTAATCGTCATATTGACGGTCCTTTTGACGGTCCTACTAACGCTTTTACTGACGGTCCAACTAACGGTTCTACAGGGGTATGACCGACGGTCCTACTGACGGATTTACTGACGGTCCTACTAACGCTCTTTCTAATCGTCATATTGACGGTCCTTTTGACAGTCCTACTAACGCTTTTACTGACGGTCCAACTAACGGTTCTACAGGGGTATGACCGACGGTCCTACTGACGGATTTACTGACGGTCCTACTAACGCTCTTTCTAATCGTCATATTGACGGTCCTTTTGACGGTCCTACTAACGCTTTTACTGACGGTCCAACTAACGGTTCTACAGGGGTATGACCGACGGTCCTACTGACGGATTTACTGACGGTCCTACTAACGCTCTTTCTAATCGTCATATTGACGGTCCTTTTGACGGTCCTACTAACGCTTTTACTGACGGTTCTACTGACGGTTATTCTGGTGAACCTACTGATGGTCTTAATGACGCTTTTACTAACGCTAATAAGGAAGGTTCTATTTGTCCTGCTGATGCTCTTATTGACGTCCTACATTAGTGGCCTTATTCTTCATCTATTTTTTTTTGCACATGTTGCTTTTTTTAAAAACTGTTTATATTGTAATTAGATGCTTGTTCCTTTTGTTTGTTTATTTGTATTGTCTGTGTCTCTGACCCTTGCAAATGTTGTCGCAATGTTTTAATAGCATCAATTTTTATGGTAAAGCTGTAACTATATCTTTGAGAAATCTGAAACATGTTCATCGCGTCAAATAATTTTGGGCGGGGGAACTGGTTGGTCTCGAGGTATGACGCCGGTTTCGAGGCAGAGAGGTTGTGAGTTCAAATCCCGGATGTACCAATTGGGATTTTAAATTGTGATTTATCTCTGTGGCAACCACGCCTGGTCTCAGCAGTGAGGCCCGGCTTGAAACGTCAATTACTCATCGAGGAAAAAAATATGAGTACCTCCGAAGACGGAGTTATCTGCCTGTGCGGCGAGGAACCCCTGTGCACACGGCTGCCAGTGAAAAACAGATTAACACGCAAAATTTACTTCCTAGTCTCTAGGGACTTCGCCAGATGTGAAAGCTGGAGAATGAAAAAAAAAGTACTTTGGCACAATAATAATATCATATGGAAGATGCCCCGCAGAAATAAAATGCAGAACAGCTCAGGACAAAATAGCATTTCAGAAAATGAAAAACGTCATACGCAACAAATCTATATCAATAGAAGTGAGAAAGAGAGTTCATTGGTGGTTTAAAGAGCCAATTCTGACCTATGAATCATGGACAGTAGACAAACAATTGAAACGATTATTAGAGGCCACAGAGGTAGGATTTCTTTGAAGAATGTTTAAGTTCTCTGGACAGCTAATAAACAAATGAGAACATTCTCAAAGAAGCCATCATAAAGTGGGAGCTCCTGAATAAACATCAGAAAGAAACAATCAACATTTTTCGAGCACATTATGAGAAGAGGAAAATTTGAATATTTGGTTACAACTGGCAAAATACAAGGAAAGAGATATCGAGGACGACAAAGATAGAAAATACTAGATAACTTGGTGTCATGGCATGGAAAACTGTCAACAACAGAATTGATACGATGAACTGTGAGTAGAAGATTGTGGAAGGACATGTTCGCCTACGCCAAACCGATATGGCACATGATGATGATCATATCGTTAACGTATTTTCTGCTCTTCAACACACATCCCCTTTATTGTTACAGCTGGCTTATTAGAGAAGTGGTTTTAATTTGAAAGCTACATAAAAAGTGAGTTACTTTTTTCCGAACTTGTTCATGATTATTTTAATAATGTGTTAATGAAATGTTTAATGATGAGTTTTTACGTGAAGAAAATGAGGACTATACCGAGGATAGACGACGGTAATGAAACAGAGAAGTCGTGAGTTAAAACCTCGGCTGTACCAGTTGCGATTTTTATTTGTGATTTCTTTTGGGCAGCAACCACACTGGTCTCAGCAGAGAGGCCCGATTTCAAACGTTAATTATTCATTGACGGAAGACTGTCAGTACGACTGCCAGTAAGAGCGTCAGGAGGGCTATCAGCAGGCCCGTCAGTAAGATCGTCAGTAGCACAGTCAATAAGATTTCAGTAGAACTGTCAGTAGGATCGACAGTAGGAACGTCAGTAAGACCTCAGTAGAGGTATCAATAGGACTGACAGTAGGAACGTCAGTAAGACATCAGGAGAACTGTCAATAGGACCGGCAGTAGGAACGTCAGTAAGACCTCAGTAGAGCTATCAATAGGACTGACAGTAGGAACGTCGGTAAGACATCAGGAGAACTGTCAATAGGACCGGCAGTAGGAACGTCAGTAAGACCTCAGTAGAGCTGTCAGTAGGACCGACAGTAGGAACGTCAGTAAGACATCAGGAGAACTGTCAATAGGACCGGCAGTAGGAACGTCAGTAAGACCTCAGTAGAACTGTCAATAGGACCGACAGTAAGAACGTCAGTAAGACCTCAGTAGAACTGTCAGTAGGACCGACAGCAGGAACGTCAGTAGGACCAACAGTAGGAACGTCAGAAAGACCTCTTTAGAGCTGTCAGTAGGACCAACAGTAGGGACGTCAGTAAGACCGACAGTAGGAACGTCAGTAAGATCTCAGTAGAACTGTCAGTAAGACCGGCAGTAGGAACGTCAGTAAGATCTCAGTAGAACTTTCAGTAGGACGGACAGTAGGAATGTCAGTAAGACCTCATTAGAACTGTCAGTAGGACCAACAGTAGGAACGTCAGTAAGACCTCAGTAGAACTGTCAGTAGGACCTACGGTAGGACAGTTAGTAAGATCGACAGTAGGAACGTCAATAAGACCTCAGTAGAACTGTCAGTAGGACAGCCAGTGGGAACGTCAGTAAGACCTCATTAGAACTGTCAGTAGAGCCGACAGTAGGAACGTCAGTAAGACCTCATTAGAACTGTCAGTAAGACGAACAGTAGGAACGTCCATAAGAACCGTCAGTAAGACCGTCAGTCAGTAGGACCGTCAGTCAGTAGGACCGTCAGTAAGACCGTCGTCAGTAGGACCGTCAGTCAGTAGGACCGTCAGTAAGACCGTCGTCAGTAGGATCGTCAGTCAGTAGGAACGTCCATAAGAACCGTCAGTAAGACCGTCAGTCAGTAGGACCGTCAGTCAGTAGGACCGTCAGTAAGACCGTCGTCAGTAGGATCGTCAGTAAGACCGTCAGTAAAACCTTCTGTCAGTAGGACCGTCAGTAAGACCGTCGTCAGTAGAACCGTCAGTAAGACCGTCAGTAAAACCTTAAGTCAGTAGGACCGTCAGTAAGACCGTCGTCAGTAGAACCGTCAGTAAGACCGTCGTCAGTAGGACCCTCAGTAAGACCGTCGTCAGTAGGACCCTCAGTAAGACCGTCAGTCAGTAGGACCGTCAGTAAGACCGTCGTCAGTAGAACCGTCAGTAAGACCGTCGTCAGTAGGACCCTCAGTAAGACCGTCAGTCAGTAGGACAGTCAGTAAGACCGTCGTCAGTAGGACCCTCAGTAAGACCGTCAGTCAGTAGGACAGTCAGTAAGACCGTCAGTCAGTAGGACCGTCAGTAAGACCGTCAGTCAGTAGGACAGTCAGTAAGACCGTCAGTCAGTAGGACCCTCAGTAAGACCGTCTGTCAGTAGGACAGTCAGTAAGACCGTCAGTCAGTAGGACCGTCAGTAAGACCGTCGTCAGTAGAAACGTCAGTAAGACCGTCGTCAGTAGGACCCTCAGTAAGACCGTCAGTCAGTAGGACAGTCAGTAAGACCGTCAGTCAGTAGAACTGTCAGTAAGACCGTCGCCAGTAGGACAGTCAGTAAAACCGTCAGTCAGTAGGACCGTCAGTAAGACAGTTTGTCAGTTGGACCGTCAGTAAGACCATCAGTCAGTAGGACCGTCAGAAGACAGTCGTCAGTAGGACCGTCGGTAAGACCGTCAGTCAGTAGGACCGTCAGTAAGACCGTCAGTCAGTAGGACCGTCAGTAAGACCGTCAGTCAGTAGGACCGTCAGTAAGACCGTCAGTCAGTAGGACCGTCAGTAAGACCGTCAGTCAGTAGGACCGTCAGTAAGACCGTCAGTCAGTAGAACCGTCAGTAAGACCGTCAGTCAGTAGAACCGTCAGTAAGACCGTCAGTCAGTAGGACCGTCAGTAAGACAGTCAGTCAGTTGGACCGTCAGTAAGACCATCAGTCAGTAGGACCGTCAGAAGACAGTCGTCAGTAGGACCGTCGGTAAGACCGTCAGTCAGTAGGACCGTCAGTAAGACCGTCAGTCAGTAGGACCGTCAGTAAGACCGTCAGTCAGTAGGACCGTCAGTAAGACCGTCAGTCAGTAGAACCGTCAGTAAGACCGTCAGTCAGTAGGACCGTCAGTAAGACCGTCAGTCAGTAGAACCGTCAGTAAGACCGTCAGTCAGTAGGACCGTCAGTAAGACCGTCAGTCAGTAGGACCGTCAGTAAGACCGTCGTCATTAGAACCGTCAGTAAGACCGTCGTTAGGACCGTCAATGGGACAGTTAGTACGGTCGTCAATAAAACCACGTTTATGTCTAATGGGAGTATTCGTCCTAGGCATTGGTTTTCAAAAACGTTTATTTTTCTCTCAATTTTTATTTATTTATTTATTTTTATTTGTGAATGTAAGGGTTGATACCACTGCTAATAAGTTTAGCTTAATGTACTTAGCTTTAGCTTGCTGTGCTTAGCTTTAGCTTACTGTACTTAGCTTTAGCTTACTGTACTAGCTTTAGCTTGATGTGCTTAGCTTTAGCTTACTGTACTTAGCTTTAGCTTACTGTACTTAGCTTTAGCTTGATGTGCTTAGCTTTAGCTTACTGTACTTAGCTTTAGCTTACTGTACTTAGCTTTAGCTTGATGTGCTTAGCTTTAGCTTACTGTACTTAGCTTTAGCTTACTGTACTAGCTTTAGCTTGATGTGCTTAGCTTTAGCTTACTGTACTTAGCTTTAGCTTACTGTCCTAGCTTTAGCTTGATGTGCTTAGCTTTAGCTTACTGTACTTAGCTTTAGCTTACTGTACTAGCTTTAGTTTGATGTGCTTAGCTTTAGCTTACTGTACTTAGCTTTAGCTTACTGTACTAGCTTTAGCTTGATGTGCTTAGCTTTAGCTTACTGTACTTAGCTTTAGCTTACTGTACTAGCTTTAGCTTGATGTGCTTAGCTTTAGCTTACTGTACTTAGCTTTAGCTTACTGTACTAGCTTTAGCTTGATGTGCTTAGCTTTAGCTTACTGTACTTAGCTTTAGCTTACTGTACTAGCTTTAGCTTGATGTGCTTAGCTTTAGCTTACTGTACTTAGCTTTAGCTTACTGTACTAGCTTTAGCTTGATGTGCTTAGCTTTAGCTTACTGTACTTAGCTTTAGCTTACTGTACTTAGCTTTAGCTTACTGTACTAGCTTTAGCTTGATGTGCTTAGCTTTAGCTTACTGTACTAAGTTTCGTCTTTCTTGCTAAGTTTTTTTTTAATTTCCATATTTTGTTCCGGTTTTTTAAATTTGCTCCTGCTTTTGCTATCCTGCTTCAGAACTCTTTCTTTGCTATATCTTCGTTACCTATATTATTACCAAGATATACAGTGGTCTATCTATTCTTTGCAATGTCTGACGATTTAGGTATATATTTTCCTTTCGGTGCATTTTGTTTTTCTTTCCTTCTGTATGATCTCTGTTGATTTCAAGTCCTATTCTTTCCACCATGAATGATCGGGTATCTGTGAATTTGTACATCTTGTTGAGATTGTCACTTATTACCACTATATATATATAATCTTCACAATCAAAATCTTCCTGGTAATTCTTGTTGTGCCATTTAATGCCACTATTGCCTTTGCAACATTTATTCATTATATAATCAATGATAATTCCAAATAGCAAAGTTGACAGTATACATTATATTTTACTCCTGTTTAAATCTGAAACCAGTCGCTATCACCTTCCACTGTGAGAACTGCGCAAGTATGACCGTCATATATATCTTTTATGATGTTGATAATTTTTGATGGCAAAGGCAGAGGAATGTAAATAAGTATTCTCGATTAACTAAAATTGAGTTCTTTAAAAAAAACAATGTTGGCAAAATTTCGATCCACATCAAATATTCTCCAACTTCAAAACTAGAAGTGTTTTACCTAATTTTGCGAGAGAGCTTGCTTAATTTGCTCTGCTCAACTCCACCTAAAGCTGCATTGGAAAATCCACCAATGCATCCCTGCTTCCACGTCAGCCTAAGTCCAACTCTACTAACTTTGGTTTTTGTTCCTCCACAGTTCTGACTCCACGACGCCGACTCGTTCGTTCAGTCAAGAACATCACCAACGATCAAAGAGAATGAGAGCCGCACGAAGGTGACAGGATAACTTAATTCGTGACGAAGGTCGCCCTGGGAGAAGCCACCAGAAAGGAAATAGCAAAAACAAAGTTGCTCCGCCTGCAGTTTGTTATCAAATTATTCCATGTAATTGGCTCCATTTGTAGCTCCCCATCTTCGTCCGGGCGTTGCTGGTCGCACGAAGCATTTGAAACCAAATATTTTAAATCTGCCAAATTTTGAAATTCAACAACACTTTCTGAATTGGTATTAGCATCATCAGGGCTTGAGAGTGGTAATAGGGGTTTTGAAGTTAAAGTCGTTGAGTCGGATGAAATTTTAAGTGGAGGCGTAAGATAAATTAATGAGAAGCCGGAAAAGTGGAGCGGAAGATAAGTTTTAACCAAAATCACGAGAAGAAAAATTGAATTGAAAAGTACAAGATTTGTTCAAAATTTGAGTCTTATTCTTCTTTACAAATCAGGTGTTGCGAGATATCCAATCTCTGACATAAATAACAGCCTGTAGAAGTAGAAACTGGTGTTGAGCTTGAAAGGGGCAATGACTATTTCATCCAGAGAAGGTAGCTTGGAATAAACTTCCGCCCACATTCAGTACTTTTCAGTAATGTTTATGAAAGAAACTTCAAATGCTATTCATGACACTGATCTAAGTAATATTGAGACAGGTGGAGTCCACCATTATCACAGTACCCTTTAGTTAAAGTGTTCCAAAGTGCAGATCTTACCAAAAAGAAAACATTGCGGGCTTTCTGTGCTGGACTCTTTAGGACACGAGTCACACCACTCGCGCTAGTGCGTTCAGTAGTTTCCTCCAAGTCGGCACGTTTATTTTATCTTAGAAACAAAAGTGGAGTCTGGAGTAACATCTTACTGAAGTGAAGCTGACCATTTAGTCAGCTAAAGAGTCAAGAGAATCTGTAGGCAACTTTGTGCGGAGTTGTTGAGAAGAGGAAAACATTTCTGAGAGGAATGTTTTTTTTTTTTGCGTGGCGTCATGATCAGAAAAATGAGATTTGAAGTACGAGACAGGTCCATCTGAGTGGAGCAGTTGAGCAGAAAAATAAGAATCAACAAGGCAGAAACGAATAGAGCTTAAAGAGGAATAGTTTTCTTTATATACAAATATATATATATATATGGCCTTTGGCGTCTTGACAGACGGTTTGTAGTAAACAATCATGATAAGTCAGTAGTTCGGTAAAGCATTAGTGTCTCATACTGGGTGCTGCTTTAATGAACATCTTCTCTCGTGGCTGAATTTGTCAATCCTGGACGGACTGATCAATCCACAGAACGAGCAATGTATATTTGCGGTACCTGGCCTTGTCTCTTTTCTCTTGTGCCTTTTGTCTTCTGAATTTGATATCAGCACTGTCTCGAAAGTTGTTGTGCCATTTTTTATTTTTGTTCTCCATGTGCTACGATCTGCAGCCACATTTTCCCAGTTTCTTTCACTGATAGAAAATTTCCTCAAGAAGCCCTGTAAACATCCTTATATCTCAGCATTGGTCTGCCCTTTGGCCTCTTTCCGTCATTAAGTTCGCCATACAATATTTGTTTGGGAATACGATTGTTTGCCATTCTTCTTATATGGCCCAGCCACCTTAGTCTACGATTCCTAAGTCTTGCTATGACTGAAGGGAGTTTGGCTCGTTGTAAGACATTAGAGTTAGTTAAGTTAAGAGTATATATATATACATATATATATATATATATATATATATATATATATATATATATATATATATATACATTTTCCGAAGTCGCCTAGCTGAAACAATTTAACGACGTCGGAGTCTTTATTTCCTCATTAGAAAAACAAAGATAGATGGGAAGTTGAAGTGCTTGACTCCATAGATATTACATCGAGTAAAAGCAAGCAGCACATAAGCAATATTTTGTTTGCTTAAATATCGAAGTCTAGCATTACAGTATATTTTTTAATCAATGTATTTAATTATCACAGTGAAGAACATGATTCATACAGACATGGTCTGATCTTAATGATCTTGGCAATCATGAGTGAGATAGAACTGCTTGCACAGAACAGAGACAGATGGCGAGATTTAATAAATATCT
The DNA here is from genome assembly GCA_032433765.1 of Megaustenia siamemsis. NCBI lineage: Eukaryota > Metazoa > Mollusca > Gastropoda > Stylommatophora > Ariophantidae > Megaustenia > Megaustenia siamemsis. The sequence goes on from JAVIAB010000124.1 coordinate 33,927,798, forward strand.
TTAAAAGAAAACTGCTAGAACAAAAATTCATATAGGAGAAGGTGTATCTTGGTCTACGCCCTATGGGCCGGTTACGGCTCGAAAGGTCAATAGATAGATAGAATCATGAGTGGAGAGAAATGCAAAGTTATACAACGGAGGCAAACACACAATGTGTCGTGGGAAAAACAGTAATGTAGCAAAAGCCGTGCTGATCTTGAGGCCCAGCTAAAAGAAGCTAGATTAAATGTAGATTTGATTTTTATTATTTGAGTTCCTGAAACAAACAGATAGAAGATATAATAAAGCAAATGATACAGCTCATGGGATGATAGCTTCAGGATCGCATTGTTTTGTTGTTGTTATTGTTATGGATCCAGTGGGCTATGAGTTGACGTCCTTCGGCCCGACCGCTTCACAATAACGAGAATAAAGAAAAATGAAGAGCGTATAAAGTAGTGGAACGTAAGGATTCGGTATCTAACACACATACATTCACCATTCACCACATAAGTGTGTCTTTTGAACCTGACGTTCCCCTACTTATAAATTCTTTATTTTTGTTTCTTTTCGTTAAAGTTAGCGATCGGTCCGAAAGGGCGTCAGCTCACAGGCCCTTAAAAAACTAAAAAGTATATATATATATATATATATATATATGTCATCGTCATCATAAAGATGATATATTTGTATATCAATATACTTTGTTACTATGGATCCAGTGGCCTGTCAGCTGACGCCCTTTCGGACCAATCGCTAAAAATATACATCGTATCATCATATTTATATATATATATATAATTATTTGTATGTGTGTGTGTGTATTCACTCATAAAATGAGATAGATATACATACCGTCATAATCAACGATGTTAAAAGCAAGAAGATTTAATGTTTTCATTACAAATAAAACATGAATTGCCCTTTCCTCCTCCCTCCCTCCTTCTCTCGCTCTCTTCCAAATACCTACTTACCTACCTACCTATGTACCTACCTACCTACCTGCTTACCTACCTAGCTACCTACCCATATATACATAATATGCATAAAAACAAATCCACACACACACATATATGTATAATATTCCTTTAATACATACATACTATAAATATATAATAATAAATATAATACATAATAAAAATATATATATATTAAAGATATACAAAATGCACAAAATGCACACCCATAAAAACATGTTGGAATTTCGTTTGTACACAGGCACACAATTCGCACTCAGTTACACCTTTGGCATACTCACGCATGTTCACTCACAGATTTACACTCACAAATATCCTCACACTCCAAGTCATGATTATATGATTGAGAAAAAATGGTTTCAAGACAACTGATTTATTTGTACTTGTCATGAAGTCATCAATGGATCCACGACCCATACAGCAATGGGTCTGAAAACTAACCAGTTTGTCCAAGCGATTTGGGATCGAGAAAGAAGGCAGTCTGGTAACTAAAACAGCGCAACGTGTCTCCAAGTCTCTGCGGAACAGCTTGTCTAGAGTGAAATAAAAGACATAGTTTGTTACTGTTAAATATTTTTTTATCATAAAAACTTAACTTTATAGTAACAAATTGATTGAGTTTTATTGTAACTAGTGATATATCATGGGAGAGATGGCCGATACTAAACTAAACATTAACACAAATATTATATAATGCCCTTGTCGTTTTGACCAACGTTTGGTAGAAGCAATCATAAGTCAGTAATCTGGTAAAATATCAGTGTCTTAGGTTGAATTTTGTTTTACTGAAGAGCTTCTCTCTTGGCTGAATCTGCCAATATTGAATAGACAGACCCCACCGCAGAATGAAAAAATTGTATTTGTGGTGCCTGGTCTCATCTCCTTTTCTTGCGCTTTTTGTCATCTGAGTTTTATATCAACCCGGCCTCAAATGTTGCTGTGCCATTTTTTGCGTTATGTTCTCTATGTAAGTAAAAAAGTAAAGCACCCCCGTCACGCCAAGGGGCGTATATGGAATATGGTGTTAGTGACCCTATATTTTACAGACCCTCAGCACATGATTTTTGGGGTAATGTGGTCGGTATTACGCCCGTGCTGCTTTACTTTCCCAGAAAAAAATCCGGTACCCATTTAAGGCTGGGTGAACCCGGAAGCCGTCGGTTGGGATAGAACCCTACCCCTTGTCTTTTGTAGTCCAGTTCACTAACCACTGAGCTGTCGCGGCTTGTGTTCTCTATGTGCTTTGATATATCGGTAAAAAAAAAAAAACTATCTTTACGTCACAAATATTAAAACAAGTTTCTTTTCTTTTTAATGTGAAATAATCAGGTTTGTCTCCTCTCCTCTTACTTTTTTGCCACCTCATATTTTTGTTACGCTCTTACTTTTCTTGAAACAAAAATGGTGCGAGGTTGTAAGTGTTCACCCTTCATATAAATCCTTGTCTAGTTAACTCAGTTGTAGCAGGCTTCGGTCCCAAGTCTCCATTTTGTTTTTTATGGGGTCGTCAATCCCAACGGTGGCAAAGAAAAGTCAGACAAATACAAAGCTGCGGTAGCCAGGGCATTGCGGCACCGTAACATTCGCGTTTAAACAGCAGATCCCTTCGAGCGAAGATAAACACGTCTAAGCTTCCCGATATAATTAAGTGTTTGTGTTCTTTCCAACCTTCAAGTAGATTTGGTTACCAAAGTCCTTGTGAGAGATATGGGATGTTTAGAGAAATCCTAGCCTCATAGATGTGCTAAACAGTAGAGCGAGAAGATTCCCTTCCAACAGCGGAGGATCTCCTTTCAGCAAATAAAAAGAGTTTTACATCGAAAACTGAACACACCTACCTTATTAGCTTTCCTTCTTAAACAATTCATTCTTTTTCTTTTTCCAACAAAAAAATTTTCTTCCTTTATCTTTCCTGGAATTTGTATTTTATTTATCTGTTGAATTCCCGTATCGTTTCTTTGTTCATGTTACGTTGATTCGTTACTAATGTTTAAACTTTGATAATTGTTTGTTGACTTCAAAGTTCTACCTTTTCTAAGTTCGATCTACAATTCTTCATTGTCTCCTTCGATTCCCCATCCCCCTTCCCCGCACCCAACATCCGCTGTTTTTAATTAACCAAGTAAATTATCAAATAGTACAACAATCAAAGGCTAGGGAAAGCAAACCTGAATAAAATGCTGGCTGAAATCGGATGCACTGAGCCACTGGCGCAGAACACAGTGCAACGTATTAACGGGTGTTCAGTCAGAGTGGATCTGACAGACTCTAATTCTGATGTTCTGTCTGTGGGGGCAATCAACACACTTATCCTGACAGCTGACTTCATATGAGAATCTGGAATCCTTTCTCTGATTGAGTCCTGAACGCAGAGAGAAATAGTACGCTGAAAAAGAAAAGTATTTTCAGTACTATTTAAAATTACTTTTGCTATTGAATACAATTAGAAGACTAGTCAAAGGTTGAACGAGCCGTGCATCACTAAGAAGGCAAGAACCCCAAGGCTATGCCCAGGCAATAATTGATAGTTTGTGGCTAGGTGCGATATTTGAACCATCTAGCCCAAGTTTGTGGCAAGGTGCGATATTTGAACCATCTAGCCCAAGTTTGTAGCAAGGTGCGATATTTGAACCATCTAAATCAGGTTTGTAGCAAGGTGCGATATCTGAACCATCTAGCCCAAGTTTTTGTAGCAAGGTGCGATATCTGAACCATCTAAATCAGGTTTGTAGCAAGGTGCGATATCTGAACCATCTAGCCCAAGTTTTTGTAGCAAGGTGCGATATCTGAACCATCTAAATCAGGTTTGAAGCAAGGTGCGATATCTGAACCATCTAAATCAGGTTTGTTGCAAGTTGCGATATCTGAACCATCTAAATCAGGTTTGTTGCAAGGTGCGATATCTGAACCATCTAAATCAGGTTTGTTGCAAGGTGCGATATCTGAACCATCTAAATCAGGTTTGTAGCAAGGTGCAATATCTGAACCATCTAACTCATGTTTGTAGCAAGGTGCGATATATATGAAGCATCTAACTCATGTTTGTAGCAAGGTGCGATATCTGAACCATGTAACCCAAGTATGTAGCAAGGTGCGATATCTGAACCATCTAACTCATGTTTGTAGCAAGGTGAGATATCTGAACCATCTAACTCATGTTTGTAGCAAGGTGCGATATCTGAACCATCTAACTCATGTTTGTTGCAAGGTGCGATATCTGAACCATCTAACTCATGTTGTAGCAAGGTGCGATATCTGAACCATCTAACTCATGTTTGTTGCAAGGTGCGATATCTGAACCATCTAACTCATGTTTGTAGCAAGGTGCGATATCTGAACCATCAAACTCATGTTTGTAGCAAGGTGCGATATCTGAACCATCTAAGTCATGTTTGTAGCAAGGTGCGATATCTGAACCATCTAACTCATGTTTGTAGCAAGGTGCAATATCTGAACCATCTAACTCATGTTTGTTGCAAGGTGCGATATCTGAACCATCTAAGTCATGGTTGTAGTAAGGTGCGATATCTGAACCATCTAACTCATGTTTGTTGCAAGGTGCGATATCTGAACCATCTAACTCATGTTTGTAGCAAGGTGCAATATCTGAACCATTTAACTCATGTTTGTAGCAAGGTGCGATATCTGAACCATCTAACTCATGTTTATAGCAAGGTGCGATATCTAAACCATCTAACTCATGTTTGTAGCAAGGTGCGATATCTCAACCATTTAACTCATATTTGTAGCAAGGTGCGATATCTGAACCATCTAACTCATGTTTGTAGCAAGGTGCGATATCTGAACCATCTAACTCATGTTTGTTGCAAGGTGCGATATCTGATTAATCTAGCCCAAGTTTGTAGCAAGGTGCGTTATCTGAACAATGCAACCCAAGTTTGTAGCAAGGTGTGATATCTGAACCATCTAACTCATATTTGTAGCAAGGTGCGATATCTGAACCATCTAACCCACGTTTGTAGCAAGGTGCGATATCTGAAACATCCAGCCCCAGTTTGTAGCCAGGTGCGATATCTGAACCATCTAGTCCAAGTTTATAGCAAGGTGCGATATCTGAACCATGTAACCCAAGTTTATAGCAAGGTGCGATATCTGAACCATTTATCTCATGTTTGTAGCAAGGTGCGATATCTAAACCATGTAACCCAAGTTTATAGCAAGGTGCGATATCTGAACCATTTATCTCATGTTTATAGCAAGGTGCGATATCTGAACCATGTAACCCAAGTTTATAGCAAGGTGCGATATCTGAACCATCTAACTCATGTTTATAGCAAGGTGCGATATCTAAACCATCTAACTCATGTTTGTAGCAAAGTGCGATATCTGAACCATGTAACCCAAGTTTGTAGCAAGGTGCGATATCTGCACCATGTAACCCAAGTTTGTAGCAAGGTGCGATAACAAAACCATATAACCCAAGTTAGTAGCAAGGTGCGATATCAGTACCATGTAACATGTAACCCACGTTTGTAGGAATGTGCGATATCTGCACCATGTAACCCACGTTTGTAGCAAGGTGCGATATCTGAACCATAGCTCACGTTTGTAGCAAGGTTGCTATATCTGCACCTTCGAGGCAAAGTTTGTAGTAAGTGTGACATCCTCACGTCAACCTTGTAACAAGGTTCGCTATCGTCTAGGTCGACCTTGTAACAAGGTGCGATATCCCCCAGTCTTAGTATGTAACAAGGTGCGGCATCCTCCAGTATTAGTTTGTAACAAGGTGCGACATGCTCCAGTCTTAGAGTTTGTAACAAGGTGCGACATCCTCCAGTGTTAGTTTGTAACAAGGTGCGACATCCTCCAGTGTTAGTTTGTAATAAGGTGCGACATCCTCCAAACTTAGTTTGTAACAAGGTGCGACATCCTCCAGTGTTAGTTTGTAACAAGGTGCGGCATCCTCCAGTGTTAGTTTGTAACAAGGTGCGACATCCTCCAGTGTTAGTTTGTAACAAGGCGCGACATCCTCCAGTGTTAGTTTGTAACAAGGTGCGACATCCTCCAGACTTAGTTTGTATCAAGGTGCGACATCATTCAGTGTTAGTTTGTAACAAGGTGCGACATCCTCCAGACTTAGTTTGTAACAAGGTGCGACATCCTCCAGTGTAAGTTTGTAACAAGGTGCGACATCCTCCAGACTTAGTTTGTAACAAGGTGCGACATCCTCCAGTGTTAGTTTGTAACAAGGTGCGACATCCTCCAGACTTAGTTTGTAACAAGGTGCGACATCCTCCAGTCTTAGTATGTAACAAGGTGCGACATCCTCCAGTGTTAGTTTGTAACAAGGTGCGATATCATCCAATCTTAGTTTGTAACAAAGTGCGACATCTTCCAGCTCATGTTTATAACAAGTTGTGGCATCCTCACGCTCAAGTTTATAACAAGTTTTGACATCCTCCAGCTCATCCTCGTATCAAAGTGTGACAGCCTGCAGATCAATTTTGTAACAATGTGCGACATCCTCGAGTCTTAGTTTGTAACAAAGTGCGACATTCTCCAGTCTTAGTTTGTAAAAAAGTGCGACATCCTCCAGATCAAGTTTGTAACAAATTGCGATATCCTCGAATCTTAGTTTGTAGCAAGGTGCGACATCCTCCCATCTTAGTTTGAAACAAGGTACAATATTCTCTAGTCTTAGTTCGTAACAAGATGCAACATCCTCCAGCTCAAGTTTGTAACAAGGTGCGACATCCTCCAGTCTTAGTTTGTAACAAGGTGTGACATCCTCCAGTGTTAGTTTGTAGCAAGGTGCGACATCCTCCAGTCTTAGTTTGTAACAAGGTGCTATATTCTCTAGTCTTAGTTCGTAACAAGATGCAACATCCTCCAGCTCAAGTTTGTAACAAGTTGTGGCATCCTCCAGATCAAGTTTGTAACAAGGTGCGACATCCTCCAGTCTTAGTTTGTAACAAGGTGCGACATCCTCCAGTATTAGTTTGTAACAAGGTGCGATATCCTGCAATCTTATTTTGTAACAAGGTGCGACATCCTCCAGCTCATGTTTGTAACAAGTTGGTGCATCCTCCAGATCAAGTTTGTAACAGGTTTTGACATCCTCACGCTCAAGTGTGTAACAAGTTTTGACATCCTCCAGCTCATCCTTGTAGCAAAGTGTGACAGCCTGCAGATCAACTTTATAACAAGGTGTGACATCCTCAAGTCTTAGTTTGTAACAAAGTGCGACATTCTCCAGTCTTAGTTTGTAAAAAGGTGCGACATCCTCCAGTCTTAGTTTGTAACAAGGTGCGACATCCTCCAGTATTAGTTTGTAACAAGGTGCGATATCCTCCAATCTTATTTTGTAACAAGGTGCGACATCCTCCAGCTCATGTTTGTAACAAGTTGTGGCATCCTCCAGATCAAGTTTGTAACAGGTTTTGACATCCTCACGCTCAAGTTTGTAACAAGTTTTGACATCCTCCAGCTCATCCTTGTAGCAAAGTGTGACAGCCTGCAGATCAACTTTATAACAAGGTGTGACATTCTCGAGTCTTAGTTTGTAGCAAAGTGCGACATTCTCCAGTCTTAGTTTGTAACAAGGTGCGACATCCTCCAGTCTTAGTTTGTAGCAAGGTGCGACATCCTTCATTGTTAGTTTTACTGAAGGTGCTACATTCTCCAGTGATTTTTTCAACAATTTGCGACATCCTCCAGCTCAGGTTTGTAACAAGGTGCGACATCCTCCAGTCTTAGTTTGAAACAAGGTGCGACATCCTTCAGTCTTATTTTGAAACAAGGTGCGACATCCTCCAGTCTTAGTTTGAAACAAGGTGCGACATCCTCCAGTCTTAGTTTGAAACAAGTTGCGACATCCTCCAGTCTTAGTTTGAAACAAGTTGCGACATCCTCCAGTCTTAGTTTGTAACAAGTTGCGACATCCACCAGTCTTAGTTTGTAACAAGGTGCGACATCCTCCAGTCTTAGTTTGTAACAAGAGAAATCGTGCTAACATTTTTTTTTCGATGTCCCAATAGCCAATGTTTTTTTTTTTTATGATAATTAATTAAATATACATTAATAAAGACAGCTTTTTTTTCTGAAGTAAGTCTGCCTCATTCAGATAGTATCTAGAACAAAAAGCACCACCTCAATCTTTCTCTAACAAACCATATGTATTTACCTGTCCATAATCAATAAACTTACACACAGACTTAGCGCTTGCTACTCTGTCGGAGTATGTCCAGATGGACTAGCATTTGGCATGGACACTGGATCGTGAGAAAATCTTGCTATGGTGGTTGTCTGAATAAGAGGACTGCCAGCATCTTCGGCGGCTTTTTGACAGATTTTACATTCAAGGTCACGGTCAACAGTGCAGATATACGGCTTCAACTTGTCCGTAAAAGTTGTAAAATATGACAAAACAGTGTATTTCCCACACGTTATGGATGACTGGTCTCCCAAATCTAAATTCTCAGTTTGTTTTCTAATAAAACTAAACAACAACCATAACCACAAGAGAGGAAATATGTCTTGGTTCATCTGCTTCTTTCCTTCCTCACTTGCTTTTCAGCGTTGAGGGGAGATATAATTTGGGGTCATTTGCGCTTCTCTTCCATCTGCTGCTTCCTAATATATTCCGCCAATCCATCTTTTTCTTCGTCGGCCCTTGGATCTAGTGATCTCGCAACGTTTATTGACGGATCGTTGAGTTGTGTTTTGATCATTCTGCCTTGTCATGTGGCCAACCATTTTATTTGTTGTTTCTTTACATATTCTATGGCGGGGGCTATTCCTAGGTTTTTTCTCAGTTCTTCATTTCTGATCTTATCTCTCAGGCTGTTTCCTGTCATTCGTCTAACACATTTCGTCTCTGTAGAGGTTATTTTTCTTATTGTTCTTGCATCTAGGGTCCAGATCTGGCATTGGTAGCACAATATTGGATGAAGATTGTATTGTAGAGTGCTCGTTTTGCCTCCAGAGTTATTTCCATGTTGGACAATAGTGGTGATAACTGTCCAATGATTTGACAAGCTTTGTTGCATCTTTATTTTATTTCTGTTGTTTGTGAATTGTCGTTTGTCACTAGAACTTCCTATGTATTTGAATGCCTCCACTTGTTTTAGTTGTCTACTGTCTATAGTTATGTTGATATTCTGTTTCTGTTTTGCGATATTCATGCTTTCTGTTTTGTTGATTTGATTTTCAAGCTGTATTTTGTACCGGTGTTGTTGATTTTAACTTTTAGCTATTTAACTGTTCTTGTAGGTCACTTATTTGTCCGTGTATTAGTACCTGATCGTGTGCTAATAGAAGCTCGTCGATCTCCCCTCTCCTATCCAACCCTATGGGTTGGCTAACTTTCATATGCAGTCCATGTATGTAATGAGCAATAGGGGGATGGTACGCATCCCTCCCTGTCTAATGCCTGATTTAACTTCAAAGTGGTCTGTGTAGCCAACTGCTGTTCTGACTATGCAGCCGATATTGTTGTAGAGACTTTTAATTAGGTTGGTTAGATGTTGGTTTACTCCGTATATTGTTAGTATCGCCCATAGTCGTTCTCTGTTTACTCGGTCGAATGCTGGATTCCCTTGGTTGCACAATATAATAGAACCCTATATAGACAATTCGTATCTGTTGGCAAACCTAACACAGCTGTTTGTCACAAATTTGATTTAATAATAGTTTATACATATGTACATATACATGGACCTTTTCGTTTTATCAGACGGTTTAGGTTAGACTATTGTGTATTTTTTTTTTAGGTTTTGTTTTTGTTGAACAGTTTCTCTCGTGGCTAATTCTACCAATGTTTGACAAACACACGTGGTCACAGAATGAACAAGTCAGGCCCTCTGGTCCACAAGGTTTTGCATCTTTTTTATACGTGACTTCTCTCTTTCATGTTTTGCCACAGCACAGCCTCAAATGATGTTATGCCATTGTTTATGCAGTTTCTCCATGACGTGCTTCCTTTGCCAGTTGCTACCGGTCAATTTCACAGATGGAGAAGTCATTCAGAGATTATTTACAAATATCTCTATATCGAAATTATTGTCTGACAATTTGTCTTTTTCCGTGTATATATAATTAAGTGGCAGAATCCATATAACAACTCAATAGAGATCTGAGCACTTATGGACTGGTCCTATGTGCAATGAGGATGACGTGTCGACTTAAAATTGAAGATGAAACTAAACTAAAGATTCACAATTTTGATTCAACGATTACACACCAGCATTTATTCATGGAAAAGTACGGGAGCCATGATCTGGAAATCTCAGATCTGTAGTTTCCATTATAACAACTTCCTGTAATCATCATCATCATTAATTACCGTGCCTGCTGGCGTAGCTGATCATATCTCTGCACAACTTTCGATATCGACAGTTATTTATCATTTCCCCTGTGACCCTCTACCAAACCATTCTCTTAATGCTGTCTTTGTACAATCACGAATCGCCACTATAATAACCCTGCAACCATAGATATTATTGTTTTATATATTTTTATAACGAGTTATACAAATGTAATTATTACATTTATAGTTTTCCGCCGCCGAGGGTCAAGGGATATTTTCTAAATTTCATGAGGAAAAAAAAGGGGGGGGGTGATGTACAAGTTGGACAAAACACACACACGCACCCCTCCCACCACGGCTAATCCCTGAAAAATAAACACGGTAAGAAACTCTATCCTATTTCATTCATTAAATCAGTTTCATTAAATTTGGAGCCCTCCAATAGCCACTCCATATCCACAGGATCTTTCTAACTAAGACCGGACACGCTGTTTCTCACCAGCGATTGTTGTTGACGAGGTTGAATTCCAGACAACTGCACACACGACTATTCACAACGGCTTCCAAAAAAAAAAAAAAAAAAAAAAGATAATATAGCCAAATATATACATATATATATATTGGGCACAATAATAACATCACATGGAAACCACAGGAATAAAAAGTAGAATAGCTCAGGCCAAAATAGTAATTCAGTAAATGAAAAATATCTTATGCAACAATTCTATGTCATTAGAAATTAGAATGAGAGTTCATCTGTGCTATATAGATCCAATTCTGACCTGTGGAAGCGAATCATGGACAGTAGATAAACACATGAAAAGACGATTAGAGGCCAGGCCACAGAGATGGGATTTCTCAGAAGAATGTTGAAAGTTCCCTGACAGCTAAAAAGACCAATGAGGAAGTTCTCAAAGGGGCAAACACAGAAAGGTAACTGCTAAAAACATCAGAAAGAAACAATCGACATTTTTCTGGCACATCATGAGGAGAGGAAAATTGGAATACTTGGTTACAACAGACAACATAAAAGGAAAGAGAGATAGCGGAGTCAAAGAGAGATACTAGCTTACTGTCATGGCATGAAAAACAGTCAACAACAGAACTGATATGATGCATTGCAGATAGAAGATTGTGGAAGGACATGATCGCCTACGCCAACCGGTATGGAAACATGATGATGATGATGATGATGATAAATAAAATAATACCGTTGCTTTCTTATTCCAGCTCACTTGAGCTAAAAATAAACAAAACAACCGCAGAAAACAGGTATTGACAGCATCATTTTCTCTATTGTTCCACGTTAAATACTGACAGAACTGCTGTACACAGAGTGGGAGGCATTCACAGATTCATATTGAAGTTTGTTGAGAGAATAATAAATTCATCAAAGCATTACAAAATGTGATGATTTATATAAATCACTCTTGCATCTCCCGCCTCACCTCCCTCTTTTCCTCTATCTTTCTCCCTCTCAGTTTCTTTCTCTTTCTGTGTTTTGTATATTTCTCATTCTCTGTCTCGATCGCCCATCATCACTCTTTCGTCTTCCTCTATTTGTCTGCCGCTACCTATTTGTCAATCTAGATTCTTTCCATGACACTGCCTGCCCTTGTCTCACTTTTCATTTCTCCCTCAATTTCAAATCTCCTTATCTCATAGTTTCCACATATAGAAAGTGCTGATAATCCTGGATACAAGACCCACGATCTTGACCAAACAAAACCCTGGTCCTGAGACCTCCTGACAAGAAAAAAAAGTTTGCCACAAACATCCCCCGTCTTTGGCCAGATTCCAACTTTCTGAGACGAAAGCCCTGATAAGGAGTCAAGTTTCTTCCTGCCAGGTACAATTTCCTACTGCCATAGACTTGTCTGCTTCTCATTAAGTGACATTGGTTGTGACAATAAATCAATTCTTCACCTCGGGTAACCTCGGTAACAAAATCTTGGTCGGCTCCTCTCGATACATTCAACGAAAATACACTTCCAGTGCTGTCTTCTATTTCTTCTTTTGTTCTACTTCTTGGACTCGCGTTCTGCGCGTTGGTCATCGCACCCAACAATATTTCTGTGGAAAAAGGTCAGGTCGTTTAAGAATGAAACAAAGAAGTAAAGGCACCAAGATGCATAGAGAGATGCGAAGCTGCTATAAAGCTGATTTTAAAAAAGAAGAAAAAATGTGGTATGGTAACAGCTTAATGTGGTAATTAACAAAACAAGAGTCGACGTTTCGACCAAGAAGGCCTTCAGCTGAAACAACAAACACACACAAAACATATATAAGGATATGTAATTGAAGTACTAGTGTAAACACATAGGGCGCTATACAGACATTAAGTAGCAGCGGTATGGTAGTAAATGAGTAAAGGAACCAAGATGCACCAAGATACATAGAGATGCGAAGGTGCTGTAAAGCTGATGGTAATGACGATTTAAAAAAAAAAGAAGGAAAAAAGTGGTATGGTAATAGCTTTACGCGGTAATTAACAAAACAAAAGTCGACATTTCGGCACAAATAGGCTTTCAGAGAAGCCGTGGACATTGACCCGCTAAGGGAAAACTAACAGTTCTAGAGCTGATAGAAGTTTCTCATTTGCTTTTTATCATCATCATGTACCATACCGGTTGGCGTAGGTAATCATGTCCTTCTTCAATTTTCTGTCCACATTGCATCTTATTTATTCTGTTGTTGACTATTTTCCATGCCACAACACCAAGCTATCTAGCATCTTTTCTCTTTCTCGTCTGCGATCTCTCTTACCTGTTTTATCAAGTATTCCGCCTTTCCTCTTCTGATGTGTCCGAAAAATGTCGATTGTTTCTTTCTGATGTTTTGTACGAGCTCTCTTTTTGTGATGGCCTCTCTGAGAATGTCCTCGAGAGTCTTCTTAATTGTCCAGGGGACATTAAACATTCTTCTGAGAAAAATATCGGTTATTTCTTTCTGATGTTTTTAGGAGCTTTGTATTTGTGCTGCTCTCTTTGATAATTTCCTCGTTGGTCTTTTTAGCTGTTCATGGAACAACATCATTTTTCTAACAGCGGAATGTTGGTTCAAAACAGACAAGAGGTGGCAATCTCTTTCGATGACTTTGACTGTTAAAGTACTTAACAATTACTGAATGAATTTGAGTGTACAGTAATGCTCATATAATGGCTGATTTGTTATTTTTCTTGATGTTATTAGAGGCCACAGAGATGGGATTTCTCAGAAGAATGTTGAAAGTTCCCTGGACAGCTAAAAAGACCAATGTGGAAGTTCTCAAAGAGGCCAACACAAAAAGGGAGCTTTTAAAAAACATCAGAAAGAAGCAATCAACATTTTTCGGGCACGTCATGAGAAGAGGAAAGTTGGAATACTTGGTTACAACTGGCAAAATAAAAGGAAAGAGAGATCGCGGGCGACAAAAAGAGAACATACTGGATAGCTTGGTGTCATGGCATGGAAAACAGTCAACAACAGAACTGATACGATGCACTGTAGATAGAAGATTGCGGAGGGACATGATCACGCCAACAGGTATGGCACATGATGATGATGAATGTTAGTTTTTATTTTATATAAAAACATGTTACTGTAATAATGTCACGGATAACCAATTTCTGACTCGCTTGCTGTGTTATATAGTTTCACATGTGCTATTATAGCTAGGGAGAATTGCGATAGTTTTATCCAGGACGCATTATTACAATACGACGTTGATCTCATGTTGCTGGCCGTGATATCCTGATCCAGTATCTGACCTTCACTTTTATTTACAGATCGCCTGTTCTATCCAAGTTCATGGGAATACGTTAGTTTTCAAGGTTTTACTTCAGTATAAAGAGGTCTATGGACATGCTAGAGTTAATAAGTTGTATACAAGGATAACGTTTAAGGTAGGAAGAAAGAAATTAAGGAAGGAAAAAGGTCGAACAAACGTAAGAAAAAAAGAAAGAAAGAAAAGAAGGAGAAGAAAGAAGGAAAGAAAGAAAGGAAAGAGAAGAAAGAAAGAAAGAAAGAAAGAGAAGAAAGAAAGAAAGAAAGAAAGAAAGAAAGAAAGAAAGAAAGAAAGAAAGAAAGAAAAAGAAGAAAGAAAGAAAGAAAGAAAGAAGGAAAAAAAGAAAAAAAGAGCCATGTTGGGAAAGAGAAATCTTTTGAACATATTCTTTACCGTCCTTCAACACATACATTTTTGGTAATTTGGTCTATATTTCCAAGTATTCGATACCTGTTAAAGGTTTGGTTAACCAGGAAGCTTTCGATCAGGATCGAGCCAGACCTCTCTGTCCTTCATGTCTCTCATGTCTCTCATGTCTCTCATGTCTCTCATGTCTCTCATGTCTCTCATGTCTCTCATCTGTGACCGATCATATCTTCCACTATGCAACATTATTAGTCAATAGATGTTTTACTATACAATCAGGCTCTGTGCATTAAAACCGTACCAGTAAGATATATGTACAAATTTGCTCCTCTGTAGTATCTTTGTGGTGGAGGAGTCAGTGTGTACATATCCACAGGAGCTGTTCTTGTGATAGCAGTGTTCCCAAGGGGTCACCCAAAGCTGGACGTATTAAAAGGCTAGGACCATGAAAAGCGAGACAAAAATATGTTGAAATCGGATGCACTGGGGCAACACGCCTATCATAATTGTGCAACGTAATTCCTCACCACGAAGATGACACAGAATGCGACATGGTACTTGTCTAGTGGAGCCCCGCTTGGTAGCGAAAGTGCCAGACTTCCTAGCTCGAAATGATCCATCCAATGCTACTGGTGGTCACCTTCCTCTGGGTTGTGGAATCAAGACATAGAGAGAAACGGCAAGAGCTACTGACCACACATTAACACTAAGAAGGCTCTAGTGGCCATCACCGGTACCACATCGGGACAAGTTGTACAGAGATGTCATCACCTTTCAGCTGACGAAACTTTCCTCGAGCTTATTAATATTGATGTCTAAATGTGTACGTAGTGGCCATCACCGGTACCACATCGGGACAAGTTGTACAGAGATGTCATCACCTTTCAGCTGACGAAACTTTCCTCGAGCTTATTAATATTGATGTCTAAATGTGTACGTAGTGGCCATCACCGGTACCACATCGGGACAAGTTGTACGGAGTCTTCGAGCTTATTAATATTGATGTCTAAATGTGTACGTAGTGGCCATCACCGGTACCACATCGGGACAAGTTGTACGGAGTCTTCGAGCTTATTAATATTGATGTCTAAATGTGTACGTAGAAGATGAAGAGGAAGAACAAGATTTCTTGTCCTTGGTAGCCCAGTTCACTAACCAGTGAGCTACCTCAACACTCCTTCTACAGCAGAGAGAAGCACCATAACATGCTATAGTTGATAATTATTTCCTTACATTATGGAAATGCTAAAGTTGATAAGTGTATTCTGACATCATGGAAATGCTAAAGTTGATAATTGTCTTCTTACATCATGGAATTGCTAAAGTTGATAATTGTCTTCTTGCAACATGGAATTGCTAAAGTTGATAATTGTCTTCTTACATCATGGAATTGCTAAAGTTGATAATTGTCTTCTTACATCATGGAATTGCTAAAGTTGATAATTGTCTTCTTGCAACATGGAATTGCTAAAGTTGATAATTGTCTTCTTACATCATGGAATTGCTAAAGTTGATAATTGTCTTCTTACATCATGGAATTGCTAAAGTTGATAATTGTCTTCTTGCAACATGGAATTGCTAAAGTTGATAATTGTCTTCTTGCATCATGGAATTGCTAAAGTTGATAATTGTCTTCTTGCAACATGGAATTGCTAAAGTTGATAATTGTCTTCTGACACCATAGAAAAGCTAAAGCTGATAATTATTTTCTTATATCATGGAATTGCTGAAGTTGATAATCGTTTTCTAACATCATGGAAACGCTAAAGTTGTAAATTGTCTTCTAACATCATGGAAATGCTAAAGTTGATAATTATCTTCTAACATCATGGAAATGCTAACGTTGATAATTGTTTTCTTACATCATGGATATGCTAAAGGGGATAAACTATATTCAGATGAAACAATAACAGGGGGCATGCACTCTGAACTTGACGATATAGCGAAACTTTTCATTGAGCACTACTGAGATCTTGATTCACCGGTTGATACAAAGACAATCATGAGCATGCCCTAATGTAGAATCAAACCAGGAGCGAGTAAGGATGAAAGGATTATCATAATTGGTTAACAAACAGAAATATACAAATATATTGCTTGCTCCTGTTGAAACTTTGCTGCCATGACAGCTACTCTGAAGATTTCTCCGAACCTCGCTAGGTGGCCAGCATATGCTGCAGTTATGTCATCTTTGAAATCTTACCTTCCTTCCTCTCTCACCGATCTAGTATTACCTTCCACACAATGCTTTTACCAAGGTCGGCATGTCGTTGTATATAATAAACATTTTAAAATATTTTATTTCCTTGCATTTTAATTGTAATGTTCTTAGCAACAAGTCTTTTCTGGAATATGTTACATTTTTTATATGCTGGTTATTTTTCCTGTCCGTCGTACAATTAGTTTTTCTCCTCAACATTTTTGTAGATTTTGCAGCAGATCTATCGTCAGTTTTAAGTTATACTTAGAAATCTAAGTTCTTTCTTGCTGTGTCAAATCCTCATCAGTTTCTGTTCAGTTGTTTTGCTTTTGTTAGTGGCTGTACCGAGTCTTTTTCTGGTCTCCATTGTAGACTGTCAATTGTTAGTAATTAACAAAGGTGTTAGAAAAATGAAGGTCGTTCTGCAAGAAACTGTGAATGGAGCTAGAAAGCAGGGTATGTAATAGATGAGAAGATGACATCAAAGATGAGAATAGACAGGCCCTGAATTTGTAACATCCAAAGTATGAATGGAGTTAGAGAGAAATGGAGAAGGTTGACCAAATCTGTCACCTGGTGCACCAACGACCACCAGGTTGACTAAGTCTGTCAGTGGTGCACCAACGACCCCCAGGTTGACTAAGTCTGTCAGTGGTGCACCAACGACCCCCAGGTGACTAAGTCTGTCAGTGATGCAACAACGACCCCCAGGTTAACTAAGTCTGTCACCTTGTGCACCAACGACCCCCAGGTTAACTAAGTCTGTCAGTGATGCAACAACGACCCCCAGGTTAACTAAGTCTGTCACCTGGTGCACCAACGACCCCCAGGTTGACTAAGTCTGTCAGTGGTGCACCAACGACCCCCAGGTTGACTAAGTCTGTCAGTGGTGCACCAACGACCCCCAAGTTGACTAAGTCTGTCAGTGGTGCACCAACGACCCCCAGGTTGACTAAGTCTGTCACCTGGTGCACCAACGACCACCAGGTTGACTAAGTCTGTCACCTGGTGCACCAACGACCCCCAAGTTAACTAAGTCTGTCAGTGGTGCACCAACGACCCCCAGGTTAACTAAGTCTGTCAGTGGTGCACCAACGACCCCCAGGTTAACTAAGTCTGTCAGTGGTGCACCAACGACCCCCAGGTTGACTAAGTCTGTCAGTGATGCAACAACGACCCCCAGGTTGACTACGTCTGTCAGTGATGCAACAACGACACCCAGGCTGACTAAGTCTGTCAGTGGTGCACCAACGACCCCCAGGTTGACTAAGTCTGTCAGTGATGCAACAACGACACCCAGGTTGACTAAGTCTGTCAGTGGTGCACCAACGATCTCCAGGTTGACTAAGTCTGTCAGTGGTGCACCAACGATCCCCAGGTTGACTAAGTCTGTCAGTGATGCAACAACGACACCCAGGTTGACTAAGTCTGTCACCTGGTGCACCAACGACCCCCAGGTTAACTAAGTCTGTCAGTGATGCAACAACGACACCCAGGTTGACTAAGTCTGTCAGTGGTGCACCAACGATCCCCAGGTTGACTAAGTCTGTCAGTGGTGCACCAACGATCCCCAGGTTGACTAAGTTTGTCAGTGGTGCACCAACGATCCCCAGGTTGACTAAGTCTGTCAGTGGTGCACCAACGATCCCACAGGTTGACTAAGTCTGTCAGTGGTGCACCAACGATCCCCAGGTTGACTAAGTCTGTCAGTGGTGCACCAACGATCCCCAGGTTGACTAAGTCTGTCAGTGGTGCACCAACGATCCCCAGTTTGACTAAGTCTGTCAGTGATGCAACATCGGCGCTCAGATTTACAATGTCTATCAGTGATGCACCAACGACGCACATATTTACCAAGTCTATCAGTGATACAACAACGACGCACATATTTACCAAGTCTGTCAGTGATGCACCAACGACCCCCATATTTACCAAGTCTATCAGTGATGCACCATCGACCCCCATATTTACCAAGTCTATCAGTGATGCACCAACGACCCCCCCCCCTTATTTACCAAGTCTCTCAGTGATGCACCAACGACCCCCATATTTATCAAGTCTATCAGTGATACACCATCGACCCCCATATTTACCAAGTCTATCAGTGATGCACCAACGACTATCAGATTTACAAAATCTATCAGTGATGCACCAACGACCCCCATATTTACCAAATCTATCAGTGATGCACCAACGACCCCCTTATTTACCAAGTCTATCAGTGATGCACCAACGACCCCATATTTACCAAGTCTATCAGTGATGCACCAACGACCCCTACATTTACCAAGTCTATCAGTGATGCACCAACGACCCCCATATTTACCAAGTCTATCAGTGATGCACCATCAACCCCCATATATACCGAGTCTGTCAGTGATGCACCAACGACCCCCAGATTTAGCAAGTCTATCAGTAATGCACCAACGACGCACATATTTACCAAGTCTATCAGTGATGCACCAACGACCCCCATATTTACCAAGTCTATCAGTGATGCACCAACGACCCCCATATTTACCAAATCTATCAGTGATGCACCAACGACCCTCAAATTTACCAAATCTATCAGTGATGCACCAACGACCCCCATATTTACCAAGTCTATCAGTGATGCACCAACGACCCTCAGCTTTACCAAGTCTATCAATGATGCACTAACGACCCTCAGATTTACAAAGTCTATCAGTGATGCACCAACGATTATCAGATTTACAAAGTCTATCAGTGATGCACCAACGACCCTCAGCTTTACAAAGTCTATCAGTGATGCACCAACGACCCTCGGCTTTACAAAATCTATCAGTGATGCACCATCGACCCCCATATTTACCAAGTCTATCAGTGATGCACCAACGACTATCAGATTTACAAAGTCTATCAGTGATGCACCAACGGACCTCAGCTTTACAAAGTATATCAGTGCTGCACCAACGATCTTATGGGGTGAAGAAGGAATGGTTCACTCTTTCCAATTGCTGTCCTGTAACACATACACCAGTGTTTACATTTGTTGTCTCTTTTGTCAAACGTTTGAGTTATTGTTGCATTAAAATACGTGCCTTGTTTTTCACCAGAACCTACGTTATCAATTTATCAATGGAACGACTTAGTGAGATGGACACATCTGTATCAGCTGTATCATCGGCATATCGTATTTCTTGTAACACATTATTTCCAATCGGTTGAGTCATTATTATTCGTTTCTACAGTGGTGCTCATATAATTTAAAATATTGAATATATTAAAGTTAATGCTGTAAGAAACATAAGCATCTCCCGAGCAGTTAATCCAGTTTGCCTCAATTATGATAACTAATTTAATTAGTTTATTTCATTGACTAGCTCACGCATCACGGTCTGCAAACAACCTTATTCAAATTCCACGAGTCGTTAAAGGAAGAAAGCGGCTCTGTTCTTAAATAGTCATCAAGTTAACGAGGGATATATTGGTTATAGAGCCTCGAATGTTTTTGTCTGCTTCATTGTTCAACAGGTTACCAAACGGGAGATGTGAATTTATACACTTTCCAAAGGTTGATAGAAAAGCGGTGGAAACTCCTCTCTTGCGAGTCAAGTGTCAAATTATAGTCTCATGTCTTCAATGTAATCAAAATCAGGGGCGTATGATAAAATGGTAGAGAGGGGTCCTCTTGTTCGTTGCTGTTAATGATTAGTTACAATAAGTAATAACACCATTGTCGTTTTGAGTCCTTTTTATATCAACACTTTTACCACCCCAGGCAAATCTTGATCATTGTGTTCTCTAACCACCATCACCATTCTCAGACATAGCTTCTCCTGATAAGACAGGATTATCATAGCTCAGCGCACAAACACCGAAGTACCAGCGAATACCCCCACCCAGATTAATTTTAGAAATGTCGCTAAATTATTAAGAACAACAGCAGCAATTTTGTTATATGAAGTCCGGACAGCGGTATACAGCCTACACTTTTCGATTTTATTTTGCAACTGCCAAAGTTTCTTGAGCGTACATAACTTGAACCTTTAATTTTTATCGTAAGTCTGCAGTAAGAATTTATACTCAATCTCACTTACTGTGGTATTACAGGTTGCTATGAAGAAAAAGTTCGGTCCATATGCGGTTGAAAGCCGGAATGTTCTGGTTGTTTTCAATATAACTGGAAGACACAGTCAGAGGTTAAACGGAAAGCGTCTTCTCAGAAACAAGCAAAAAATGACATGTTATCGTTGTGACGTCTGCAAAGTACTTTATGGCTACAGCGGTCCATAGATTAGTGCTTGTAAAAAAAAAAAAAACTACTTTTTGTTTTCCAACGTCGATACGTCCGTTTACGTCTGCGCAACGGCTGAAAACAGGCAGATGCCGAGCTTCATTATGAACTGTCCGGCACTGCTTGCTTGCGTTAGCCCCGATGACTAAAGGAGTATTCCTCTTCATCAACAGCTCTTAAAATGGCGTTAAGTGGGCGTGTCTGCGTTGTGTTGTGGTTTGCAGTATAACTGTGATATTTGCGCCTTTCGGCCCAACACATCCGACTTCAGCACGGCATTTTTGAGTACCGAGTTGTCTTCCCTCTTTGATCTCTACTAGCTTGGCCAGACTAGACAGGTTAGTCTGTTACTAGAGGCACCGCGGAGAGGTGGAGCAAGGTCTGGATGGTTCTGGTTCACCGATCCTGGCGCAAGCCATCAGCTGTGGGTGGCTGACAACTTCCAGTTCTCTTGCTGTGAGGTGCGCCTTCGCATCCCTGTCCGGCACTGTTTTGCGATCACTTTCTCTGATGGCTGAATTTACGATTATTGGAATGACGGAATTACAAGAGTTGTATTTATGTGGAGAAGTATCACCTCTTTTCTCTTGCGTCTTTTTTTCCCAACTTTTGACTTAATATCTGTTTCAAATTATCATTATCTTGCTGAAATCGGGTGTGCTTGGCTGAAAGGCGCAAATATCACAGTTTTACAGCAAACCACAACACAACGCAGACAGGCCCACTTATTGTCCTCTTAAGGGCGGGTGATGAGGAGCTGTGTTCCTTTAGTCATCGGGCTAAAACAAACAAGCAAATGTTAGGGAGCATTATTTTTTTTTTAAGGCAAACGTCATTATGTCGCTTTTTAGATTTCTTTTCCTCGTGCTTACTGTACTGTTTTCATCTGCCAGTTTTTTTCTTCAGTTTTTTACAAAAGAGGACTATAGAAACCCCATTATAACGGGTGGCAGCAAACGAAACAGATGCATGCCTTACACTTTGACTGTAAGATACACGCTTATGTGACTGAAAAGATCTCTTGAGTAATCTTGGAGTTCTTAGAATTTTGTGTACAATTTCCATGAGCGTAAATTAGAAAGTCACGTGATACATCCAAGAAAAGTAACTCTGATAAATACCGAGTGATAAGGGGGATAACTTGCAGTTGGCAGCAATTACAAATATATCACGTATCACAAGAGAAAGCTTTACATTGAATGTTGAAAACTGCACTGATCAGTTTTGTTGATTAGTTTTATTGAAACTTTCACTCAAATTTAATCGTGATACGCTTATTAACAGCAAAAAAAAAAAAATACCAGGTATTATCCCGCATGGCGTGGATGTAATTGTGCTCCACACTGACTAATTAATACTTGGCTTAGGTTCCGCTTGCAGCACTCGTTTCTTTTCACGAGTGAACTGTGATTTCGGGGTATGCATGCTTCAGACGTTATGAAAGCGTCAGTCACTTGTAGTGGAGATACTGCTGTGTGCCTGGGGCTAATTTGAGTTTCCATTACCGAAGGTCCAACTACCAGCGACTGACATCGCGAAGCCATTACGAAATAGATACCCAACTGTTAGCATGAAGGACGAATGAACAGATTATGTTGCTAGTTTGGTTGTAATGTCTAACTTAGCTATAATGTCTAATTTAGTTGTAATTTGTAATTTAATTGTATTGTCTAATTTGATTGTAATGTTTAATTTGATTGGAATGTCTCAAGTAATTTTAATCACTCTTCTTCATTATAACGTACCGTTTTTTTTTTTAATATATAAAATCTGATTTCAATGTCATATTTTCACTTATCGCCATATCAGTATGAACTTGTATATGTTATTCTAAAAAAAAATCTTTACTATCTTTAAGTTCAACTTCTTTTCTTTTTTAAAGAAAATAAAGCAACGTCTCGCATTATAACAAAACAATTTTTAAAAAATGAAGAAATGATTGAGAAAAGCCTACCAGGAGGTTAAACACTGCTCTTAATGAGATCTAGGAACGGAACCATCCAGACAATACTCCACCTTTCGGATTGCCTCTAGAAACTGCGAAGCAGTCGAGTCTGGCGGAGAGGGGAGCGGTATAAAAGATAGGCAGCCAGGAATTCACAAATATTGTGCTGAAGTCGGATGCATTGGGCCGAAGGTCGCAAACACCATAGTTCTACTGCTGTTAACACGATGCGCCCTCTCCAACTCAGCGTCCTTTTAAGAACGGTTGACTAAGAGGACATCAATTAATCGTCATCGGGGGGACGCCAGAAAGAGAAAAAAGATGAGATCTTCTTCAGAGAAACATTTAATATCAAATGTAGCCTAGTGTTGACAAGGCGTCTGTCAGCATCAGTGACAAATACTGACTACCTGCGAAGTGACATATACTGACTACCTGCGACAGTGACAAATACTGACTACCTGCGACAGTGACATATACTGTCTACCTGCGACAGTGACAAATACTGACTACCTGCGACAGTGACAAATAATGACTACCTGCGACAGTGACAAATACTGACTACCTGCGACAGTGACATATACTGACTACCTGCGACAGTGACAAATACTGACTACCTGCGACAGTGACATATACTGACTACCTGCGACAGTGACAAATACTGACTACCTGCGACAGTGACATATACTGTCTACCTGCGACAGTGACAAATACTGACTACCTGCGACAGTGACAAATAATGACTACCTGCGACAGTGACATATACTGTCTACCTGCGACAGTGACAAATACTGACTACCTGCGACAGTGACATATACTGACTACCTGCGACAGTGACAAATACTGACTACCTGCGACAGTGACATATACTGACTACCTGCGACAGTGACAAATACTGACTACCTGTGACAGTGACATATACTGACCATCTGTGTTAGTGACAAATACTGAATACCTGCGACAGTGACATATAGTGATTATCTGCGACAGTGACATATACTGATTACCTTTGACAGTGACATATACCGATTGCCCGCGGCAGTAACCATATACTGCCTGCGACAGTGATATATACTGACTACCTGCAACAGTGGCATATACTGACTATAACTGCGACCATGACACATACTGACTACCTGGCACAGTAACCTATACTGACTACCTGCGATAGTGCCATATGCTGACTACCTGCGACAGTGGCATATACTGACTATTGCGACAGCGATATATATTGACTAGCTGCGACAATGACATATACTGACTACTTACGACAGTGACATATACTGACTACCTGCGACAGTGACATATATTGACTACCTGCGACAATGACATATACTGACTACCTGCGACAGTGACATATACTGATTACCTGCGATAGTAATATATACTGAATGCCTGTGGCAATGACATATACTGGCTGTTGCGACAGTGACATATACTGACTACCTGCGACAGTGACATATACTGACTATTACGACAGTGACATATACTGATTACCTACGATAGTGACATATACTGACTACCTGCGACAGTGACATATACTGACTATTACGACAGTGACATATACGGACTACCTGCGACAGTGACATATAATGACTATTACGACAGTGACATTACTGGCTACCTACGACAGTAACATGTACTTATTACCTGCGACAGTGACATATACTGACTACCTGTGACAGTGACATATACTGGTTACTTGCGATGGTGACACATACTGACTACCTGTAATAGTAACATATACTGACTACCTGTGCTTGTAACATATACTGACTACCTGCAATAGTGTCATATATTTACTACCTGTAATAGTGACATATACTGACTACCAGTGATAGTGACATATACTGACTACTTGTAATAGTGACATATACTGACCACCCGCAATAATGACATATACTGACTACCTGTATTAGTGACATATACTAACTACCTGCGATAGTGACGTATGTAACAGTTTTCACATCGACCGTCAATTGATAGATCTTTACTGATGATGACGTTTATTAACTTGAATTTGATTTGATCGACTGACTGTGATGCCGTTCTGTCTTGCCTAAGTCGTGATCTTGATAATGGGGATGACGTTGAATGGATGAAGTTGTACTGACTCCTGTAAATCTTCTACCTTGCTGACTTGCCATATCTCGTGTGTACTCCACGTTGTGGTTGACTTCATGATTACACCTATGCCAATTAGCCCTCTGTGACCCTTTAATCACGTCTACAGGCAACTCAATCAGCAAACATGTCTCATTGTAACATTAATTATAATCACGTTTATTTACACACATCTACTGAATCAATCCTTCTCAAAACATTATCTCTGAGCCGCGTGGACACAGAGCTAGTTGTCACAGTAACAATCAACACTGTCTATTTTAGACACATCTATCAGTTCCTCTTCTGGGACATATCACAAATGCTAACCAATACTCTGTTTACTATCATTCGTCCACATAACTAGATACATCATGAGTTATTGAGTTATTTGAGGGTCATCATCATTGCACTCCGAACACGTCCATAGGTGCTCAGATCCCCTCCTCAGCAATTCCCTCAGTGTCCAGCGACTGACGACTCCAGTTCTATGTTGGTTGATAAGTCTTCTTACACGGCCACTAAGTTTCTCATTTCTGGCTGTGCCCATCTTAACTCCCATTTCCATCATCCGAAGAAGTGACGTGGATCTGTGTTTGTCGAAGTCCTGTGTTCTTCCCACATCTCTGAGGCATTGATACATCATGAATCACTAAGTAATACCTCTCCTGAAGGATTTAACTCTTCGTTATGTTCCTTACTTACAATGTAACTATTCTGAGCATTTCGCTTTGTTAGCCCATCTCCTGATCTAACTTACACTAAATGTGCTTACTCTATAAAGCTCTTTTAAGGATTCTCTGTCCCACACCTCTGTAATCCTTCGTTAAAAAAAAAATCTCCAGTTTCTGCCTGTGCAGACATTTAAGTACTCGCTATGTCAACCAATCAACCAAAGTTTTAGAACTAAAATCCCCACTTTATGGTGGATCCATAGATTATGAAAACATTTGATAGTTTAGACAAGGAATGCTTTGGAAGTTGCTGAGTCATTACAGAATCCCACAAAGTTTATTAACCTGATAAAAACAATGTATGAAGGAACGAAATGTAGTGTGGTGCATGAAAGACAGCTTACATAAGCATTTGAAATAAGAACAGGAGTAAGGCAGGGATGCCTTCTGTCTCCATTACTCTTTCTACTGGCCATAAATTGGATTATGTAAATAACTCAAACCAACATAAATGGGATCCAGTGGCAACTGACCAAACAACCTGATGATTTATACTTTGCTGATGATATAGCTCTCCTATCACACAGCCATCAACAGATGCAGGATAAAATGAGCATACTCGATGAGAGATCACAACAGCTAGGACTGGAGATTAATAGTGATAAGACCAACATTATGAGAATTATGCAGTTGGCAATAACCAAATAAAATTAGGAGAAATACCTCTACTAGACGTACAATCTTACATATATCTGGGCAGTATTATAGATAAAGTGGGAGGAACAGAAATGATACCAAATAAGGATATCAAAAGCAAGAGGAGCTTTTGTTGCACTGGGAACATATGGAAATCCAAAGAAATTAGGTTAAATACAAAAATAAAAATTTTCAACTCAAATGTTAAGTTGGTCCTATTATATGGCTGTGAAACATGGAGAACAACAAAATTGACAATCACGAAGATACAGGCTTTCATTAATGAATGCTTACGCAGAATAAAGGATGGAAATGGCAAGACAAAATCACTAACATAGAATTATGGAAATGTACCGGTCAAATACCAGTGGATAAAGAGATACAGTGAAGACGATGGCGCTGGATAGGACACACACTACGAAAGCCAACTGAGAGTATTACACAACAGGCCCTTTTTTAGAATCCCCAGGGAAAAGGCAAAGAGGAAGAACAAGGAATTCTTGGAGAAGACAGATAGAAGCAGAGATCTATCTATCTTTCGTTCGCCTGAAGTATTGTCTATATCTGCAATGTCGTTTCCTGTATAAATTTTACTGTCTTTTGTAATTCTTGCAGTGGCCCATATAGTTTTGTCCTGTAGTGTTGTATCTATGGCCAATGGATTTTCCTCAGTCTACTATATTCAGTGCAGTCTTGAAGTATGTGTTCAGCAGTCTGGGGTGCCTGTCCACATGTACAAGTAGTTGATGTGCCGATCTTGAATTTTGTATACATGTGACTATGGAGTCGATTGTGTCCTGTTCTTAGGCGTATAATGATAACTTGTTCATATCTATTCATATTATGAAAGGCATCCTGATTTGGGCTTGTGGTCCTCTGATTGATTTGATTATCTGTTTCTTATGATGGTATGTAACTGGTGTATCTAGTTGTGTGCCTGTTGAACCTTCCTTTGCCAACTGATCTGCTTTCTCATTTCCTGGTATTCCACAGTGAGACGGGATCCACTGCAGGGCAACCCTGTGGTGCTTGCAGAGTTCAGTCAATAAGGTCTGCAGATGTGGTAATTTTCTGGATTGTAGTGCCTGGAGTACTGATCTTGCATCTGTCAAAAACACTACAGGCTGTGGGCTAAGATTACTGTTCAGCAGTTTTTTCTATTGCCACTTTATTGCTTGTATTTCTGCATCATAATTGTGACAATATTTCCCTGTTGCTATTTTATCCATATCCCTAGTGTTATTTGGGTACTCTATATATGCACCTGCTCCCCCATTCTTTACTGCATTCTGTGCTGATCCATCTGTGTACACACGAATCCATAGGTCTTGTGGGTATTCTTCATCCAGGAAACTGAGAGCTATTGTTTTTCGCTGTAGACTATTTTGTTCCTCTTTGTCAACTATTCCTTTCACTTCTGTCCGTATTTGAACTGATAATCCTGATTCATCTGTCCAGGGAGTCTGTTCTGGTATGGGCAGAAGGGGTTTAACAACTCTTGGCATGTCTGGTGTTTGTCTACTAATACGCTTGGCTTGGTGGATAAAGCTGCTTCTCTTAAGTCGTCCCAATGCAAGATTTTGGAATCTGTCCTTCATTGGATGTCTCGGCATGCATACAAATTTTTCTGCCTGTATCAGCACCTTTGTGTCTCTCCGTTCTCTCAGTGCTGGTATCCTCCACAATTTCTCCATCTCCAATATTGGTGTTGATTTCATTGCTCCTGTGATGACCCTAAGTGCCTGGTTTTGTACTTTATCCAGTTCTTGCAATGTGGTGTTTGATGCTGAGCACCATGCGGATGATCCATATTCTAAATGTGGGCGTATACTCTGTTGGTAAACTTTACTGAGTATTTTCCCACTCGCACCCCATGTGGTTCCACACAACTTTCTTAGAATAGCCAATTTTCTCCTTGCTTTTTGGTTGCCTTATTTATCTGCTGTTTCCAAGATAGTTTGTTATCAAATGTAACTCCGAGATATGTAGCTTGTATGTCTTCTTTCACAGGCTCATTGTTTATGTAGATGGCTCCTGCTTTTTTGTTTTGGGGAGAGTGTGAAAAGTGTAGTACTGCATTTGTCTGTATTGATGCTGATACACATCTATTTGTCCATGAATTCAGTGCATTCATAGCTCTTTGTAGCAATTTGGAGGCCACTGTTGCATACTCCTCTGTGCACCACATTACCAAGTCATCTGCATACATTGCCACTTTGATGCCATGTGGTAGTTCAGTAACTAGGTCATTGATGTAGATCAGAAAAAGTGTTGGAGATAGTACCCCTCCTTGTGGAACGCCCTGGCGCAATAAGACCTTCTTACTCTTAAGACCATCCAGTTGCACTCTGGCTCTCCTGTTTATGCAGTATGCTTTGACCCATTTGTACATTCCTGCCATTTACTCCATAATTTCTCAGTTTCTTCAAAAGCCCTTCCTTCCATACCTTATCAAATGCTTTCTTTAGGTCTATCCATGCTGCTAGTACAGTTTCTTTTCTTGAAACGCATCTTCAATTTCCTGGGAAAGATAGGTTGCTTGATCTTCGGTAGAGTAACACTGTCTAAAGCCTGCTTGTTGTGGGACAAGGAGATTTTCACTTTCCAGGTACCACTGCAGTCTGAGATTGATTATACGTTCCATTGTTTTACACAAACAGCTTGTAGGGCTGATTGGTCTATAGCTGGATGTCATTGAACTATCTTTTCCTGGCTTTAGTAATGGTATCATAATTGCTTCTCTCCATGCCTGTGGCACTCTACCTGTGATCAAGCAAATGTTGTAGATCTGCAGTAGTTTTGCTTTAGCTGCAGTTCCCAAGTTCTTAATCATTTCATTGGACACTCCATCATTGCCTGGTGACTTTTTCATTTTTAATTTGGATATTGCCAGCTCTAGCTCTCTTTGTGTAATGGGTGTTTCCATGACTTCATGTGTGGTCTCTTCTTGTCTTGCATTTTGTTGTTTTAGACGGGTCTCTTGTCGTTTTTCTAGGCTAATTTCAATATTATTGTCATTGCAAAGAGTCTGCAAAGTAATTTGCTGCATGTTTACCTGTTAGAATGTTTCCATCCTTCTTCAGTGTAATTTTGGTGTTCCTTTCTGTACCCTCATCATTCAGCTGTTTTACAAGCTTCCACACTTTTCTTGTGTCTCGTTCAAGATTCAAGGACTCTGTTTTCTCTTTCCAGCTTCTCCGTCTGGCTTGTAGTTTAGCCCGTTGAATTTGGCTTTAGCATGCTGGTAGTTGTTGTGGTTTTCTTGGCAAGGGTTATTTCTGCTTGCTTTCGAGATGTTTCCATGTCATTGTGCAGTTCCTCTAGTTCACTACTCCAGTATGGTTTGTAGTGTTTCCGTGCCCCTCTAGGTATTGTTTCACTGGCAGCTTGTATTATTAGTCTACTGAATTCATCAACTATTTTGTTTGATGTCTCTATCTGTATTTATATCTTTAGTCAGTACACTGGTGTAGTGTTGATACATTTTCCAGTCTGCCTTTTTGTAATTCCATCTGGAGAGAGTGCTGCTCTCCCTGATGGCCTCATTTTGCACCACTAAAAAGACTGGTCGGTGGTCGCTGCCTCCAAGTTGTTTCCCAACAATTCGTGTGATATTCCAATCCAGGTCTGGTGAATGGAAAGCAAGGTCTGGTGTAGATGTGGTATGCCATGATCTGGAGTAGAATGTTGGTGGATCTGTTGCCTGGTTTAATAGTATAAGCCCATTGTCATCCTGCCAATTTCAAGCTCTTCACCTCTCTTGTCCATATGTTCATAGCCCCAGCTCTGTGAGTGGCTGTTAAAGTCTCCACATACAATTATTCTTTCTTTTAATGTAATTGTGTCTAGTGCTAGTGGGCGGTCACTCGGACAGTAGTAGTTAAGTAGATGGAAGTCTGTATTTCCTGTCCTGAGGTGCAGTATTTGATATTCCGCCCCATCCATATACACTTCAATCTGACATGCATTAATGTTGTTCCTTACAAGAGTCAGTATTCCACCCTTTTGTCTATTTATTCTGTCAGATCGGTAGCACTGGTATCCCCTAATCTTCAAGGCTATGTCGTTGTTTAGATGGGTTTCCTGCAAACAGCATATGCTTATTTGTTCTTCATGCAGGATATTTTCTAATTCTATCTTTTTACTGTACCCATCTCTTTTGCTGTTGATGCCTTCAGCATTCCATTGCATTATTTTTAGTGGTCTTATTTTGGATTGGCCAGTAGCTCTATTCTCTCGCCCCCTGACTCCACAGGGCGGTTGAGAAGGACATCCAGTAATAGAGGTTGGGCCCTTTCGAGGCTGAGGCCCGGCGCTGCACCTGCCTGAGTGCCCATCACAGGGCGAGTGCCATATCGATTTGCAGTTATAGACATACTTCCATATGCGTTGAGTGCGTGGCATCCTGATTGTTGTGCGCCTTTTGGCTGGTTGCCTCCGACTTCAGCACTTGAACTTGCTAGAGCAGACTGTGGTCTTGCTCGGTGTAGGAAGGCCTGGCCAGTCTTAGTTTTCAGTCCCTGGTGACTGTTAAGCCCCATCCCCACGACAAGGAGCTGGCCTTGATGAGGGAAGCAGAGATGAAGATGATGGGGAAGACATGGAATGATCTTAAAAGATTGGCAAACAACAGAACGACTTGGAAAGTGTTTGTTGAAGACCTATGCTCCACCGGGAGCTAAAAAGGTATAAGAAGATGTCAACCAATCAGATCTCTATTTTAGCTCCAATCCTCCATTCTCCCTTAATTGTAACCCCTTCTCGTGTTTCTAAAACATTCTACAATATTTACGAGATCTACCCTTTTATACTTCTTACAATAACTTTAGTTCACCTGCCACGCACCACCCATTTAACTACGTCATTAACTGCAGTCTCTTTGTTCTCTCTTCACGCTTGGCTGCTCTCCGTGACTCAACTCATCCTTAATATTCTACTCTGCATGCGCAACCCTGAACTTGTGTACTGTCTGGTGAGTCTTACTCTCGCCTATTCTTAACAACCATAATTATCTCTCCATTCTCATTACACTATTCCACATTCTCATTACTCTATTACACATATAGGCCTACTGACTACCTGCGACAGTGACATATACTGACTACCTGCGACAGTGAGATCGACAAATAGCTGATCAAAATCCTATTGGACATCCCGTAGTGGTTTTGTGAATGAATAATCTATCTGGACAAAGCGAGCAGGAGTCGATGAGAGAAGATAACCCTATACCAAAAAAATTATATGCTGAAGTCCGATATGTTGGGCTGAAGAGTGCAAAAACTAGCAGATTGCCGAAAAATTAGAATGCAACTCATTTACGCCCATCTAACCTTTTAAGGGTGGATGATGAAGAGGAGATGTCGTTGGTAGAAAATAATTACAACAAGCAATAAAAACAGGAGAAAACTAATTAACATGCCATGAAGAGGGAAATAAAAGAGGACCAGAGCCAAGAATAAGAAAGAAACCCTGGTGACTCTTCGCACCCATCAAAACGTAATTAAAAAATAAACAAGGTATATCTATTCAATGCTATTCTATTCTATGCTATTCTATTCTATGCTATTCTGTTCTATGCTATTTTGTTCTATGATATTCTATTATATTACTCGCCCCACCCTTTTTGGTATATTTTTTTATGCCTTTCTAAATTACGCCTTCGAAAATAGCTCAGGAGATATTTACATTCGCACAAGATCAGATGGCTCACTGTTCAACTTAGCACGACTAAGAGCAAAAACAAAAAGAAGTGTTGCCCTACTTAAAGAACTTTTATTGGCTGACGATGCAGCCCTAGTCGCTCATAGTGAAGCCACCCTACAGTCGCTGATCAACAACCTGGACAAAGCATGCGCCCTTTTTCCACTGTAAATTAATGTTCAGAAGACAGTAATATTAAGTCAAGGCAACATCACACCTCTATTAATCACTCTAAAAGATTGTCCACTAGAATCAGTACAGAAATTTACATATCTTGGATCCACAATTACGCAAACCATCTCTCTTGATGATGAAATAAACAGTCGAATTGGTAAGGCAGCTACGACCTTCGGCAAACTCACAGAAAGGGCCTGGAACAACACGAAACTAACACTGAAGACTAAACTCCTAATATATCAAACTTGTGTGCTTAGCACACTATTACATGGATCTGAAACCTGGACAACATACTCAAACCAGGAAAAAAAACTAAATGTCTTCCACATGCGATGTCTCCACAGAATTATGCACATCAAATGGCAGGACAAAATAACCAACTTAACTGTCCTGCAACGTGCTAAGACCCTAACAATCATGTCGATGCACAGATGTCGAAGGCTAAGATGGCTGGGGCATGTCCAACGAATAGAAGAAAAGCACATCCCCAGGCAAATACTATATGGTGAACTAACACACGGAAAAAGACAAATCGGTAGACCTAAACTACGAGATAGAGATATCTGTAAGTCATCTCTGAAAGACTTCTCATCATCATCATGTACCCTGCCGGTTGGTGTAGGCGATCATGTCCCTTCACAATCTTCTATCTACGGTGCATCGTATCAGTTCTGTTGTTGAATGTTTTCCATGCCATGACATCAACTATCCAGTATTTTCTCTCTTTGTCGTCCGCGATCTCTCTTTCCTTTTATTTTGCCAGTTGTAACCTTCTACATATGTGAAAATGACTTCTACATATGTGAAAATGACTTCTACATATGTGAAAATGACTGGGAACATCTGGCAAGTAATCGCACATCATGGAGAGCATGTACAAGGAACGGTATAACATAATTTGAGACTGTGCTAAGGCAAACTTAGAAGAGAAAAGACTCACGAAAAAGGATGGAAACCCTGTGGATCAGTGGGCCTGACTTGTTCATTCTGTGACCGCGCGTGTTTTGTCAAACATTGGTAGAATTAGCCACGTGAGAAGATGTTTGACAAAAAAAAAAAAAACCTAAAAAAATACAAATTTACCCTCCACTGGACCGTCTGACAAAACGAAAAGGGCCATATATTCTATTATATGCTATTCTGTTCTATGCTATTCTATTATATGCTATTCTGTTCTATGCTATTCTATTCTATGCTATTCTGTTCTATATTATTATATTCTATGCTATTCTATTATATGCTATTCTGTTCTATGCTATTCTATTATATGCTATTCTGTTCTATGCTATTCTATTCTATGCTATTCTATTGTATGCTATTCTGTTCTATTCTCTTCAGTCTATGCTATTCTATTATTTGATATTCTGTTCAATGTTATTCTATTCTATGCTATTCTATTGTATGCTTTTCTGTTCTATGCTATTCTATTAAATGCTATTCTGTTCTATGCTATTATATTATAAGCTATTCTGTTCTATGATATTCTATTGTATGCTATTCTATTGTATGCTATTCTAATTTATGCTATTCTTTTTCTATGCTATTCTATTCTAGGCAATTCTATTATATGCTATTCTGTTATATGCTATTCTATTGTATGCTATTCTAATCTATGCTATTCTATTGTATGCTATTCTAATCTATGCTATTCTTTTTCTATGCTATTCTATAATTTGTTATTCTGTTCTATGCTATTCTATTGTATGCTATTCTATTGTATGCTATTCTAATCTATGCTATTCTATTGCATGCTATTCCATTCTAGGTTATTCTGTTCTATGCTATTCTATTGTATGCTATTCTAATCTATGCTATTCTATTGTATGCTATTCTATTGTATGCTATTCTATTGTATGATATTCTAATCTATGCTATTCTATTGTATGCTATTCTATTGTATGCTATTCTAATCTATGCTATTCTATTGTATGCTATTCTATTGTATGCTATTCTAATCTATGCTATTCTATTGTATGCTATTCTATTGTATGGTATTCTGTTCTATTATATTCATGGAAATTATTTCATTGCTGTTGGGGCATCCCCGTACCCACTCCACCGCCAGTTCCAGCATTTCTCGAAGGATATACTAGTAAAAGAGACTGATTGTCTCTATAATGTGTTGATTGTAGTGGCATCTGCTTTCCCCTAAGCATTCCGGGATCGACCTGACCCCCTTTTCCACCATTAGACTCATCAGCCTCAAGACATTATCTATAACCTATAACTGTTGACACATGTTTGTAACCATTCATAACACGAAACATAAGTCACGTGAACCTTTATGTCCCATCCTGCTGCCTCTCTCACGGGCTGCTGACACATATTGTCAAGTTCTAATTCATGATCCCTTTCACTCATTTTATTTATTTGTTTCGCTTTCACACCATCGCTGTTTGTACACGTTACCTTTTAAAAAAATGTCTCCTCATTTAAAATGCAGCAATGACAGAAGCTAGAGACATACGATCTAACGAGTACATACATTATTTGAACTGACTTTCTCGCCCAGGTTTGGGTGTTAAAGGACCTTCCCAATTCTAGCAAGAGCTTGCACTATGTCACAAAATGTTCAGATGGCAAGATGTCATAAATAGTAAACTGTGTGAATGCTGGCACTGCACACCGTGAGAACAATATTGTCGACGATTAAGCCAGGATTTAGTGGCCCCCACATTTGATTAGACATATTTTACGTCTGCAGGAAAACAGTCAGACATAAACAACGAACGAAGGTGGCCATTGTTTGATTTCAACTCCGGAAGCACTCCAAAAACTAAATCAATATCGTGCTTGCCAGTGTCAAGATGACACCCGCATACAAGCGCCCCCTAAAGCAAGGACACAGCTCGTCAAGACGTGTCCTCCAAGGCTAACGACGTCTTAAAGCTTAAAACGACTCGTCACAGCTTCTAGGGCTGATGGAGAAACTTTGTAGACACATCGAAATCCTGTTCTTGTTCCAACAATTTCCCCATCTCTTTTCTCCTAAGACCAAACTCCCAGTCGGAAAAATCTATTCGATTCCGCTCGTTTCCACATTATCCCCGTTAACCTGATAGCTTGCCCAACCCTCCCTGTTTCGTCCACTCAACCTTAAACCCGTTCTCTCCTCCCTCGGTACCACCTCGAATCAAGCTTCCAACAATAGCAGCTCGTATAAGGTTCCGCTACGA
This sequence comes from Megaustenia siamemsis, assembly GCA_032433765.1. Lineage (NCBI taxonomy): Eukaryota > Metazoa > Mollusca > Gastropoda > Stylommatophora > Ariophantidae > Megaustenia > Megaustenia siamemsis. The sequence continues at coordinate 33,963,083 of JAVIAB010000124.1, forward strand.
GTATAGAGGTCGGAAAGGACCACAAACACGCAGGGTCTCCGGCGCATCTTTCTGGATTTTCCGCCTGAAATTTGAGCATCCAAGGTTTTTAAATGTCTGGGCACAACCGATTCAATTATCTCGTTTGCTGGAGTGAATCCGATTTCTTTTTCTTTTGCTCAGTTTTTGCCAGTCTCATCTCTGAGGTCATGATTCCCTTTTGGAGACATTTCCGGTGCTCATAATTCTGCACACTCACCTACCCCCTACCCCCTCCTCTTCATTGCCGTCTTATGCCAAGCAAGCGGAATTGTGATAACATCTGATCTCTTCTATGGGTTCTCTTTGACTTATAACTTAACGTCGCTTGTGTGTTGTCAACGCCTAATAGTAAAGCAGATAAATACACATTAAAAGTGTAGGACAGGAATATATCTAACATGTTTTACGAAACAAGCAAGGACACTGTAGCGAGTGGTGAAAGATTCACACGTTCAACAGTTAACGACAAGAGCTGAATCAGAATTATATGATAAAATGGAAACACAAATTGAATTAAAAAAAAAAAGTTTTTCCAAGAATTTCCTAAACCAGCGGGCCCTTCAGAAATATTTTCACGTCTACGAGTTTGTGTAACAACGGAGATGATAAAACATTCACTTCAACGAGTTTATGTAACAACGGAGATGATAAAACATTCACTTCAACGAGTTTATGTAACAACGGAGATGATAAAACATTCACTTCAACGAGTTTATGTAACAACGGAGATAAAAATGTTCACTTCTACTAGTTTATGTAACAACGGATATAAAAATGTTCACTTCTACTAGTTTATGTAACAACGAGATAAAAAATGTTCACTTCAACGAGTTTATGTAACACGGAGATAAAAAAATGTTCACTTCTACTAGTTTATGTAACAACGGAGATAAAAATGTTTCCTTCTACTAGTTTATGTAACAACGGAGATAAAAATGTTTCCTTCTACTAGTTTATGTAACAACAAGATAAACAATGTTCACTTCTACTAGTTTATGTAACAACGGGATAAAAAAATGTTTCCTTCTACTAGTTTATGTAACAACGGAGATAAAAATGTTCACTTCTACTAGTTTATGTAACAACGGAGATAAAAATGTTCACTTCTACTAGTTTATGCAACAACGGAGATAAAAATGTTTCCTTCTACTAGTTTATGTAACAAGATAAAAAATGTTCACTTCTACTAGTTTATGTAACAATGGAGATAAAAAAATGTTCACTTCTACTAGTTTATGTAACAACGGAGATAAAAAATGTTCACTTCTACTAGTTTATATAACAACGGAGATAAACAATGTTCACTTCAACGATTTTATGTAACAACGGAGATAAAAAATGTTATAAGAAGAGAATAAGAAGTTATAAAGAACAGTCAATGTTACACAACACGTAAGACTAATTGGAAGTACAAGTGAAGAAAACCTCCAAAGACAAAATATGGTGGATCGGTTAATTTATTAGATGTCAGTCTGATGATCTAGCCACCTGTATCTTCAAGGATTCAACAACCAACATTCTGGCTTCAGGGCACGAGTAAAACCAAGATTCGACTGCGTTATATAATATCTCATAAATGTTTATAGTGGCAAAGTCTAATAATGGCCATGAATCATATACTAACATCAAAACAAATAACACCAGGGCTAAAACTAAGAACGGCAAAATGTTATATCTTCTCAACATTCATGTATAGTACAGAAACATGGACATTAGACAAGAAAAAAGAACAAAATAGTGAAATCTTTGAAAAGTGAATTTATGGGATAAGAAGAATTGGGTGGAAAGAAAAGAAAACAAACGATGAAGTCTTAAAACAAGTAAAAATGAAAAGAGAACTACTAAATACAATTCTAATAATACAAATGAGAGAGATTTTTGGGGCACGTTAAAAGACACAACAGCAAAAATAATCTTGGAATGGAGAAAACAAGGTAAATGAAGCAGACCAAGACTAACATGGGCGAGTAACATCAAAAGATGGACAAGTGAACCTATGACAATCTGCACCATCAAAGCAAGAGACAGAGTGGAATGGCGCTCCATGGTAGCCAACCTTCGATGCAGATGGCACCCAAAGATGATGAATAATAATATATAATTGTCTAGGGAAGCGTATTAGACAAGGGAGATACATTGAGAGACAGAGAGAGAGAGAGAGAGAGAGAGAGAAAGAGAAAGAGAGACAGAGAAAGAGAGAGAGAGACCACATCGTATCGAAAGGGAGCTTAATCTCTTACACATTTCCATAACCTCCATCTTTACAAATCATGAACAGTTTTAGACAGAATGACTAATATCAATGTTCTGACATTCACTATTCAAGCAAGCTGGAGAGATCAACGTTCGACTACGCCAACCAACATGGCACATGAAGTTGATTAATATTTTACTGGCGGCGACATTTACTCAGCGAATGGGACATCCAATACTCATATTCAACCCTGCACCAAATGTCGGCAAACATTCGCTAGAACTTTGCTCAGAGAAAGATGTGGCCTGCCTCCGCTCTCCCTTCCCCCCTCCCCACGATTTCTCTCTTCCACATCCTCGAATACAGGGTCATGAAATTTTAAGAAGGTAAGTAAATAAACATACATATATATAAATAAAGGACTCAGCCTTAATAGCAAAAAGACAGAGGTAATGGTAACAACAAAGAAAAAGACATTACCTCGGTGCAAAATAAAGAAAAGTGGAACAATATTAAAACAGGTAAATGAATTTAAATATTTGGGAACTTTGTTAACCTCAGACGGAAGATGTACAAAAGAGGTGAGATGCAGAATGGCTCAAGCAAAAGCAGCTTTCCAAAAATGAGGAAGATACTATGCAATCCATTTTTGACAATAGAAACAAGAAAAAGAGTTCTGAAATGTTACGTAGAGCCAGTCGTAAAATATGGATGCTAATCATGGACAATAGGACAACAGACAAGAAAATCACTGGAGTCTGTAGAAATGTGGTTTTACAGAAGAATGTTGAGAGTACCATGGACAGCTAAGAAGAGTAATAAAGATGTTCTGAGAGAGGTCAAAGCAAAAGAGAGATAATTTCCAATATTAGGAAGAAACAATCATCATTTTTTGGCCATGTAATGAGAAGAGAACAACTGGAATATATTGTAACAACAGGAAAAATTGAGGACGAAGAGACAGAGGGAAACAACGAGAAAAAATAACAGACAGCTTAAGAGAATGGCTTGGCAGAAGGTCAACAACAGAAATGATGAATAGCTGCCGAGATCGAAAGTTGTGGAGAGACATGATTCACCTACGCCAGTAGGCCCGGTACTTGATGATGATGATATATATATATATATATATATCAGCCTCCAATGATTCTTTAACGTGCGCAGAACGTATACGGGACTTTCTGTTTTTCTCCGTTATTTCGAGACGGCTTGACATTGGTTCTCACCATCCTGAGACTGGGGGAGGGCAAAGCCTCGAAGAAACCACAGATTTGTTTTTCTTTTCAATTTTCTACCGTCTGTAGTGGAAATCGAGCTCGGGACTTTCTTGTCCAGAGGCCAACGCCTTACCTTAGATGAGACATCCCTCTACAGGTGTTTTTTAATGTTCTTGTCTGTACGTAATGCTTTAGTTTCATTATTCACTCTCATTCTTCATCTTCTATCCATCCTCCATTGCCGTTGGAGGTACAATCTTCGATTCTTTGCTCTTCTGTTAGCCTCTTCTGGTGTTATCCCTCCTAGTGACTCTAGTATTCCATTTATCCATCTCTTCCTCTTAATCTGGCGTTTTCGTAGCGTTTGTTTGTGGCTCTTTGAGTCATTGTTATTTCTTTCCGTCTTGTTATCTGAATGAACCATTTTATTTGTTGTTTCTTTATGTATTCGATGGCTGGTTCGATTTCGAGTTTCTTCCTCAGGTCGGTGTTCCTTACTCTGTCCCTTAAGCTGTTTCCTGTCATTCTTATAACACATTTCATTTCTGTGGTCGTTATCTTTCTTATTGTTCTAGAGTCCAGCGTCCAATTCTGGCACTGATAGCACAGCGTTGGTAGAAAAATTGATTTGTATATTGCCCTTCTTTTGGTTGAACTGCGGTAGCTCAGTGGTTAATGAACTGGACTACAAAGGACAAGGGGTAGGGTTCGATCCCAACCGACGGCTTCCGGGTTCACCCAGCCTTAAATGGGTACCGGATTTTTTTCTGGGAAAGTAAAGCAGCACGGGCGTAGTACCGACCACATTACCCCAAAAAATCATGTGCTGAAGGTCTGTAAAATATAGGATCACTAACACCATATTTCCCTATACGCCACTTGGCGTGACGGGGGTACTTTACTTTTTTTACTTCTTTTGGTTCCGTAGTTATTGCTTTGATTTTCAATAGTGTTGATACTTGGCCTATAACTTGACATGCTTTGTTACATCTTATATCTATCTCTGTCTCTTGGTTATTGTCTTGTGTTAACGTGCTACCCAGATATTTACTCACATTTGTTTGGAAAAAAGAGAGTGGGGAGGTAAAGAAATTGATTTTGATAATTTGACACACAGAAAGGTTAATTTTTTTCTAGATCCTGCTTTCATCGTTCAGACTCAATTGATGGAACTTTAAATAAATATTACACAGTGCTCCTTTTATCATTCTTTTAGATGTTGAGTTTGAAGAAAAATATAGTAAATTTAAATTATATGTATCGTCCTATCTTATCTTATCTTATCTTATCTATCTTATCCTATCCTATCCTATCCTTTTTTATTGTAGTAGGAACGTTCCCATATTTTCACTGCACTACAAAGCGACTATGTCAGTGTTTAATACCGGTGACAAGGGTTACCTCTGTACAGGAACTAATTCATTCTAAAGGCAACGATTCTTAACTTTTTTCATCAAAAAAGACAATACTTGCAATTATTTCTCCACTCAAGATTTCCACCGTAAAAGAGGTTATTTCCCCTTGCTTCTTTACTAAATATTTCCATTACATAAGAGGTTATTTCCCCTTGCTTCTTTACTAAATATTTCCATTACAAAAGAGGTTATTTCCCCTTGCTTCTTTGCTAAATATTTCCATTACAAAAGAGATTACTTCCCCTTGCTCTTTTAGTCAATATTACCATTACAAAAGAGATTATTTCCCCATGCTTCTTTAGCCAATATTTCCGTTACAAAAGAGGTTATTTCCCCTTGTTTCTTTAGCCAATATTTCCATTACAAAAGAGATTATTTCCCCATGCTTCTTTAGCCAATATTTCCATTACAAAAGAGGTTATTTCCCCTTGTTTCTTTAGCCAATATTTCCATTACAAAAGAGATTATTTCCCCATGCTTCTTTAGCCACTATTTCCATTACAAAAGAGATTATTTCCCCTTGCTTCTGTATTGACGATTTCCAATGAAAAATAGAATATTTTCCGTTACTTCTTTCCTTTTAGTTCACTCGGGTAAAAATCACACACAAAAGAAGTCACAGAAATTGTTTAAGCGACTACATTATCTGCAAAGACAATGCAATATGTGTCGCCGTTGTCAGTTTATACAGTTGGCAGATCGGCCTCCCAGCATGCAATGCTATAAACGACTATTCAAATAGTCTTCACAGAAAAACAGAGAACAAAATAGTCTTAACAGAAAAACAAAGAATAAACAGTCGCTTCATTACTTAAGTTCGCTGGAACAAATAGAAAAACCACAAATTGTTAAAACAACCGAAAGACGGTATTAGCTACTGCACTCACAATAAAGACATACCGTCATTTTTCGGAAGCTTATTCTATTATTGCTACTTATTTCATTCGTTCACATTTGGGCTGAAAAGTCAAGGATAGCAAGTTTAAACTCTCACATTTCACATAATTTATGTTCTTTTTGCATTGTCTCTCTATATATACGATTATTTATAACTAAAACTATATAAATGTATTCAATATAGTTATAGATATAAATTTAGTGAGAGATAAACGCACCACTTAAATAAAAAATATTATATATAAGCTGAATTAAGCAGCCTCCGCCATAGAATATATGAAGAAACAACAGATAAAATGGTTTGGCCATGTGACAAGACAGAGCAATAAAAACACAACTCAACTAGCCTTCAATAAACGTAGGGAGAACACCAGACCCAAGGGTCGACCACGAAAAAGATGGATCGATGGAATATTTGAGGCACTAGGAAACATAACAGCAGCAGAGGCGAACAAAAGAGCAAAAAACCGTGAATTATATCTCCCCTCGAAGCTGAAAGGCAAATGAGGAAGGAAAGAAGAAGAAGTAAGAAGAAATTGTGATAAATGAGTACGTAAAACAAAACTACAAGCAATCAAAATGTTCTAAGAAAATGAGAATGAAACAACAGCATTTTCCCTTTACCATTGGGGAAAGCTGATCGTTATCATGAGGTCCATGAACACATAATAGAAATGTAGACGCTGGCTGCGTGTCCGTGTGTCAGGAGAACCAGGATACACAGCCCTAATTACACTCCCAATTTTCCATTGGCTGCCAACAGGAAATGCGCGTATTATTTTTCATCCATGTCTATCGTAGTTCTAGTGCAAGCAAGAATGAATTTTTCCTACTAGACTTCATCGTCATCATTGAGTACCGTATAGGCATCGGAGATGGCTACCATGGAGCGTCATTCCGCTCTGTCTCTTGCTTTGATAGATCAGGTTGCCATAGGCTGACTTTTCCAACTTGTTATGCTACTCATCCATATTAGTTTTGGTCTGCCTCTGCCTCTTTTACCTTGTATTCTCCATTCCAAGATTACTTTTAGCAGGTATATGTGTCTTTTCACATGCCCCAAAAATCTCATTTGTTTTGTTTGAACTGTGTTTAAGCTTGCCTTTCATTTTTAGTTGCTTTAAGACTTAATCCTTTATTTTCTTTTCTTTATATCTAATTCTTCCTATTGGGTGATCTACAGTAACAGTTGAGGTACAACTGTTGGCTTCTGCCCGGCTAATCGTGTCTGAGTAGTGGGAGCTCTTCACACGAGTGGATGTTACCCTTAGTTGTCCTATTGGTTTCTCGGCGATCATTTCCGTGTTTGAGCTGTGTATTATCAATCATTGATGACTGCATAGACCCCACCTGTTGCAACATCGTTTAGCACGTAAGCACAACCAGAAGGGTGGTGTTTGAATGATTCTTTATGAATGACGCCTAGCGATAGCTCATTGGTTAGCGAACTGGACTACAGAGGGCAAGCGTTCGATCCTGACCGACGGCTTCCGGGTTCACCCAGACATAAATGGGTAATGGATTTTTTTCTGGGAAAGTAAAGCGGCACGGGCGTAATACCGACCACATTGCTCAAAAATCATGTGTCGAAGGTTTATAAAATTTTGATCACTAACATCATATTCCTTACACGCCACTTTACGTGACGGAATAGGAATTCTTCCTATTATTCTATAAATCCACATTTCAAAAACTCAATGTTCTGTTCCGTTTTCTTGTCTAATGTCCATGTTTCTGCACCATACAGGAATGTTGAGAAGATATAACATTTTTCTATTCTTCGTTTTAGCCCTGGTGTTATTTGTTTTGTGTTAGTATATGATTTATGGCATTACAATTACTTTTTGCTATTTCTATTCTTTCCTCCCAGACTTACTTTAGTGTATCACTTTTATTTAATTTTTTAAAAAAAAGGTTTACAGTTAAATACTAAAACACGTGTATTTTATACGACAGGGGTCTTGACTGACTTCCAGGGATACTATATTTTCAGTTCTTTGTTTGTTTTTGTCATTTTGTCTTTATTTGTTGAGGCCCTCTCTATTCAACAACAGCATGTGTCTTCTAGGTGGAGAGCATCTACATTTTGTTTGTGGGCAGATCGAGCTTCTGCCCCCGTGAAGGTTTGTGATCGACGGAATCCTGGTGGGTATCCCATGTGAGACTCATGGGGCTGAGTTTTCAGTTATGTTTACTTATTCTGTTTCATCATCGCCTGGCGTAGGTGATCATGTCGCTCTCCAACTTTAGATCTCGACAATTTCTTATTTATGTTGTTGACCTTCTGTCAAGCTATTGTCTTAAGCTATCTGGTATCTTTTCTCTTTGCTTCCATCTATCTCTTTATTTCGACACTTCTACAGCCTTCAGTGATTTTCTTGTTGGCGATTCATGATTGTACACAGAAATTACGACGGTGGTTTTCTGTTGCATTCCGTCGATTTGTTTACGGTTGTCTCCACTAGACTTTGACTAAAAGTCTCATTCACAAGGCAGTGGTATTGTTTTACTTTAGGGTACCCTCCGTTACCCTCCCCTACTCTCCCGAGCATACTGCAAGACAGCAGGGCAGTTTAACATAATAATAGTGATCTGATTCTACGGGGTCGACAGTCAGCCGATAACTCTTAGGCCCGGAAGTTGATGCAGCGGACTTTATTAAAAAAGTAAAGTACCCCCGTCACGCCAAGTGGCGTATAGGGAATATGGTGTTAGTGAACATAAATTTTACAGACCTTCGGCACATGATTTTTGGGTAATGTGATCGGTATTACGCCCGTGTCGCTTTACTTTCCCAGAAAAAAAATCCGGTACCCATTAAAGGTTGGGTGAACCGGAAGCCGTCGGTTGGGTTCGAACTCTACCTCTTGTCCTTTGTAGTCCAGTTCACTAACCACTGAGCTATCGCTGCTGATCCCGGCGGACTTTATTGGTTTTTATTAATTTTACGGGTTTTTGTTGGTGAATTTTGATCTTTTCCTTCCTTGGAACATTCCTAGGGGCACCAACTTGTCTTCTATATCAAATATACCCCATGTCAAAAAAGTTTAGCTAGTAATCAACAGTAGTCAGTATCTCCCTTTCAGTTACACTTAAACAAAGTCTACTGTTTCAACTTGTAACTATTGAAATAATAGCTAAGAAAGTATGTTATTATTTCCGCCATAACTCTTATTTCCTTTTTCTTTTAAAAATATGATGATTTCTGTTTAGAGTTCGTCTTGTCGTGTATTTTGTAAGAAGTTAAATAGACAATATTAACACAAACGGGAAACATCAAGTTTTACACGAGTAATAATAGAAATGAAAACAACAAAGGTTATGTTGAGAAAAATAAATACTTGGGTAAACAAATAACGCAAAAGAAAAGATTAGATGCAACTAAACTATTTTAAAATTACAAATAAAATAAGCTCACATTTCAAATAAAGGATTTTTTTTCTCTGCAGTGTTTTTCTGGCTCTTATTTGTACTGTGTTTATTTTTATCTTTTCATGTGAAGCGACTATTCGTTGTTTCCACGTTGTTCAACTTCATAGTATGACATTTTGTTGGGTTACTTTGTACCTGTAGAATTGTTGATATTGTCTACTTGTTTAACTTCTCGTGTCGTGTCGTTGACTAGATCTGGTAACATTAGACGTCTTGTGTACCCGCAGACAGACCAGCGCTGCAATTCTCTGGTAATTGTATTTTGGGAGTGATCGCCTGAGGAGTTCTTGCATTCATATGTCAGCATGTTGATCACCGGATATGCCCCACGTGAGCTAAATCAACAATTCACTACCAATATATTTATGAGTCAATAAGAAAACATTCTGTCAGCGAGCAAGTCATTACCTTCACACTTCCAGCAATAATTAACCCCAGGCAGAGCAGCTTTCGCGAACTTGTATTCAGACTCTTGCAAGAAAATCACAAATTTGGTGAAAGACAGACCTCACATGCAGAGCTTAAACTTTTTTGCACGACAGTCCTTTCAACAGCTTCGTTCTTTATTTTCACAAACCAGGCCGTGTCAAGAGGTAATGGACGCAATCTTTTGTTCTGGAAGATACAACATATTGTGGGTTGTATCGAAACATGGTTGCTTGGATCATTTTATCCGAAGCTTCCAGCAGAGAAAGTTTCGAAAAAAAGCTAAGTGTGGATCATAAAATGTAGGCAATATATTTTACCACTATAATATTTCAGTAAGAAGATAAAATGTAATGAAACCTAAAATTAAACTTGGAAGATAATACAAACAGGATAAAAACCAAGAAAAATAAATAGACACACGAAGAAAAAGTTTAAGGACAAACGGTAACAGCAAACAATAATTTGAAGAATATTTGATTTAAAAAAAATAGTTTTCTTTGCTAAAGAAACGTTGGTTGCGCCTTGACTTAAGCCCATTTGGCTGTGGGCTGATTACTGATGACAGTTATATTCTTGTATAAAATGACGTCATCCTCAGACGTTCTGCTAGCGTGCACATTTGTCGTCAATGATTGGACATATTGAAAGATGCTGGCTTCGCAAGATCATTAGAAGGGGACAGTGTTTGTGTAAGTTGTCATCTGTTCCCTAAGGTGGGAAGAAGCTCAAAGACTGCTGACGTTCTATCTATATGTTGTCCTATCGAGCCGAAGACAGAAGTAGGACATAAAGCAGACGTTCTCTATGTTTCTCCAATCTTTCTTATCAGGTGTCAAACCTTGCACAGGACAGCATTGAATTTCACCACTTGCCCCTGTCAGTGGCGAGTGGCTCCGTCTCGACGAGGGAGCTGATACCTGCTGTTGTTGCGTCTCGGTCTCAGAGCTCTTTTGAGTGTTTCTCTATTTTATCCGCTAGTTGTCTCTTCTCATCACATGGCCAAAAACTGTTTGCTGTAGCTGATATTTTTAGATATCGACAGCCCAAAATCTCCGTAAAAAAGTGCACAAGAAGAGCGCTGTATCTTAGATATAATATTAAATGTCATTGATGAAAGACAAAAACGAAAGCAGGGAAGATGTTTAGTTTTTTTAGCAACAAAAATGAGTAAACATAATTAACAATGTGTTGTGCAATATACTGAACACCTCTTATCGGATTTGTATATCATGAACAACAAGCAGTTATCAGGATAGCGAGTGAAACGATAAAACTGGTTTGAAGTACAAATGTGATTGACTCAGAGATCTCTCTACACACACGCTCCATATCTATGCTGAGAGAGATGCCAGAAACTATGACAATTTTTGTGAAGTGTGACATTTTCACATTAGATTACAACATCGCTCTAAAACATTGATGTCACAGTTTTCCAAATCATGGACAATCTTGTATGTGAGTCTTGGCCAATTCTGTTGTTAGTCGATACTGAGGCATACAAACAGCTTTTAGTTGCGGACAACAGCTCTGAACTCAGGCGCTGGATGAGCGTCTTGCCACACTCCCCCCCCCCCCACCATCCCACACCCCTAATAGCATGTTAATTCCATCAAAATTCCACATTTAATTTTATTCAATGTATCAACATCTATTGCCATGCACTAAATCACATAATCTTTCCACTGTATCAACATCTATTGCCATGCACTAAATCACAAAGTCCTTCCACTGTAACAACATCTATTGCCATGCACTAAATCACATAATCAATCAGCTGTACCAACATCTATTGCCATATACTAGATCACATGATTCGTCCATGTATCAACATCTATTACCCAACACTACATCACATAATCCTTCCACTGTATAAACATTTATTGCCATGCACTACAAATCACATATTTCTACAACTCAATCACCACCCATCAGCACCTACTACTGGTGTTTAACTTTCACATATTGTTTCCCTCTTTACTTCACACCTTACTTCTTACATTGGTTACCTTCGTATTTCCTGAACTATTTCAGCATCACATCTACCACGCTATTTTGAAAGTAAATCACTATTTCAAAACTTCTTCCCAACGTATCTGCCTCAACCAACTCTCCCGCCTACTGTCTTCACCAAACGTTATCACAGTAAGTGCAACACATTAATTCTTTCCAGTGGTATTACATCTACTTTCGTTTGTTTTTTTCTAGCTTTACACAAATTTTGTCTGGTGCAAACGTCATGCCCACTCCCGCGTCTCCCAAAGTCACTAAACTATAATTACTCCATAATTCAATAAATATTTTAAATCTACTTTCCTACACCATCGCAATATCTATATTCCTACACTATCTCCATATCTACTTTCCATTTCTATCTCCATATCTATTTCCCTACACTTTCTCCATATCTACTTTCCCTTTCCATCTCCATATATATTTCCCTACACTATCTCAATATCTACTTTCCAATTCCATCTCCATATCTACTTCCTACACCATCGCCATATCTATTTCCCTACACTATCTCCATATCTACTTTCCAATTCCATCTCCATATCAGCTTTCCTACACTATCTCCATATCTACTTCCCCATAATATCTCTGTATGTACTTTCAAAACCATCTACTTTCCAATACGACCTCCATATCTACGTTCCAACACCATCTCCACATCTACTTTCCCATAATATCTCCATATCTACTTTCCAATACCATCTCCATATCTACTTTCCAATACCATCTCCATATCTACTTTCCAATGCCATCTCCATATCTACTTTCAATACCATCTCCATATCTACTTTTAAATACTATCTTCATATCTACGTTCCAACACCATCTCCACATCTACTTTCCCATAATATCTCCATATCTACTTCCCCACATTATCTCCGTATTTACTTTCCAATACCATCTCCATATCTACTTTCCAATGCCATCTCCATATCTACTTTCCAATACCATCTCCATATCTACTTTAAATACCATCTCCATATCTACGTTCCAACACCATCTCCACATCTACTTTTCCATAATATCTCCATATCTACTTCCCCACACTATCTCCGTATCTACTTTCCAATACCATCTCCATATCTACTTTCTAATACCATCTCCATATTTACTTTCCAATACCATCTCCATATCTACTTTCTAATACCATCTCCGTATCTACTTTTAAATACCATCTCCATATCGAATTTCTAATACCATCTCCATATTTACTTTCTAATACCATCTCCATATATACTTTCCAATACCATCTCCATATCTACTTTCTAATACCATCTCCATATCTACTTTCTAATAACATCTCCATATCTACTTTCCAATACCATCTCCACATCTACTTTCTAATACCACCTCCATATCTACTTTCCAATACCATCTACATATCTACTTTTCAATAACATCTCCATATCTACTTTCCAATACCATCTCCATATATACTTTTCAATACCATCTCCATATCTACTTTCTAATACCATCTTCATATCTACTTTCTAATACGATCTCCATATCTACTTTCTAACACCATCTCCATATTTACTTTCTAATACCATCTCCATATCTACTTTCTAATACCATCTCCATATCTAATTTCTAATACCATCTCCATATCTACTTTCTAATACCATCTCCATATTTACTTTCCAATACCATCTCCATATCTACTTTTTAATACCATCTCCATATTTACTTTCTAATACCATCTCCATATTTACTTTCCATAAGCATCTCCATATTTACTTTCCAATACCATCTCCATATCTACTTTCTAATACCATCTCTATATCTACTTTCTAATACCATCTCCATATCTACTTTCAATAACATCTCCATATTTACTTTCAAATACCATCTCCATATCTACTTTCTAATACCATCTCTATATCTACTTTCTAATACCATCTCCATATTTACTTTCTAATACCATCTCCATATCTACTTTCCAATACCATCTCCATATCTACTTTCTAATACCATCTACATATTTACTTTCTAATACCATCTCCATATCTACTTTCTAATACCATCTCCATATCTACTTTCTAATACCATCTCCATATTTACTTTCTAATACCATCTCCATATCTACTTTCTAATACCATCTCCATATCTACTTTCTAATACCATCTCCATATCGACTTTCTAATACCATCTCCATATCTACTTTCTAATACCATCTCCATATTTACTTTCTAATACCATCTCCATATTTACTTTCCAATACCATCTCCATATTTACTTTCCAATACCATCTCCATATCTACTTTCTAATACCATCTCTATATCTACTTTCTAATACCATCTCCATATCTACTTTCCACTACAATCTCCATATTTACTTTCAAATACCATCTCCATATCTACTTTCTAATACCATCTCCATATCTACTTTCTAATACCATCTCCATATTTACTTTCTAATACCATCTCCATATCTACTTTCCAATACCATCTCCATATCTACTTTCTAATACCATCTCCATATTTACTTTCTAATACCATCTCCATATCTACTTTCTAATACCATCTCCATATCTACTTTCTAATACCATCTCCATATTTACTTTCTAATAACATCTCCATATCTACTTTCTAATACCATCTCCATATCTACTTTCAAATACCATCTCCATATCTACTTTCTAATACCATCTCCATATCTACTTTCTAATACCATCTCCATATTTACTTTCTAATACCATCTCCATATCTACTTTCCAATACCATCTCCATATCTACTTTCTAATACCATCTCCATATTTACTTTCTAATACCATCTCCATATCTACTTTCTAATACCATCTCCATATCTACTTTCTAATACCATCTCCATATTACTTTCTAATACCATCTCCATATCTACTTTCTAATACCATCTCCAGATCTACTTTCTAATACCATCTCCATTTCTACTTTCTAATAACATCTCCATATCTACTTTCTAATACCATCTCCATATTTACTTTCTAATACCATCTCCATATCTACTTCCAATACCATCTCCATATCTACTTTTAAATACCATCTCCATATCTACGTTCCAACACCATCTCCACATCTACTTTCCATAATATCTCCATATCTACTTCCCACACTATCTCCGTATCTACTTTCCATACCATCTCCATATTTACTTTCCAATACCATCTCCATATCTACTTTCCAATACCATCTCCATATCTACTTTCTAATACCATCTCCATATCTACTTTCCAATACCATCTCCATATCTACTTTCTAATACCATCTCCATATCTACTTTCCAATACCATCTCCATATCTACTTTCTAATAACATCTCCATATCTACTTTCTAATACCATCTCCATATCTACTTTCTAATACCATCTCCATATCTACTTTTCAATACCATCTCCATATCTACTTTCTAATACCATCTTCATATCTACTTTCTAATACGATCTCCATATCTACTTTCTAACACCATCTCCATATTTACTTTCTAATACCATCTCCATATCTACTTTCTAATATCATCTCCATATCTAATTTCTAATACCATCTCCATATCTACTTTCTAATACCATCTCCATATTTACTTTCCAATACCATCTCCATATCTACTTTTTAATACCATCTCCATATTTACTTTCTAATACCATCTCCATATTTACTTTCCAATACCATCTCCATATTTACTTTCCAATACCATCTCCATATCTACTTTCTAATACCATCTCTATATCTACTTTCTAATACCATCTCTATATCTACTTTCCAATACCATCTCCATATTTACTTTCAAATACCATCTCCATATCTACTTTCTAATACCATCTCCATATCTACTTTCTAATACCATCTCCATATTTACTTTCTAATACCATCTCCATATCTACTTTCCAATACCATCTGCATATCTACTTTCTAATACCATCTCCATATTTACTTTCTAATACCATCTCCATATCTACTTTCTAATACCATCTCCATATCTACTTTCTAATACCATCTCCATATTTACTTTCTAATACCATCTCCATATCTACTTTCTAATACCATCTCCATATCTACTTTCTAATACCATCTCCATATCTACTTTCTAATACCATCTCCATATTTACTTTCTAATACCATCTCCATATTTACTTTCCAATTTCATCTCCATATCTGCATTCACTTAACCTTTTCCTAACTTGACATTAATTTTCCATAACTATTTCACGTCATCTTTCTTCCCATCAACTTTTTCTTCAACTACCCCCAAATCTACATTTCTCAACTCTATCTTGATATACATTTTACATGACTACCCAGCGTTATCCTTCCCTCCAAAACCGTAATATCCACAAATTGCTTCCACATAATCTTTCCTACACTATCTCCACATCAGCGTTGGCACTTTTATATTTCATGCAGCTCTACTCCATTACCTACATTTGACATAAATTCACCGAGTGCAAAGATTATTTCCCGGGATGTGAAACTTGAGTCAATTATTAATTATAACAAATAGGACACGTTCCTCCAATTGTGACCGCCCACGTCTCACATGAACACCACAGCTTTAGCGTGCAGATTCTTCTAGAATTACAACAAGATATATATTCTTCTCAGATTCAGATTGTATCCCGGACCCTTCGCCATCGAAACAATGGCGTTTCTGTGAATGTGACAAGGCGAGAAAAGAAGAGGAAAATAAATGAATAAACACTCCCACATTCGCTGCACGTAAGGAATAAAAAGTTACACTATCTTTCCATTTTCTTCTTTTATTCTATTCTTTATTCATTTTTTTTTTTTTTGCATTGGGGGATAGTTAGTACACACATCTTGTGACAAGGTGCTGTACCAAGAGATCAGAATTCGTGTCCTGGTCAATTTACCTATTATTCGTGTGTCTATAATACTGTTTGTGTCCTGGTCAATTTACCTATTATTCGTGTGTCTATAATACTGTTTGTGTCCTGGTCAATTTACCTATTATTCGTGTGTCTATAATACTGTTTGTGTCCTGGTCAATTTACCTATTATTCGTGTGTCTATAATACTGTTTGTGTCCTGGTCAATTTACCTATTATTCGTGTATCTATAATACTGTTTGTGTCCTGGTCAATTTACCTATTATTCGTGTGTCTATAATACTGTTTGTGTCCTGGTCAATTTACCTATTATTCGTGTATCTATAATACTGTTTGTGTCCTGGTCAATTTACCTATTATTCGTGTGTCTATAATACTGTTTGTGTCCTGGTCAATTTACCTATTATTCGTGTGTCTATAATACTGTTTGTGTCCTGGTCAATTTACCTATTATTCGTGTGTCTATAATACTGTTTGTGTCCTGGTCAATTTACCTATTATTCGTGTATCTATAATACTGTTTGTGTCCTGGTCAATTTACCTATTATTCGTGTATCTATAATACTGTTTGTGTCCTGGTCAATTTACCTATTATTCGTGTGTCTTTAATACTGTTTGTGTCCTGGTCACTTTACCTATTATTCGTGTGTCTATAATACTGTTTGTGTCCTGGTCAATTTACCTATTATTCGTGTATCTATAATACTGTTTGTGTCCTGGTCAATTTACCTATTATTAGTGTGTCTATAATACTGTTTGTGTCCTGGTCAATTTACCTATTATTCGTGTATCTATAATACTGTTTGTGTCCTGGTCAATTTACCTATTATTCGTGTATCTATAATACTGTTTGTGTCCTGGTCAATTTACCTATTATTCGTGTGTCTATAATACTGTTTGTGTCCTGGTCAATTTACCTATTATTCGTGTGTCTATAATACTGTTTGTGTCCTGGTCAATTTACCTATTATTCGTGTATCTATAATACTGTTTGTGTCCTGGTCAATTTACCTATTATTCGTGTATCTATAATACTGTTTGTGTCCTGGTCAATTTACCTATTATTCGTGTGTCTTAATACTGTTTGTGTCCTGGTCAATTTACCTATTATTCGTGTGTCTATAATACTGTTTGTGTCCTGGTCAATTTACCTATTATTCGTGTGTCTATAATACTGTTTGTGTCCTGGTCAATTTACCTATTATTCGTGTATCTATAATACTGTTTGTGTCCTGGTCAATTTACCTATTATTCGTGTATCTATAATACTGTTTGTGTCCTGGTCAATTTACCTATTATTCGTGTGTCTATAATACTGTTCGTGTCCTGGTCAATTTACCTATTATTCGTGTGTCTATAATACTGTTTGTGTCCTGGTCAATTTACCTATTATTCGTGTGTCTATAATACTGTTTGTGTCCTGGTCAATTTACCTATTATTCGTGTGTCTATAATACTGTTGTGTCCTGGTCAATTTACCTATTATTCGTGTGTCTATAATACTGTTCGTGTCCTGGCCAATTTACCTATTATTCGTGTATCTATAATACTGTTTGTGTCCTGGTCAATTTACCTATTATTCGTGTGTCTATAATACTGTTTGTGTCCTGGTCAATTTACCTATTATTCGTGTGTCTATAATACTGTTTGTGTCCTGGTCAATTTACCTATTATTCGTGTATCTATAATACTGTTTGTGTCCTGGTCAATTTACCTATTATTCGTGTGTCTATAATACTGTTTGTGTCCTGGTCAATTTACCTATTATTCGTGTGTCTATAATACTGTTTGTGTCCTGGTCAATTTACCTATTATTCGTGTGTCTATAATACTGTTTGTGTCCTGGTCAATTTACCTATTATTCGTGTGTCTATAATACTGTTTGTGTCCTGGTCAATTTACCTATTATTCGTGTATCTATAATACTGTTTGTGTCCTGGTCAATTTACCTATTATTCGTGTGTCTATAATACTGTTTGTGTCCTGGTCAATTTACCTATTATTCGTGTATATATAATACTGTTTGTGTCCTGGTCAATTTATCTATTATTCGTGTATCTATAATACTGTTTGTGTCCTGGTCAATTTACCTATTATTCGTGTGTCTATAATACTGTTTGTGTCCTGGTCAATTTACCTATTATTCGTGTGTCTATAATACTGTTTGTGTCCTGGTCAATTTACCTATTATTCGTGTATCTATAATACTGTTTGTGTCCTGGTCAATTTACCTATTATTCGTGTATCTATAATACTGTTTGTGTCCTGGTCAATTTACCTATTATTCGTGTGTCTTTAATACTGTTTGTGTCCTGGTCAATTTACCTATTATTCGTGTGTCTATAATACTGTTTGTGTCCTGGTCAATTTACCTATTATTCGTGTGTCTATAATACTGTTTGTGTCCTGGTCAATTTACCTATTATTCGTGTATCTATAATACTGTTTGTGTCCTGGTCAATTTACCTATTATTCGTGTATCTATAATACTGTTTGTGTCCTGGTCAATTTACCTATTATTCGTGTGTCTATAATACTGTTCGTGTCCTGGTCAATTTACCTATTATTCGTGTGTCTATAATACTGTTTGTGTCCTGGTCAATTTACCTATTATTCGTGTGTCTATAATACTGTTTGTGTCCTGGTCAATTTACCTATTATTCGTGTGTCTATAATACTGTTTGTGTCCTGGTCAATTTACCTATTATTCGTGTGTCTATAATACTGTTCGTGTCCTGGTCAATTTACCTATTATTCGTGTATCTATAATACTGTTTGTGTCCTGGTCAATTTACCTATTATTCGTGTATCTATAATACTGTTTGTGTCCTGGTCAATTTACCTATTATTCGTGTATCTATAATACTGTTTGTGTCCTGGTCAATTTACCTATTATTCGTGTATCTATAATACTGTTTGTGTCCTGGTCAATTTACCTATTATTCGTGTGTCTATAATACTGTTTGTGTCCTGGTCAATTTACCTATTATTCGTGTGTCTATAATACTGTTTGTGTCCTGGTCTAATGACCTATTATTCGTGTGTCTATAATACTGTTTGTGTCCTGGTCTAATGACCTATTATTCGTGTGTCTATAATACTGTTTGTGTCCTGGTCAATTTACCTATTATTCGTGTGTCTATAATACTGTTTGTGTCCTGGTCAATTTACCTATTATTCGTGTGTCTATAATACTGTTTGTGTCCTGGTCAATTTACCTATTATTCGTGTGTCTATAATACTGTTTGTGTCCTGGTCAATTTACCTATTATTCGTGTGTCTATAATACTGTTTGTGTCCTGGTCAATTTACCTATTATTCGTGTGTCTATAATACTGTTTGTGTCCTGGTCTAATGACCTATTATTCGTGTGTCTATAATACTGTTTGTGTCCTGGTCTAATGACCTATTATTCGTGTGTCTATAATACTGTTTGTGTCCTGGTCAATTTACCTATTATTCGTGTATCTATAATACTGTTTGTGTCCTGGTCAATTTACCTATTATTCGTGTGTCTATAATACTGTTTGTGTCCTGGTCAATTTACCTATTATTCGTGTGTCTATAATACTGTTTGTGTCCTGGTCTAATGACCTATTATTCGTGTGTCAATAATACTGTTTGTGTCCTGGTCAATTTACCTATTATTCGTGTGTCTATAATACTGTTTGTGTCCTGGTCAATTTACCTATTATTCGTGTGTCTATAATACTGTTTGTGTCTTGGTCTAATGACCTATTATTCGTGTGTCTATAATACTGTTTGTGTCCTGGTCTAATGACCTATTATTCGTGTGTCTATAATACTGTTTGTGTCCTGGTCTAATGACCTATTATTCGTGTGTCTATAATACTGTTTGTGTCCTGGTCCTATTATTCGTGTGTCTATAATACTGTTTGTGTCCTGGTCTAATGACCTATTATTCGTGTGTCTATAATACTGTTTGTGTCCTGGTCTAATGACCTATTATTCGTGTGTCTATAATACTGTTTGTGTCCTGGTCAAATGACCTATTATTCGTGTGTCTATAATACTGTTTGTGTCCTGGTCAAATGACCTATTATTCGTGTGTCTATAATACTGTTTGTGTCCTGGTCTAATGACCTATTATTCGTGTGTCTATAATACTGTTCGTGTCCTGGTCAAATGACCTATTATTCGTGTGTCTATAATAATGTTTGTGTCCTGGTCTAATGACCTATTATTCGTGTGTCTATAATACTGTTTGTGTCCTGGTCTAATGACCTATTATTCGTGTGTCTATAATACTGTTTGTGTCCTGGTCTAATGACCTATTATTCGTGTGTCTATAATACTGTTTGTGTCCTGGTCTAATGACCTATTATTCGTGTGTCTATAATACTGTTTGTGTCCTGGTCTAATGACCTATTATTCGTGTGTCTATAATACTGTTTGTGTCCTGGTCTAATGACCTATTATTCGTGTGTCTATAATACTGTTTGTGTCCTGGTCTAATGACCTATTATTCGTGTGTCTATAATACTGTTTGTGTCCTGGTCTAATGACCTATTATTCGTGTGTCTATAATACTGTTTGTGTCCTGGTCAAATGACCTATTATTCGTGTGTCTATAATACTGTTTGTGTCCTGGTCAAATGACCTATTATTCGTGTGTCTATAATACTGTTTGTGTCCTGGTCTAATGACCTATTATTCGTGTGTCTATAATACTGTTCGTGTCCTGGTCAAATGACCTATTATTCGTGTGTCTATAATACTGTTTGTGTCCTGGTCTAATGACCTATTATTCGTGTGTCTATAATACTGTTTGTGTCCTGGTCTAATGACCTATTATTCGTGTGTCTATAATACTGTTTGTGTCCTGGTCTAATGACCTATTATTCGTGTGTCTATAATACTGTTTGTGTCCTGGTCAAATGACCTATTATTCGTGTGTCTATAATACTGTTCGTGTCCTGGTCTAATGACCTATTATTCGTGTGTCTATAATACTGTTTGTGTCCTGGTCTAATGACCTATTATTCGTGTGTCTATAATACTGTTTGTGTCCTGGTCTAATGACCTATTATTCGCGTGTCTATAATACTGTTTGTGTCCTGGTCAATTTACCTATTATTCGTGTGTCTATAATACTGTTCGTGTCCTGGTCAATTTACCTATTATTCGTGTATCTATAATACTGTTTGTGTCCTGGTCAATTTACCTATTATTCGTGTATCTATAATACTGTTTGTGTCCTGGTCAATTTACCTATTATTCGTGTATCTATAATACTGTTTGTGTCCTGGTCAATTTACCTATTATTCGTGTATCTATAATACTGTTTGTGTCCTGGTCAATTTACCTATTATTCGTGTGTCTATAATACTGTTTGTGTCCTGGTCAATTTACCTATTATTCGTGTGTCTATAATACTGTTTGTGTCCTGGTCTAATGACCTATTATTCGTGTGTCTATAATACTGTTTGTGTCCTGGTCTAATGACCTATTATTCGTGTGTCTATAATACTGTTTGTGTCCTGGTCAATTTACCTATTATTCGTGTGTCTATAATACTGTTTGTGTCCTGGTCAATTTACCTATTATTCGTGTGTCTATAATACTGTTTGTGTCCTGGTCAATTTACCTATTATTCGTGTGTCTATAATACTGTTTGTGTCCTGGTCAATTTACCTATTATTCGTGTGTCTATAATACTGTTTGTGTCCTGGTCATTTACCTATTATTCGTGTGTCTATAATACTGTTTGTGTCCTGGTCTAATGACCTATTATTCGTGTGTCTATAATACTGTTTGTGTCCTGGTCTAATGACCTATTATTCGTGTGTCTATAATACTGTTTGTGTCCTGGTCAATTTACCTATTATTCGTGTATCTATAATACTGTTTGTGTCCTGGTCAATTTACCTATTATTCGTGTGTCTATAATACTGTTTGTGTCCTGGTCAATTTACCTATTATTCGTGTGTCTATAATACTGTTTGTGTCCTGGTCTAATGACCTATTATTCGTGTGTCAATAATACTGTTTGTGTCCTGGTCAATTTACCTATTATTCGTGTGTCTATAATACTGTTTGTGTCCTGGTCAATTTACCTATTATTCGTGTGTCTATAATACTGTTTGTGTCTTGGTCTAATGACCTATTATTCGTGTGTCTATAATACTGTTTGTGTCCTGGTCTAATGACCTATTATTCGTGTGTCTATAATACTGTTTGTGTCCTGGTCTAATGACCTATTATTCGTGTGTCTATAATACTGTTTGTGTCCTGGTCTAATGACCTATTATTCGTGTGTCTATAATACTGTTTGTGTCCTGGTCTAATGACCTATTATTCGTGTGTCTATAATACTGTTTGTGTCCTGGTCAAATGACCTATTATTCGTGTGTCTATAATACTGTTTGTGTCCTGGTCAAATGACCTATTATTCGTGTGTCTATAATACTGTTTGTGTCCTGGTCTAATGACCTATTATTCGTGTGTCTATAATACTGTTCGTGTCCTGGTCAAATGACCTATTATTCGTGTGTCTATAATAATGTTTGTGTCCTGGTCTAATGACCTATTATTCGTGTGTCTATAATACTGTTTGTGTCCTGGTCTAATGACCTATTATTCGTGTGTCTATAATACTGTTTGTGTCCTGGTCTAATGACCTATTATTCGTGTGTCTATAATACTGTTTGTGTCCTGGTCTAATGACCTATTATTCGTGTGTCTATAATACTGTTTGTGTCCTGGTCTAATGACCTATTATTCGTGTGTCTATAATACTGTTTGTGTCCTGGTCAATTTACCTATTATTCGTGTGTCTATAATACTGTTTGTGTCCTGGTCTAATGACCTATTATTCGTGTGTCTATAATACTGTTTGTGTCCTGGTCTAATGACCTATTATTCGTGTGTCTATAATACTGTTTGTGTCCTGGTCAATTTACCTATTATTCGTGTGTCTATAATACTGTTTGTGTCCTGGTCAATTTACCTATTATTCGTGTGTCTATAATACTGTTTGTGTCCTGGTCAATTTACCTATTATTCGTGTGTCTATAATACTGTTTGTGTCCTGGTCAATTTACCTATTATTCGTGTGTCTATAATACTGTTTGTGTCCTGGTCAATTTACCTATTATTCGTGTGTCTATAATACTGTTTGTGTCCTGGTCTAATGACCTATTATTCGTGTGTCTATAATACTGTTTGTGTCCTGGTCTAATGACCTATTATTCGTGTGTCTATAATACTGTTTGTGTCCTGGTCAATTTACCTATTATTCGTGTATCTATAATACTGTTTGTGTCCTGGTCAATTTACCTATTATTCGTGTGTCTATAATACTGTTTGTGTCCTGGTCAATTTACCTATTATTCGTGTGTCTATAATACTGTTTGTGTCCTGGTCTAATGACCTATTATTCGTGTGTCAATAATACTGTTTGTGTCCTGGTCAATTTACCTATTATTCGTGTGTCTATAATACTGTTTGTGTCCTGGTCAATTTACCTATTATTCGTGTGTCTATAATACTGTTTGTGTCTTGGTCTAATGACCTATTATTCGTGTGTCTATAATACTGTTTGTGTCCTGGTCTAATGACCTATTATTCGTGTGTCTATAATACTGTTTGTGTCCTGGTCTAATGACCTATTATTCGTGTGTCTATAATACTGTTTGTGTCCTGGTCTAATGACCTATTATTCGTGTGTCTATAATACTGTTTGTGTCCTGGTCTAATGACCTATTATTCGTGTGTCTATAATACTGTTTGTGTCCTGGTCAAATGACCTATTATTCGTGTGTCTATAATACTGTTTGTGTCCTGGTCAAATGACCTATTATTCGTGTGTCTATAATACTGTTTGTGTCCTGGTCTAATGACCTATTATTCGTGTGTCTATAATACTGTTCGTGTCCTGGTCAAATGACCTATTATTCGTGTGTCTATAATAATGTTTGTGTCCTGGTCTAATGACCTATTATTCGTGTGTCTATAATACTGTTTGTGTCCTGGTCTAATGACCTATTATTCGTGTGTCTATAATACTGTTTGTGTCCTGGTCTAATGACCTATTATTCGTGTGTCTATAATACTGTTTGTGTCCTGGTCTAATGACCTATTATTCGTGTGTCTATAATACTGTTTGTGTCCTGGTCTAATGACCTATTATTCGTGTGTCTATAATACTGTTTGTGTCCTGGTCTAATGACCTATTATTCGTGTGTCTATAATACTGTTTGTGTCCTGGTCTAATGACCTATTATTCGTGTGTCTATAATACTGTTTGTGTCCTGGTCTAATGACCTATTATTCGTGTGTCTATAATACTGTTTGTGTCCTGGTCAAATGACCTATTATTCGTGTGTCTATAATACTGTTTGTGTCCTGGTCAAATGACCTATTATTCGTGTGTCTATAATACTGTTTGTGTCCTGGTCTAATGACCTATTATTCGTGTGTCTATAATACTGTTCGTGTCCTGGTCAAATGACCTATTATTCGTGTGTCTATAATACTGTTTGTGTCCTGGTCTAATGACCTATTATTCGTGTGTCTATAATACTGTTTGTGTCCTGGTCTAATGACCTATTATTCGTGTGTCTATAATACTGTTTGTGTCCTGGTCTAATGACCTATTATTCGTGTGTCTATAATACTGTTTGTGTCCTGGTCTAATGACCTATTATTCGTGTGTCTATAATACTGTTTGTGTCCTGGTCTAATGACCTATTATTCGTGTGTCTATAATACTGTTTGTGTCCTGGTCTAATGACCTATTATTCGTGTGTCTATAATACTGTTTGTGTCCTGGTCTAATGACCTATTATTCGTGTGTCTATAATACTGTTTGTGTCCTGGTCTAATGACCTATTATTCGTGTGTCTATAATACTGTTTGTGTCCTGGTCTAATGACCTATTATTCGTGTGTCTATAATACTGTTTGTGTCCTGGTCTAATGACCTATTATTCGTGTGTCTATAATACTGTTTGTGTCCTGGTCTAATGACCTATTATTCGTGTGTCTATAATACTGTTTGTGTCCTGGTCTAATGACCTATTATTCGTGTGTCTATAATACTGTTTGTGTCCTGGTCTAATGACCTATTATTCGTGTGTCTATAATACTGTTTGTGTCCTGGTCTAATGACCTATTATTCGTGTGTCTATAATACTGTTTGTGTCCTGGTCTAATGACCTATTATTCGTGTGTCTATAATACTGTTTGTGTCCTGGTCTAATGACCTATTATTCGTGTGTCTATAATACTGTTTGTGTCCTGGTCTAATGACCTATTATTCGTGTGTCTATAATACTGTTTGTGTCCTGGTCTAATGACCTATTATTCGTGTGTCTATAATACTGTTTGTGTCCTGGTCTAATGACCTATTATTCGTGTGTCTATAATACTGTTTGAAGTTGCGGTGAAGAAGAAGTCATTGAACTCATCAAGTGAGGACAAGGGGTCGGGTTCATTCCTTCTATCCATCAGTTTTAAGGGTCATCTATGTTTAAATGTATTCCAGATACTTTTCTTTTCTTAGAAAACCTAATTGAGGTTGTAATGACGAAACAGGCCACACATGCGTTGATGGTAAGTTACATCATTTGACCGAATCTGAGTCACACCCCACGTTTGCACTACTGACAGGTCAGATCAGTGGAGTTCCCAACCCGACATATCGTTATCACTTGTTATCAGTTGCTGACCCACCCCACCGTGCAGTGTTTTGCCATGATAAGAGTATTAGTTTCAGGGGAGAGTTCTCTCTAGGATTATATAAGACAGTCACGCGGAGTTGCGCAGAATAAGTTGAATGAGCATATGCCAATTATAGCGTGTGAACCTTCAATTTTCAGTGCAGCAGGAGGCCGACGTCTGGCGTCCACCTCCCCTAGAGTGTCAAGAAGCTAAAAGGCTGAAACACCTGCTCAACGGGGGTCTTCAGTTTCCTTATACTTATGGATGTTAATATGTAAGAGGGTGTGTAAGGGTGTAAGGAGGTGGAGCTAATCATGACGTGTTATGAGAAAGTGAGAAGCACGAGATAAGTATACGAGTAAGGGTCTCGCTTGAAAATTTGGAATGAGCGAATCGGGGAGTGTGGTCAGGTGTTTATAGTGACAGGTGAGATGCAGGTAGTTGTCGGAAATGTCAAAGGGGTTGGGAGACACGAAGAGTAAGTAGAGTTAAGAAAGGGAAGTGATTTCATTGGCTGGGGAAATGACGTAGGGAGATTTCAATTGATTGAGACGTGAGATATTTACAGGGTTGTGCAGATAGAGATCAGTAAAATTTCAATGTAAGCTAAGAAGGTTGGAAGCCGGTCAGTGCCATTAGGGCGTGGATCCATTTTAGTAGTAAAAGGGCAAGAGCTCTTTTTAGTTAGAAGTGTGTAGGATGAAGTTTTCAGAGAGATTCATAGTGGAAGACAGGGGGCAGTCACATGTGAGTTAAGTTATTTGAGAAGTGGATCTATTTTAGTAGTAACAGGGTGAATGCCTATATTAGCTAGTCATGTGTAGAACAACCAGACTGTGGACATTTCCCTTAAGGAGAAGTGAAGGTGGTTTAAAGGAACGAGTGAGACTGGATCCTTTGTTTATGAAGCTGGATGTTCTGTAATCATACTGTGGAGTGACAGCGACAGACTAGTGAGGCAGTGTATGTAATATGTTCCATTTGATGGATTTATGATGTGGACATTACGTTGGTTGTTAAGCTCTGTACACTGTTCAGGGAATGTTCGGATGTTGTATTGAGAACCTATGTTCAGTGGACTGTGTAAATAAAGTATTTTAATTATTATGCACAACAGACTTTTGTGTGAAGTCAATGTTATTTAGACATGTGTTTGACGTATTCCAACCCAATAGACGAACCAGAACACACGCGAAGTACCAAAATTGACAGTTTACACTTAACGACTGAACACATTTAAGAAAGAAGGAAGGGACAGTGACAAATACATATCCTTTATACGCTACACTCGATGCACGATAGGCATATCTTTTTTTCTTCTCTTTCAGTTTTCTGTTTGTAAACTTTCCCAATGCTATATTCATACCAGTTCATCTGTACAGTTTATTTGTGTCTCCATCATTAGATATTCCCCACCACCCCTCATAAAAACGTTTGTTATTACTTTCTTTAGTTGTTTCTGTTATGAAAATATTCTTACAACAATGATAATAATGCCACACTAGGACATTAATAGCCAAAGAAAAAAGAGAAAAGGTCAAAATTAAAGTTAGATGTCTGAAAATATGGAATATAACAATATGATATGAGAAAACTAATGGCGGTTACACTAGTTTGATTCATTTTCCTCCTGGGTCGAAGTCGAAAGTCATAGTTTTCGAAAGACGAAAGTCATAGTAGAACGAAAGTCATAGTTCTCCTTGATTGACGATTTGCTGCTAGTTCTTGTAGGTAGTGATTGTTTCTAAGTCCCTTGGTTGAGCTTTCTGTTGTGTTTGTTCTGTGTAGCGATTCTCTGGGTTTCCCAAGTTTTCTTTTACCAGATGGTTTCACGTGAATGCCTGGTGAGATTACATTAGTGCTGAACCATATTGAAAGAATTGCAGATATAATGGATTGGTCTTGTGACATGTTACTACCAGACAACATCGCCAGAAACTAACGCTCTAAAGAAAGTGGAAAAAGGTGGAAAGAGTAGTCACAGATGACGATGCATTAATAAAATAAGAGACATCACGATGAGCACCATGCATGCGACACTTTGAGCTGAGCACTTTAGTTTCCTTCGATAATGAAAGGCAATAGACGCAGATGGAATCAAGTAAGAAAATTACTTTCTCTCCCACAAACTCTAGAGATGATCTCGTAACTTAGAGGAAAAACAGGGTAGACAGGCATTTACATTCACTCAGTCACTACCTCCAAGATTGAAACAAATAACACTAACGTATTGATCAACAGCTATTTATGCTTTGTATGTCGTATCTTAGTCCCATTATAAGATATCATTCTTGATCACCATTATTTTGCAACTGATATTTATTTGATTTGCTCATTCGTGACTTCCCTGGACGATTACATACACATGCTTTTTTTCTGTTATCCATGCAAATTAGCAGTAGCTTAATTTCACAACTTTTGGTGTTTAAAACTAAACATTGTATCCCCCGAAACTCTCCGAGCTGTCAATCTTTGATATTTTGTTTGTTACGAGCATTAGCTACTGAAATAAATCTCACACGTTCAACATCTACTTTAGCTACAATGTGGTGTCACAAGTTGAAACCATTTATACCAAATATCAATTTTAAGAATGACTGGAACTACCAGGCTCATGACATCCATCAAGAGAGCACATTAAAGAGCTCCGTCACGCCAAGTGGCGTATAGAGAATATATTGTTAGTGATATTAATATGTACAGAACCTCGGCACATGATTTTTGGGTTAATGTGGTCAATATTACGCCCTTGCCGCCTTACCTTCCGAGAAAAAATCCGGTACCTGTTTTAAGGCTTGGTGGACTCGAAATCTGTTGATCAGGATCGAACTCTTGTCCTTTGTAGACCAGTTGACTAACCACTGAGCTGCCGCTGCTCCCTTCAAGACATAAATAAATGCTGTAAAATGTCCAAGTTTAGAACGAGAATGCCACTTCGATATGAAAGCCAATAGTTATGTGACAGGTATTCTTTTATCAGTTTTGTTCGGTGTCCATCCCCCTTATTTTCTTCTCTCTCTCTTCTACCTTTCAGCTCCCTGTGGAGCATAGGACTTCAATAAACACTTTCCAAGCCGATCTCTTTCTTGCCATTCTTTTAATTAAGATCGTTCCATGTCTTCCCCATCCTCTTCATCTCTGCTTCAATCTGTCTTCTCTGAAAATTCCTTGGTCTTTCTCTTTGCCTTTCCCCCTTATTTCCTTGCACTCGCTGAAATGTCAGGAAATTTGCAGAATGAACGAAATGAGACGAACTCAGGGAACACGCCAATTAATCATATATTAGTCGCCACGGCACACAATGACTAACATGGGAAACAACGAAACAACTCAACAACAACAACTAGCGGAACTGATACATGTTGAGACATAAACTGCGTTTGCATAGCACATTTGTTGGCATTTGATATTATAGTTGGTCTCTAGGGGAAGTAAAATGCAAGACGATATAGGGGTGGCCGTTTGGTTGCGTCCCTTCCAACAAATCACCAAGAGAAAGGCAACCGTTTGCATGACAAGTCTGAAGGAGATTAAGTTTCCAATATTCAGGACTAGTACGTGTTGGCCCGGACGTACACAATAACACACCAATACATCACTTAATATCCGGATAATAAAAGTCTTCATATGAAGTGTAAGCCCGTACTTGAACTACCAGGATCATCACCACCATCTCTAACTTTATCGTTATACAAATTTGTATCATTGCTTGCATCATCGTGTATCTTGTCGGCTGGCGTGGGCGATCATTTGTCTCTACAACTTCCAGTCTCCACATTTGTTTATAAATTAATCTGTAAATTTGGGTGTTAAGACACGTGTCCAGCAAATGAGCTGATTGTGGTCAGCAACCCATAGCTGACTGTCAGTGTCAAGATCGGCTAACAACAGTGCTGGTTGGGGTCAGCAACCCACAGCTTACTATTTGTGTCAGGATCGGCCAAAAACAGAGCTGATTGTGATCAGCAACTCATAGCTGACTGTCAATGTCAGGATCGGCTACCGACAGTGCTGATTGGGGTCAGAAACCCACAGCTGACTGTCTGTGTCAGGGTCAGCGAACAACAGAGCTGACTAAAATCATGATCCACCTTCCAGCGGTACTTCTCGAAAAAGACTACCCAGTTTGGCCAATTGAATGGGGATCGACGAGGGAAGGTAACCCAGTATTAAAAATGTTTTGCTGAAGTCGGATGCTTTGGGCCGAAAGACACAAATAAACCACAGCACGCCTTCTACGCTCTACGCCTTCTTAACGTTCTTCAAATGGCGGATGACGAAGAGGATCATTCCTTTAGCAGCCATCGGGTGAGCACCAGAAAGAAAGAAAACTGTTAATTTCCTACCACGCCCTTTTTTCGCTCTTAAAATGCCCTATTTTTTTCTCTCTTTGTATCTCTCTCATAATAGTAAAAGAAAGCAATGGCCGCTTTGAGAATTTTCTCATTAGTCTTTTTAGCTGTCCAGGGAGCTTTCAACATTCTTCTGAGAAATCCTATCTCTGAGGTCTTTAATCGTCTTTTCATCTGTTTGTCTACTTTCCATGATTCGCTTCCATAGGTTAGAATTGGTTCTATATAGCACCGATGAACTCTCGTTCTCATTTCTATTGACATGGATTTGTTGCATAAGATATTTGTTACTTTCTGAAATGCTATTTTGGCCTGAGCTATTCTGCTTTTTATTTCTGTGGTGCATCTCCCATCTGATGTTATTATTGTGTCAAAGTATTTGAAACGTCGCACTTGTTTCAGATTTGTTCTGTTTATTTTTATGCTGCATGATGGTGATGATTGTTTCTTCGATATGACCATTACTCAACATTCTTCTATAAAAACTGACTCTGCAGCATCTAAGCGTTTTCTTGACAGATTCTCCAGTATTGGCCTCCATATATCAAGACTTGATGCACAGAGCACTGTAAAACAATTTTGTTTCTTCTCCCTTGCGAAAAACGAGTAATGTTACACCCTTTTTCCAATCTGCGAAAACATTCCTACTGAGCTATATTGTACACCACTCCTCTAATCTACACTAGTGACTACTATTAAAAATTAACATCGTTCTCATATATTTGAAATCATTAACACATTTTAATGCTGTTTCATTTACTTTAATTTTACATTTCGTTGAAGTAGTTCTCTTTGTTTGCTGCCATTACTTTATTTTTTTTTTTTTGCTGTTGAGTCAAAAACTTTAATTTAATCCTGATTCAATCAATATAATGGAGGCGAAGGCGCGCCTCCCAGCACCAGAGCTGGAAGTTGTCAGCGACTCATAGCTGATGGAACGGAACCAGAACCTTCCATACCCCACTCCACCTCTTCATGGTGCCTCTAGAAACAGACTAACATAGCTAGTTTGGCCAAGCGAGTAAGGATCGAAGAGGGAAATCAACCTGATGCTTAAAAA
Source organism: Megaustenia siamemsis (assembly GCA_032433765.1). NCBI lineage: Eukaryota > Metazoa > Mollusca > Gastropoda > Stylommatophora > Ariophantidae > Megaustenia > Megaustenia siamemsis. The sequence goes on from JAVIAB010000124.1 coordinate 33,994,612, forward strand.
ATGCCTTATTTCAAGTGGGATGTGTTTGAGCAAAAGGTGCAAATAAACAGCAACACAACTCATCCAACTTAGCGGAGAGGAAGGCGCGACTCACAGCACCAGAGGTGGAAGTTGTCAGCGACCCAGAGCTGATGACTTGCGCCAGTATCGGTGAACCAGAACCATCCAGACCCTACTCCACCTCTCCGCGGTGCCTCCAGTAACAGACTAACCTGTCTAGTCTGGCCAAGCGAGCAGGGATCGAAGAGGGAAGACAACCCGGTACTCAAAAAAGTCGTGCTGAAATCGGATATGTTGGGCCGAAAGGCGCAAATATCACAGTGTTACACTGCAAACTACAACACAACGCAAACACGTCCACTTAACGTCCTTTTAAGGGCGGATGACGAAGAGGAAGTCAACAGTCTACGAATACTCTAGAATACTTTAGTCATCGGGCGAACGCATCCATCCATCCAATCAATATAAATACAAATAAGACACAGTGCTGTCATTTACGATATAAATTATGTTTCAAGTAGTAACTGGGAACTTGGATGCAACTTACAATATCAAAATTCAATTTCAATCAACGCCTGGATGTTTGAATAACAGCCTATCAAAAACGTACTAGGAATAAAGGTGAGTTTATCTCTTGACACAATTGAAAAGATCCCTGCGCATGTTTTACTTTCATTTGCCTCTAAACATCTTTGCAAGAATGCATTTCGCCACTTCTTCATATCAAAACAATGGCTAGAAATAGACTGTCTTGAGATTGACATGAGACCCAGCTTTAGTAAACAATCAGGGGGGAAAACTTTGAAACTGATTGCCCTGATGTAAGTACAACCGTGGTATTAAATATTAGATTACAATTATATTTGGACAAAAGTCTATATTTCATGTTTTCTTTAGCCTGTGCAAAGGATTTTGTGTATGCACAAGACCAGAGGGGTGTATGGTTGGGGGGTAGGGGGGGGGTAGGGAGAGAGGGGGGGGAGGCGAGAGGTATTTCTGGATTACTTGACTATTTATATATGGAGGTTGTGACGCGACAGTGTGTTGGAAAGTCGTTCATAAAGTGGTACTGGGATCCAATCAATCCTCAGAGACTTTATATGTACCATCGATATGAGAATCTTTATACGTAGCGTCTGTATGAGAATCTTTATATTTAGCGTCTGTATGAGAATCTTTATATTTAGCGTCTGTATAACAATCTTTATATTTAGCGTCTCTATGAGAATCTTTATACGTAGCGTCAGTAGTATACAAGGGTCCAACTGCTAATTATTTGGCCCGTAAATTAACAAAGATATATAGTGTGGTGCGCAGCGCACCACATGTACACGAGAGACAGGGGGAGTTAACCGTGACCGTTCGTGTCGGTGACCCTGGAGGTGACGTGTTTATGTTTGGTGTAGGCTGACTTTGGAGTTCTTGATCGACTGTGATAGGTTAGTAGATTATACAACATCAATGAAAAACGATCAATATAAGACAGAAGACAAAGATATATTTTATTCTTTTATTATCTCAATAGGTGTATAACATACAGTGGATATTATATAACATTACAAAAATATTCAGTACATTGAGTAAATATAGTACAAGGATAACAATTATTTATAGCTATGTAGTTGGGTGTCTGCTTAGCGTTGTGTCATAAATGAATCATAAGGGGTGAAACTGTTAGAGATTGCTGGGTAGCCTAAGCTGGTAGTGTAAAGAGTTAAATATCTAAAGGCGTAGTCGAGACGTTATCATCAGCTACCTTTCTTTTTTATATAGAAATAGGAAAGAGCATTTCTTGTTTGACTGTAGGAAAATATAGAATTATTTAAGACTTTGAAACCTACATTTTCCCCACCCTTAGCCTTTTGCGTATCGAGAACCTCTAAAAACATATTTTTATCTAATTTGTTGTGTTGCTTGCTTAGCCCTTTACAACTGATTTTATCGTAATCCCCACTACAATGGTACGTCTTACTACATAAGCTAACAAGAGCCGTCCCTTCGTACTCTAGTTTAAAAAGCCCGGGCGTTCGTTTGGTGTACGCTTTAACACCCTTACAGTTTATACAGTCTGTCTTGCTAATATGCTCATCGTAAAACTCGGCAGGAAACCAGTCTTTATATACACTATTAAACTCATCCCGCAGACCTGACTTAACTATGTCCTCTAGCTTAGGTGCGCTTAAGGCTAAGTATAAACTATCAGTATCCATCTCACAGAGTTGAAAGTTGGACCTATCTACAAACTTATCGAGGAAGTCGTAATAAAATTCCAACATCCGCAATTTGGCGTATTGATAGACGAAGAAACCGATTTGTAGGGGCAAGTCCCAAACAGTTTTCTTTTTCTCCATCTCAATTTCAAAAAGATCCTCCCCTATTTCAGTCATCTTTTTAAACCGGGAACTATTAATCATTTTCAATATCTCATCCCCCTGAACATACGAGACAGCGATATGATTGGCCTTATTGGTTAGAGTCTTCCCATAGGCTGAGTTTCCTAAGAGCTTCATCGTATCACTTACTATAGATTGATTTTCGTCTAGATCACCAGCCCTCCTAGCATCAGAAACCATTTCGCCAAACTTTTTAAAACAACTAGACGGTTGATATTCTATCACTTGATAAATTTTTGTTACCTCCAATCCGTGGTCTAAATACCATTTTAACAGCGGTGTTGCCAACAAAATTTTTTCCCCGACATAACTATCGATTAGGGTGCGACGAGGGGTTGACAACAAGTTATGTTTGAGGGCATATTCACCCATAAACGGTCCAATATCGTCACGCGTGACATCAATATTTTTGAAAATTGGAGTCATCTCACTGAAATGGTCCTTCAGGCGGTCGGGAACGTGTAGATCACATTCCACTAAACCAAAACACGTCCCATCTGAAACAGAAGTCAGAATCTGTTTATCACTGAGAGGGAGCCCTTCTTTAGAGTAAGAGGGTCTAGCTCTAGGGATGGCTTTAGAAAGGAAAGCCCTAATGGTTGGGTCAGACTTTTTCAGAGCCTGCCACTCACATTCCCACATAACTTCTACTGGGACTTTTACCTCCTCAGTTAGGTAGGTGTGTATCTCACATGTTTTTTCAAACAGCTCGAACAAGGGCTTATTATTAACAGGGTTTCTATCTTTATCTTTGGTGAGGGGACAGTCTTTGTGACCATGGTACAGACAACCATGAAAATTGTAGCATCTTCTATTGGATTTATCCCACCAATCCACAGGGATATTTCTAGCACCCAATCGAAACTCCCTCCCATTAAACTGAGTTTTCAACTCCACCCCTTTTTGGTAGGCGACCCACGTTAACCACTCTCGACTTTGTTGGACATAATAGTTATCTTTTTCTACCCTAAACCCGGTCTCCATTCTTCTAATAATTGGGTAATCTGTTGGCATTGGGTTCATCAGAGCCCAAAGATACAACGCGTTGGCATCGTAACCTTGGATGGATTTGACTACCTTTCCACCCCTAATAAGCGTTTTGCCTACCTCGTGATACCTATGGAAAATTATAGAGGGACCCCCGACGATATTATCTCTAATCATTGTGTGTAGACTCGCCTGTTTGCTCGAACATAAACTAAACATTACACCCCTATCAACGGTCTTAAAAGATACTTTAAACAAACACCCGGAACCGAAATGGCGTCTTTAAAACAGTCTACACCCCGCTCCCCATAAAAACGAACCTGCTGTTCCAAGGCTTCTAAGAATGGGACTACATCTTTGTTGTTATACCACACCAAAAAGTCCCTAAGTGTGGTCATGTTATTGTCCTTCCAGACCTTTTTGCACAGAGCGTACTCCTCCTTGGAAATGTTGGAATTTTTTAACGACGAATAAAACGTTTCGTGTGGGGGTAGTTCTGTCTCGTCCAACTTTTGGGGGTCGTCTATATATTCATAACAAAAGTAACCCTTTGTTTCACTAATCTTATAAGCTGCCAGATATTTACTATAACTAAACCCGGGGGCTAGATAGTTTACTATATCTAAGAATTTTAGATTCGGCGTTGCAATACACATAAAGTTATTGTTTCTTTTAACTATAAACTTGAACGGTTTTGGTACTTTGTAGTCTACGTCCATTTTATCTTCCTCTTCTTCGTTAGCAGCAGCGGCTTCTTCTTCCTCTGCCATACTAGCACCTTCTTCGTCCACTTGTGGAGCGGCATCCATGAAGTGCTTTATTAAATAAGGTTTAATGACGTTGACGTCATATTTCCCCGAGTTAAACCCTATCACTGGAAGCTCTTTTAAATACTCATCAAACCTAACTATTAGCTTGTCTTTATTCAGATCATGGAGTTGAGTAAAAATACTTTCAAACCGATCTCGCAACAACGAGTATGCCTTAGCAGCTATACCAGTGAGGTAGTCAACCATCTGACTAACTAAAACCTGTGGGTCACCCTTCGTTATGAAGCATATTGGGCCCTCCCACCCGGGACATTTGACGCTATAGAGCAGGAGAGAGGGACGTGTTTGGCTACAAAGGTAGTCGAGTGCGTTTCTTGGGGAACATTCCCTTTATCAAAGTAACATTCATAATCGAATGTTGCCCTGAAGGGGTAAATAAAAGACTCTGGAGTACTTATTCCTTCAGCGCTGATTGCATCCCATACACTTTCAGGTGAAGAATAAACACCACCTTTATATGTCTCTACAGCCAAATCCCCATTGCAAGTTTTTTCATGCCTATCCATACGCCCAAACTTTTTCCACAGTTTCCCACATTTTCCACAAGAAAAGCTTTTACTAGCCCTAGAAAGATCGTTTATATAAAAGAAGTGGTTTTTGTAAAGTAAAAGACGGAGAGTTTCATTATAACTACTACCGCTTCTCAGAACAATACGCAAGGCTTGCGCAGAATCAAATTCAAAAATATCTATATTTAGTGCAAAACAATTTTCTAAGAGCGGCATTTCAGCAAGAGTTACACCGTGAAAGTTACTTAACTTTAGAGACGGGTTAAACTGTTTGAAAAGTAGTCTCGAAACCTTCCTAACATTATTAAGGGGAGTCCCTCGATGGACAGCTAGACAACGGAAGAAGCAGAGATTATCATTGTAAACTTTAGAATTGGAGTCGTTTTGAAGGATATTAATGCCGTAGTTGGATGTAATGTAGGGTGGGATATCAAGCAGACACCCTATAGGATAATCTTGAAGTTTATAAATATAAACACTCGTACTGACTAATGCTTCTAAGGTATATTTGGTTGTCTCCCTGTTTTTATTTGCATACCCTAATATATCACTTTCATTTAATCTATCAACAAATGTTTCAAAGTCATTTTTGTTGTTAACTAACAAGGGTTTGTCTAACCCTGTCGCGTTATTCGAGCTGGCGTGAAAGTAACGCAGCCCCTGTGTCTCCCTATGTCTTAAAACTAGATGATGACTATAATTCACCTTGAAACGCTTTTTCTGGGCTAGAAAAATTGGGTTTACAAGGGTCTTCCAATCTATAGGAGTATCAGGCTGATGAAATATAGTGTATGTGTCCATGTATTTGGTCCTACGTTCATGTGTTCTAATAGCTAACCAGTTGTTCTTATATAGCTTCTTAATATCTCGGGGTAACTTATTTAAAGAGTCTATTTCATTAATAAATCTTGGTCTCTTTGAGAGCTCTTGAGTCGAACTCTTTACTGCCCGCTTGCGTGAGGTTGTCGATACCAGTGGGCCTGGTAGTGTTGATGAGGGTGTTGAGTTGTCCACAGCTATGTCATGGCTAGCAAGATGCACTCGCAGATGGGTTGCTCCAGTAAAGCTTTGTTGGCAGATATGGCAGATATGTGGGTTAGCACTGGTCTCTTTCGAAGGTACGTGACCTGTTGACACAGGAGTTGGTGATGCAGGAACTACTGAGGCAAGAGATACAGGATGCTCTGTCTTGATATGTCTGGCAAGGCTGTCTACTCTTGTATATACTCGTTCACAAACATCACATTTGTATTCCTGACGCCCATGTACACTAGCAACGTGTCGTTTTACGATCCGGCTCCGGGTGAAAGTTTTGGAACAGATATGACAAGTGTTAGACATCTGTAGAAAAGAAATTGAAACATTACAACTAAAGAGTAAAGAACAGTAAACATTACAAGAAAAGTAAACAACGAGATACACAAACTATCGAAATTAGGTTACAAAAGTAACACGTGGATACTAAAAAACCAACTTATCGAAGTTAGGTCACAAAAGTAACACCTGGATACTAAACAACCAACTTATCGAAAATAGGTTACTAAAGTAACATACTATAATATTAAAGAACTAAGATAACACTTACTTTTTTATGTGTTTGAAGACACGAGACACATCCGTCGGCAACAACTGTAAGCGAAAGTCTGATTACAAACTTCAAAGTCGCGTTATATATACGCCAGAAACACCGGAAGTGTTACTAAAAATAGAACTGACCGCTGATGCAATACCGGAAGTGTTACTAAAAATAGCTTTTGACGGCTGACGTGATGCCCGTGGAGTTTCTAAAAATAGATTTTGACTTATGATGCAATACCAGGCGACTTTATAGGAGTTTTTCGCCTTGACCCTTTATGAGGGGACGCCCATGAAACTGTTAGAAATAGTAAATTTACACTCTAGGGTTACTCCAAACTTTATATTAAGCATCTCCGTATCAAGAATTTACATAAAAACAACTTTTGAAATTACTACCCCCGTACCCATTTTTGGCGGTTACGCCCATGAAACTGTTAAAAATAGTAAATTTAACATATAGACATACCCCAAACTTTATATTAACCAGCCCCATATCAAGAATTTACATAAAAACAACGTTTGAAATTACTACCCCTGTACCCATTTTTGGCGGTTACGCCCATGAAACTGTTAAAAATAGTAAATTTAACCTCTAGACATACCCCAAACTTTATATTAAGCATCCCCGTATCAAGAAGTTACATAAAAACAACTTTTGAAATTACTACCCCTGTACCCATTTTTGGCGGTTACGCCCATGAAACTGTTAAAAATAGTCAATTTAACATCTAGACATATCCCAAACTTTATATTAAGCATCCCCGTATCAAGAATTTACATAAAAACAACTTTTGAAATTACTACCCCTGTACCCATTTTTGGCGGTTACGCCCATGAAACTGTTAAAAATAGTCAATTTAACATCTAGACATACCCCAAACTTTATATTAAGCATCCCCGTATCAAGAAGTTACATAAAAACAACTTTGAAATTACTACCCCTGTACCCATTTTTGGCGGTTACGCCCACGAAACTGTTAAAAAATAGTCAATTTAACATATAGACATACCCCAAACTTTATATTAAGCATCCCCGTATCAAGAATTTACATAAAAACAACTTTTGAAATTACTACCCCTGTACCCATTTTTGGCGGTTACGCCCACGAAACTGTTAAAAATAGTCAATTTAACATCTAGACATACCCCAAACTTTATATTAAGCATCCCCATATCAAGAATTTACATAAAAATCACTTTGAAATTACTACCCCTGTACCCATTTTTGGCGGTTACGCCCATGAAATCGATTTAAAAAATTGAAGTTTAATCTATTGGCATACATCAAACATAATTTGTGACACGCCCATGTATCAAATTTACCTGAAAAATCAATCAAAAATTAGTAGTATAGATTGGCACTTAGGATGGATAGACTATAAGGAAAAAAATGTAGACTCTCATATAAGGAAAAACGGCACCAAAAAATGTGCTGGTAACAAATAATAATACATAAATATTATTATATGGGGAACTACGGAGGCGATAATAGGGAATAATAGAACAAATAAGACTTTCAATTATTCAATGTTATGCGCCTACTAACGAAGCTGATGATGAAGTTAAGGATGATTTTTATAACCAACTGCAACAACTTATAAACAAAATACCAAAACACGATCTTTTAATTGTAATGGGAGACTTCAACGCCAAAGTAGGACAAGATAACGCAGGAGTGGAACATGTGATGGGGAGAGAAGGCTGTAATACAACAAGTCAGAATGGAGAAAGATTAATAGAATTATGTTTAATAGAAAATTTAGTTATAGGTGGGACATTATTTCCACACAAAAATATCCACAAAACAACATGGATATCTCCTGATGATAGAACATCAAATCAAATTGACCACCTATGTATTAAACAACAATTCAGATCATCATTAATAGATGTAAGAGCATACAGAGGTGCTGATGTTAATAGTGACCACAACCTGTGCATTGGGAAAATAAGATTAAAATTTAGAAACCAACAGAAGAGGTCAATTACACATAAAATTGATAGTCATAAACTGAAAGATGAAGCAATAAAGGAAAAGTTTAACATAGAGCTAAGTAATTGTTATTCAGCACTTGGTGAAATAGACTTAGATATCAATGAAATGTGGGACTCACAGAGCAAAATACTAATGACAGCAGCAGAAGCAAGTGCTGGACTGAAGAAAATGGAAAAACGAGCTTGGATCTCAGACACCACATGGAAATACATCAAAGAAAGAAGAGAAGCGAAGAGAGCCATGACTAATGTAAAGACAGATCATGGAAAGGTTCTGGCAAAAGCAACATACAAAGAATTAGACAACAAAGTGAAAAGTTCGGCAAGAAGAGATACAAGAGCTTATATAGACAACTTGGCAGAGAAAGCAGAGACAGCTGCAATTACAGGAGACAGCAGAACTCTTTATACTGTACAAAAGATGCTGACAAACACCTATACATCCAGTGGAACACCAATTCTAGACAAATCTGGATTAATGCTAACAACAAGCGCAGACATAAAAGCCCGTTGGGCGGAACACTTCAAAGAAATTCTTAACCGTCCACTACCTCACAGTTTAATAGATTTTGAAGCTGAAACACCAGCAGCAGAATTAGATGTAAATTTAGATGACTTCACCTTGAGTGAAATAGAAACCACCTTAAAGCTAATGACCAATAACAAGGCTGCTGGAGAGGATAAGTTAACAGCTGAGATCCTCAAGGCAATTGATAGCCATAATTTAATACATCTCCAAAAAATGTTCAACATCATTTGGAAAACAGAGAAGACGCCTCATAAATGGAAAAAAGGAATCATTGTTAAGATCCCAAAAAAGGGCAATCTTAGAGATTGTAACAATTGGAGAGGCGTGACACTTTTGTCAGTTGCCTCAAAATTATTCTGTAAAATCATCCTAAATAGAATAAAGGATTCAATAGATACAGTAATGCGTGAAGAACAGGCTGGGTTTAGAAAAGGGAGAAGCTGTCTTGACCACATTTTCACTCTACGACTTATATTGGAGGAACACATTGAAAAGCAAAAACATTTTGTACTTAACTTCATCGACTTCAAAAAAGCATTTGATAGTATTCATAGAGATTCTTTGTGGAAAATTCTGAAGCAATATGGCTTACCATCAAAAATCATAAATATTATCAAAGACATGTATGATGGTTACACATGTGCAGTTCGAACAGAGGAAGGACTGAGCGAATGTTTCCCAATAGAAACTGGGGTTAAACAAGGATGTATTTTATCGCCCTTGTTATTTGGAATTGTTATGGACTTCATAATGAAGAAATGCTGCACTGGTAATAAAGGCATCGAATGGATACAAGGAGACCATTTGGAGGACCTGGACTTTGCTGATGACATAGTTCTCATCAGCAATCAGATAAAAACGATGCAGGAAAACACAAATGAACTATCATCAATAGCCAGCAAAATTGGGCTTGAGGTCAATCATGAAAAGACTAAAGTCATGAAAAGTTTAATTCCAACAAGTGACAAAATATACATGGAAAACAAACCAGTAGAAGAGATCGATCACTTCATCTATCTTGGAAGTCACATTGATCGAGAAGGGGATACGAGCAAAGAAATTAGAATCAGACTGGCTAAAGCAGCAATGTCTTTCAGAAGCCTTGAAAAGTTGTGGAAATCAAAACTCATTAGCACAAACACAAAACTTAGGCTATTCAAATCAAATGTACTATCAACCCTTACGTATGCGTGTGAAAGCTGGAAAACAACAAGAGATATAGAAACAAAGTTGAACGCATTCGAAAATAAATGTCTAAGGAAAATACTTGGTATAGAATGGAACGAATTCAAAACAAACGAGGAAATTAGAGAAATCGCCAATCAACCACTAATATCTTCAGTAATAAAGAAAAGACGATGGTCATACGTTGGACATGTGATGAGAAGAGATAATAATCGAATAGCAAAGCAAGCCCTCATATGGGAAACAACAGGTAAAAGAAAAAGAGGAAGACCCAGGGAGACACTGAGAAGAACATTGATGAGAGAGGCAAGAGCAGCAGGAATCGGCTCCCTCAATGAGATAGAACTGCTTGCACAGAACAGAGACAGATGGCGAGATTTGATAAAATATCTTTAAAAGAAAACTGCTAGAACAAAAATTCATATAGGAGAAGGTGTATCTTGGTCTACGCCCTATGGGCCGGTTACGGCTCGAAAGGTCAATAGATAGATAGATAGAACAAATAAGTATGTGTTAGCACTCGGAAAAATTAACAGACAAACAACAACAGAAAAAAACGAAGAACAATATATGGTCCGAAGTGGGATCGAACCCGTACTCCCTGGCACCGCGCCTTGCCACGAGAGGCCGAACGCTTGGCACACTGCCACTCAGCCAACTAAAAAATTGGCTATTGTAGTAGTGTCTTCCACGAAAGGCGCTCTCAATGACTATAGCATAGGGTAACGATCTCAGACCGGAAATAAATTGTATATTTGTACTTTCCTATTAATGCAAGTATCTCCCAGTAGGGCTGAATACTTGTGTTGTAGACAAACATTTATTGGACGAAACAGCACGAATAGTAGTTTCCAGTGGTTATATACTGGTAACAAATAATAATACATAAATATTATTATATGGGGAACTTCCGAGGCGATAATAGGGAATAATAGAACAAATAAGTATGTGTTAGCACTCGGAAAAATTAACAGACAAACAACAACAGAAAAAAACGAAGAACAATATATGGTCCGAAGTGGGATCGAACCCGTACTCCCCGGCACCGCGCCTTGCCACGAGAGGCCGAACGCTTGGCACACTGCCACTCAGCCAACTAAAAAATTGGCTATTGTAGTAGTGTCTTCCACGAAAGGCGCTCTCAATGACTATAGCATAGGGTAACGATCTCAGACCGGAAATAAATTGTATATTTGTACTTTCCTATTAATGCAAGTATCTCCCAGTAGGGCTGAATACTTGTGTTGTAGACAAACATTTATTGGACGAAACAGCACGAATAGTAGTTTCCAGTGGTTATATACTGGTAACAAATAATAATACATAAATATTATTATATGGGGAACTTCCGAGGCGATAATAGGGAATAATAGAACAAATAAGTATGTGTTAGCACTCGGAAAAATTAACAGACAAACAACAACAGAAAAAAACGAAGAACAATATATGGTCCGAAGTGGGATCGAACCCGTACTCCCTGGCACCGCGCCTTGCCACGAGAGGCCGAACGCTTGGCACACTGCCACTCAGCCAACTAAAAAATTGGCTATTGTAGTAGTGTCTTCCACGAAAGGCGCTCTCAATGACTATAGCATAGGGTAACGATCTCAGACCGGAAATAAATTGTATATTTGTACTTTCCTATTAATGCAAGTATCTCCCAGTAGGGCTGAATACTTGTGTTGTAGACAAACATTTATTGGACGAAACAGCACGAATAGTAGTTTCCAGTGGTTATATACTGGTAACAAATAATAATACATAAATATTATTATATGGGGAACTTCCGAGGCGATAATAGGGAATAATAGAACAAATAAGTATGTGTTAGCACTCGGAAAAATTAACAGACAAACAACAACAGAAAAAAACGAAGAACAATATATGGTCCGAAGTGGGATCGAACCCGTACTCCCCGGCACCGCGCCTTGCCACGAGAGGCCGAACGCTTGGCACACTGCCACTCAGCCAACTAAAAAATTGGCTATTGTAGTAGTGTCTTCCACGAAAGGCGCTCTCAATGACTATAGCATAGGGTAACGATCTCAGACCGGAAATAAATTGTATATTTGTACTTTCCTATTAATGCAAGTATCTCCCAGTAGGGCTGAATACTTGTGTTGTAGACAAACATTTATTGGACGAAACAGCACGAATAGTAGTTTCCAGTGGTTATATACTGGTAACAAATAATAATACATAAATATTATTATATGGGGAACTTCCGAGGCGATAATAGGGAATAATAGAACAAATAAGTATGTGTTAGCACTCGGAAAAATTAACAGACAAACAACAACAGAAAAAAACGAAGAACAATATATGGTCCGAAGTGGGATCGAACCCGTACTCCCTGGCACCGCGCCTTGCCACGAGAGGCCGAACGCTTGGCACACTGCCACTCAGCCAACTAAAAAATTGGCTATTGTAGTAGTGTCTTCCACGAAAGGCGCTCTCAATGACTATAGCATAGGGTAACGATCTCAGACCGGAAATAAATTGTATATTTGTACTTTCCTATTAATGCAAGTATCTCCCAGTAGGGCTGAATACTTGTGTTGTAGACAAACATTTATTGGACGAAACAGCACGAATAGTAGTTTCCAGTGGTTATATACTGGTAACAAATAATAATACATAAATATTATTATATGGGGAACTTCCGAGGCGATAATAGGGAATAATAGAACAAATAAGTATGTGTTAGCACTCGGAAAAATTAACAGACAAACAACAACAGAAAAAAACGAAGAACAATATATGGTCCGAAGTGGGATCGAACCCGTACTCCCTGGCACCGCGCCTTGCCACGAGAGGCCGAACGCTTGGCACACTGCCACTCAGCCAACTAAAAAATTGGCTATTGTAGTAGTGTCTTCCACGAAAGGCGCTCTCAATGACTATAGCATAGGGTAACGATCTCAGACCGGAAATAAATTGTATATTTGTACTTTCCTATTAATGCAAGTATCTCCCAGTAGGGCTGAATACTTGTGTTGTAGACAAACATTTATTGGACGAAACAGCACGAATAGTAGTTTCCAGTGGTTATATACTGGTAACAAATAATAATACATAAATATTATTATATGGGGAACTTCCGAGGCGATAATAGGGAATAATAGAACAAATAAGTATGTGTTAGCACTCGGAAAAATTAACAGACAAACAACAACAGAAAAAAACGAAGAACAATATATGGTCCGAAGTGGGATCGAACCCGTACTCCCTGGCACCGCGCCTTGCCACGAGAGGCCGAACGCTTGGCACACTGCCACTCAGCCAACTAAAAAATTGGCTATTGTAGTAGTGTCTTCCACGAAAGGCGCTCTCAATGACTATAGCATAGGGTAACGATCTCAGACCGGAAATAAATTGTATATTTGTACTTTCCTATTAATGCAAGTATCTCCCAGTAGGGCTGAATACTTGTGTTGTAGACAAACATTTATTGGACGAAACAGCACGAATAGTAGTTTCCAGTGGTTATATACTGGTAACAAATAATAATACATAAATATTATTATATGGGGAACTTCCGAGGCGATAATAGGGAATAATAGAACAAATAAGTATGTGTTAGCACTCGGAAAAATTAACAGACAAACAACAACAGAAAAAAACGAAGAACAATATATGGTCGGAAGTGGGATCGAACCCGTACTCCCTGGCACCGCGCCTTGCCACGAGAGGCCGAACGCTTGGCACACTGCCACTCAGCCAACTAAAAAATTGGCTATTGTAGTAGTGTCTTCCACGAAAGGCGCTCTCAATGACTATAGCATAGGGTAACGATCTCAGACCGGAAATAAATTGTATATTTGTACTTTCCTATTAATGCAAGTATCTCCCAGTAGGGCTGAATACTTGTGTTGTAGACAAACATTTATTGGACGAAACAGCACGAATAGTAGTTTCCAGTGGTTATATACTGGTAACAAATAATAATACATAAATATTATTATATGGGGAACTTCCGAGGCGATAATAGGGAATAATAGAACAAATAAGTATGTGTTAGCACTCGGAAAAATTAACAGACAAACAACAACAGAAAAAAACGAAGAACAATATATGGTCCGAAGTGGGATCGAACCCGTACTCCCTGGCACCGCGCCTTGCCACGAGAGGCCGAACGCTTGGCACACTGCCACTCAGCCAACTAAAAAATTGGCTATTGTAGTAGTGTCTTCCACGAAAGGCGCTCTCAATGACTATAGCATAGGGTAACGATCTCAGACCGGAAATAAATTGTATATTTGTACTTTCCTATTAATGCAAGTATCTCCCAGTAGGGCTGAATACTTGTGTTGTAGACAAACATTTATTGGACGAAACAGCACGAATAGTAGTTTCCAGTGGTTATATACTGGTAACAAATAATAATACATAAATATTATTATATGGGGAACTTCCGAGGCGATAATAGGGAATAATAGAACAAATAAGTATGTGTTAGCACTCGGAAAAATTAACAGACAAACAACAACAGAAAAAAACGAAGAACAATATATGGTCCGAAGTGGGATCGAACCCGTACTCCCTGGCACCGCGCCTTGCCACGAGAGGCCGAACGCTTGGCACACTGCCACTCAGCCAACTAAAAAATTGGCTATTGTAGTAGTGTCTTCCACGAAAGGCGCTCTCAATGACTATAGCATAGGGTAACGATCTCAGACCGGAAATAAATTGTATATTTGTACTTTCCTATTAATGCAAGTATCTCCCAGTAGGGCTGAATACTTGTGTTGTAGACAAACATTTATTGGACGAAACAGCACGAATAGTAGTTTCCAGTGGTTATATACTGGTAACAAATAATAATACATAAATATTATTATATGGGGAACTTCCGAGGCGATAATAGGGAATAATAGAACAAATAAGTATGTGTTAGCACTCGGAAAAATTAACAGACAAACAACAACAGAAAAAAACGAAGAACAATATATGGTCCGAAGTGGGATCGAACCCGTACCCTGGCACCGCGCCTTGCCACGAGAGGCCGAACGCTTGGCACACTGCCACTCAGCCAACTAAAAAATTGGCTATTGTAGTAGTGTCTTCCACGAAAGGCGCTCTCAATGACTATAGCATAGGGTAACGATCTCAGACCGGAAATAAATTGTATATTTGTACTTTCCTATTAATGCAAGTATCTCCCAGTAGGGCTGAATACTTGTGTTGTAGACAAACATTTATTGGACGAAACAGCACGAATAGTAGTTTCCAGTGGTTATATACTGGTAACAAATAATAATACATAAATATTATTATATGGGGAACTTCCGAGGCGATAATAGGGAATAATAGAACAAATAAGTATGTGTTAGCACTCGGAAAAATTAACAGACAAACAACAACAGAAAAAAACGAAGAACAATATATGGTCCGAAGTGGGATCGAACCCGTACTCCCTGGCACCGCATTAATAGGAAAGTACAAATATACAATTTATTTCCGGTCTGAGATCGTTACCCTATGCTATAGTCATTGAGAGCGCCTTTCGTGGAAGACACTACTACAATAGCCAATTTTTTAGTTGGCTGAGTGGCAGTGTGCCAAGCGTTCGGCCTCTCGTGGCAAGGCGCGGTGCCAGGGAGTACGGGTTCGATCCCACTTCGGACCATATATTGTTCTTCGTTTTTTTCTGTTGTTGTTTGTCTGTTAATTTTTCCGAGTGCTAACACATACTTATTTGTTCTATTATTCCCTATTATCGCCTCGGAAGTTCCCCATATAATAATATTTATGTATTATTATTTGTTACCAGTATATAACCACTGGAAACTACTATTCGTGCTGTTTCGTCCAATAAATGTTTGTCTACAACACAAGTATTCAGCCCTACTGGGAGATACTTGCATTAATAGGAAAGTACAAATATACAATTTATTTCCGGTCTGAGATCGTTACCCTATGCTATAGTCATTGAGAGCGCCTTTCGTGGAAGACACTACTACAATAGCCAATTTTTTAGTTGGCTGAGTGGCAGTGTGCCAAGCGTTCGGCCTCTCGTGGCAAGGCGCGGTGCCAGGGAGTACGGGTTCGATCCCACTTCGGACCATATATTGTTCTTCGTTTTTTTCTGTTGTTGTTTGTCTGTTAATTTTTCCGAGTGCTAACACATACTTATTTGTTCTATTATTCCCTATTATCGCCTCGGAAGTTCCCCATATAATAATATTTATGTATTATTATTTGTTACCAGTATATAACCACTGGAAACTACTATTCGTGCTGTTTCGTCCAATAAATGTTTGTCTACAACACAAGAATTCAGCCCTACTGGGAGATACTTGCATTAATAGGAAAGTACAAATATACAATTTATTTCCGGTCTGAGATCGTTACCCTATGCTATAGTCATTGAGAGCGCCTTTCGTGGAAGACACTACTACAATAGCCAATTTTTTAGTTGGCTGAGTGGCAGTGTGCCAAGCGTTCGGCCTCTCGTGGCAAGGCGCGGTGCCAGGGAGTACGGGTTCGATCCCACTTCGGACCATATATTGTTCTTCGTTTTTTTCTGTTGTTGTTTGTCTGTTAATTTTTCCGAGTGCTAACACATACTTATTTGTTCTATTATTCCCTATTATCGCCTCGGAAGTTCCCCATATAATAATATTTATGTATTATTATTTGTTACCAGTATATAACCACTGGAAACTACTATTCGTGCTGTTTCGTCCAATAAATGTTTGTCTACAACACAAGTATTCAGCCCTACTGGGAGATACTTGCATTAATAGGAAAGTACAAATATACAATTTATTTCCGGTCTGAGATCGTTACCCTATGCTATAGTCATTGAGAGCGCCTTTCGTGGAAGACACTACTACAATAGCCAATTTTTAGTTGGCTGAGTGGCAGTGTGCCAAGCGTTCGGCCTCTCGTGGCAAGGCGCGGTGCCAGGGAGTACGGGTTCGATCCCACTTCGGACCATATATTGTTCTTCGTTTTTTTCTGTTGTTGTTTGTCTGTTAATTTTTCCGAGTGCTAACACATACTTATTTGTTCTATTATTCCCTATTATCGCCTCGGAAGTTCCCCATATAATAATATTTATGTATTATTATTTGTTACCAGTATATAACCACTGGAAACTACTATTCGTGCTGTTTCGTCCAATAAATGTTTGTCTACAACACAAGAATTCAGCCCTACTGGGAGATACTTGCATTAATAGGAAAGTACAAATATACAATTTATTTCCGGTCTGAGATCGTTACCCTATGATATAGTCATTGAGAGCGCCTTTCGTGGAAGACACTACTACAATAGCCAATTTTTTAGTTGGCTGAGTGGCAGTGTGCCAAGCGTTCGGCCTCTCGTGGCAAGGCGCGGTGCCAGGGAGTACGGGTTCGATCCCACTTCGGACCATATATTGTTCTTCGTTTTTTTCTGTTGTTGTTTGTCTGTTAATTTTTCCGAGTGCTAACACATACTTATTTGTTCTATTATTCCCTATTATCGCCTCGGAAGTTCCCCATATAATAATATTTATGTATTATTATTTGTTACCAGTATATAACCACTGGAAACTACTATTCGTGCTGTTTCGTCCAATAAATGTTTGTCTACAACACAAGTATTCAGCCCTACTGGGAGATACTTGCATTAATAGGAAAGTACAAATATACAATTTATTTCCGGTCTGAGATCGTTACCCTATGCTATAGTCATTGAGAGCGCCTTTCGTGGAAGACACTACTACAATAGCCAATTTTTTAGTTGGCTGAGTGGCAGTGTGCCAAGCGTTCGGCCTCTCGTGGCAAGGCGCGGTGCCAGGGAGTACGGGTTCGATCCCACTTCGGACCATATATTGTTCTTCGTTTTTTTCTGTTGTTGTTTGTCTGTTAATTTTTCCGAGTGCTAACACGTACTTATTTGTTCTATTATTCCCTATTATCGCCTCGGAAGTTCCCCATATAATAATATTTATGTATTATTATTTGTTACCAGTATATAACCACTGGAAACTACTATTCGTGCTGTTTCGTCCAATAAATGTTTGTCTACAACACAAGTATTCAGCCCTACTGGGAGATACTTGCATTAATAGGAAAGTACAAATATACAATTTATTTCCGGTCTGAGATCGTTACCCTATGCTATAGTCATTGAGAGCGCCTTTCGTGGAAGACACTACTACAATAGCCAATTTTTTAGTTGGCTGAGTGGCAGTGTGCCAAGCGTTCGGCCTCTCGTGGCAAGGCGCGGTGCCAGGGAGTACGGGTTCGATCCCACTTCGGACCATATATTGTTCTTCGTTTTTTTCTGTTGTTGTTTGTCTGTTAATTTTTCCGAGTGCTAACACATACTTATTTGTTCTATTATTCCCTATTATCGCCTCGGAAGTTCCCCATATAATAATATTTATGTATTATTATTTGTTACCAGTATATAACCACTGGAAACTACTATTCGTGCTGTTTCGTCCAATAAATGTTTGTCTACAACACAAGTATTCAGCCCTACTGGGAGATACTTGCATTAATAGGAAAGTACAAATATACAATTTATTTCCGGTCTGAGATCGTTACCCTATGCTATAGTCATTGAGAGCGCCTTTCGTGGAAGACACTACTACAATAGCCAATTTTTTAGTTGGCTGAGTGGCAGTGTGCCAAGCGTTCGCCTCTCGTGGCAAGGCGCGGTGCCAGGGAGTACGGGTTCGATCCCACTTCGGACCATATATTGTTCTTCGTTTTTTTCTGTTGTTGTTTGTCTGTTAATTTTTCCGAGTGCTAACACATACTTATTTGTTCTATTATTCTCCACAAAAAAATGTGCCTCGATGTACGGGTAGACTATTTATATAAGAATTTAGGTGCCTTCAAAGGCACATTTATCCGTCCTAAATGACATACTATACTACTAATTTTTGATTGATTTTTCAGGTAAATTTGATACATGGGCGTGTCACAAATTATGTTTGATGTATGCCAATAGGATAAACTGCAATTTTTTTAATCGATTTCATGGGCGTAACCGCCAAAAATGGGTACAGGGGTAGTAATTTCAAAAGTGATTTTTATGTAAATTCTTGATATGGGGATGCTTAATATAAAGTTTGGGGTATGTCTAGATGTTAAATTGACTATTTTTAACAGTTTCATGGGCGTAACCGCCAAAAATGGGTACAGGGGTAGTAATTTCAAAAGTTGTTTTTATGTAAATTCTTGATACGGGGATGCTTAATATAAAGTTTGGGGTATGTCTAGATGTTAAATTTACTATTTTTAACAGTTTCTTGGGCGTAACCGCCAAAAATGGGTACAGGGGTAGTAATTTCAAAAGTGTTTTTATGTAACTTCTTGATACGGGGATGCTTAATATTAAGTTTGGGGTATGTCTAGAGGTTAAATTTACTATTTTTAACAGTTTCATGGGCGTAACCGCCAAAAATGGGTACAGGGGTAGTAATTTCAAACGTTGTTTTTATGTAAATTCTTGATATGGGGCTGGTTAATATAAAGTTGGGGTATGTCTATATGTTAAATTTACTATTTTTAACAGTTTCATGGGCGTAACCGCCAAAAATGGGTACGGGGGTAGTAATTTCAAAAGTTGTTTTTATGTAAATTCTTGATACGGAGATGCTTAATATAAAGTTTGGAGTAACCCTAGAGTGTAAATTTACTATTTCTAACAGTTTCATGGGCGTCCCCTCATAAAGGGTCAAGGCGAAAAACTCCTATAAAGTCGCCTGGTATTGCATCATAGGTCAAAATCTATTTTTAGAAACTCCACGGGCATCACGTCAGCCGTCAAAAGCTATTTTTAGTAACACTTCCGGTATTGCATCAGCGGTCAGTTCTATTTTTAGTAACACTTCCGGTGTTTCTGGCGTATATATAACGCGACTTTGGAGTTTGTAATCAGACTTTCGCTTACAGTTGTTGCCGACGGATGTGTCTCGTGTCTTCAAACACATAAAAAAGTAAGTGTTATCTTAGTTCTTTAATATTATAGTATGTTACTTTAGTAGCCTATTTTCGATAAGTTGGTTGTTTAGTATCCAGGTGTTACTTTTGTGACCTAACTTCGATAAGTTGGTTTTTTAGTATCCACGTGTTACTTTTGTAACCTAATTTCGATAGTTTGTGTATCTCGTTGTTTACTTTTCTTGTAATGTTTACTGTTCTTTACTCTTTAGTTGTAATGTTTCAATTTCTTTTCTACAGATGTCTAACACTTGTCATATCTGTTCCAAAACTTTCACCCGGAGCCGGATCGTAAAACGACACGTTGCTAGTGTACATGGGCGTCAGGAATACAAATGTGATGTTTGTGAACGAGTATATACAAGAGTAGACAGCCTGGCAGACATATCAAGACAGAGCATCCTGTATCTCTTGCCTCAGTAGTTCCTGCATCACCAACTCCTGTGTCAACAGGTCACGTACCTTCGAAAGAGACCAGTGCTAACCCACATATCTGCCATATCTGCCAACAAAGCTTTACTGGAGCAACCCATCTGCGAGTGCATCTTGCTAGCCATGACATAGCTGTGGACAACTCAACACCCTCATCAACACTACCAGGCCCACTGGTATCGACAACCTCACGCAAGCGGGCAGTAAAGAGTTCGACTCAAGAGCTCTCAAAGAGACCAAGATTTATTAATGAAATAGACTCTTGAAATAAGTTACCCCGAGATATTAAGAAGCTATATAAGAACAACTGGTTAGCTATTAGAACACATGAACGTAGGACCAAATACATGGACACATACACTATATTTCATCAGCCTGATACTCCTATAGATTGGAAGACCCTTGTAAACCCAATTTTTCTAGCCCAGAAAAAGCGTTTCAAGGTGAATTATAGTCATCATCTAGTTTTAAGACATAGGGAGACACAGGGGCTGCGTTACTTTCACGCCAGCTCGAATAACGCGACAGGGTTAGACAAACCCTTGTTAGTTAACAACAAAAATGACTTTGAAACATTTGTTGATAGATTAAATGAAAGTGATATATTAGGGTATGCAAATAAAAACAGGGAGACAACCAAATATACCTTAGAAGCATTAGTCAGTACGAGTGTTTATATTTATAAACTTCAAGATTATCCTATAGGGTGTCTGCTTGATATCCCACCCTACATTACATCCAACTACGGCATTAATATCCTTCAAAACGACTCCAATTCTAAAGTTTACAATGATAATCTCTGCTTCTTCCGTTGTCTAGCTGTCCATCGAGGGACTCCCCTTAATAATGTTAGGAAGGTTTCGAGACTACTTTTCAAACAGTTTAACCCGTCTCTAAAGTTAAGTAACTTTCACGGTGTAACTCTTGCTGAAATGCCGCTCTTAGAAAATTGTTTTGCACTAAATATAGATATTTTTGAATTTGATTCTGCGCAAGCCTTGCGTATTGTTCTGAGAAGCGGTAGTAGTTATAATGAAACTCTCCGTCTTTTACTTTACAAAAACCACTTCTTTTATATAAACGATCTTTCTAGGGCTAGTAAAAGCTTTTCTTGTGGAAAATGTGGGAAACTGTGGAAAAAGTTTGGGCGTATGGATAGGCATGAAAAAACTTGCAATGGGGATTTGGCTGTAGAGACATATAAAGGTGGGGTTTACTCTTCACCTGAAAGTGTATGGGATGCAATCAGCGCTGAAGGAATAAGTACTCCAGAGTCTTTTATTTACCCCTTCAGGGCAACATTCGATTATGAATGTTACTTTGATAAAGGGAATGTTCCCCAAGAAACGCACTCGACTACCTTTGTAGCCAAACACGTCCCTCTCTCCTGCTCTATAGCGTCAAATGTCCCCGGGTGGGAGGGCCCAATATGCTTCATAACGAAGGGTGACCCACAGGTTTTAGTTAGTCAGATGGTTGACTACCTCACTGGTATAGCTGCTAAGGCATACTCGTTGTTGCGAGATCGGTTTGAAAGTATTTTTACTCAACTCCATGATCTGAATAAAGACAAGCTAATAGTTAGGTTTGATGAGTATTTAAAAGAGCTTCCAGTGATAGGGTTTAACTCGGGGAAATATGACGTCAACGTCATTAAACCTTATTTAATAAAGCACTTCATGGATGCCACTGCCCAAGTGGGTGAAGAAGAAGAAGAAGAAGAAGAAGAAGATAAAATGGACGTAGACTACAAAGTACCAAAACCGTTCAAGTTTATAGTTAAAAGAAACAATAACTTTATGTGTATTGCAACACAGAATCTAAAATTCTTAGATATAGTAAACTATCTAGCCCCCGGGTTTAGTTATAGTAAATATCTGGCAGCTTATAAGATTAGTGAGACAAGGGTTACTTTTGTTATGAATATATAGACGACCCCCAAAAGTTGGACGAGACAGAACTACCCCCACACGAAACGTTTTATTCGTCGTTAAAAAATTCCAACATTTCCAAGGAGGAGTACGCTCTGTGCAAAAAGGTCTGGAAGACCAATAACATGACCACCCTTAGGGACTTTCTGGTGTGGTATAACAACAAAGATGTAGTCCCATTCTTAGAAGCCTTGGAACAGCAGGTTCGTTTTTATGGGGAGCGGGGTGTAGACTGTTTTAAAGACGCCATTTCGGTTCGGGTGTTTGTTTAAAGTATCTTTTTAAGACCGTTGATAGGGGTGTAATGTTTAGTTTATGTTCGAGCAAACAGGCGAGTCTACACACAATGATTAGAGATAATATCGTCGGGGGTCCCTCTATAATTTTCCATAGGTATCACGAGGTAGGCAAAACGCTTATTAGGGGTGGAAAGGTAGTCAAATCCGTCCAAGGTTACGATGCCAACGCGTTGTATCTTTGGGCTCTGATGAACCCAATGCCAACAGATTACCCAATTATTAGAAGAATGGAGACCGGGTTTAGGGTAGAAAAAGATAACTATTATGTCCAACAAAGTCGAGAGTGGTTAACGTGGGTCGCCTACCAAAAAGGGGTGGAGTTGAAAACTCAGTTTAATGGGAGGGAGTTTCGATTGGGTGCTAGAAATATCCCTGTGGATGGGTGGGATAAATCCAATAGAAGATGCTACAATTTTCATGGTTGTCTGTACCATGGTCACAAAGACTGTCCCCTCACCAAAGATAAAGATAGAAACCATGTTAATAATAAGCCCTTGTTCGAGCTGTTTGAAAAAACATGTGAGATACACACCTACCTAACTGAGGAGGTAAAAGTCCCAGTAGAAGTTATGTGGGAATGTGAGTGGCAGGCTCTGAAAAAGTCTGACCCAACCATTAGGGCTTTCCTTTCTAAAGCCATCCCTAGAGCTAGACCCTCTTACTCTAAAGAAGGGCTCCCTCTCAGTGATAAACAGATTCTGACTTCTGTTTCAGATGGGACGTGTTTTGGTTTAGTGGAATGTGATCTACACGTTCCCGACCGCCTGAAGGACCATTTCAGTGAGATGACTCCAATTTTCAAAAATATTGATGTCACGCGTGACGATATTGGACCGTTTATGGGTGAATATGCCCTCAAACATAACTTGTTGTCAACCCCTCGTCGCACCCTAATCGGTAGTTATGTCGGGGAAAAAATTTTGTTGGCAACACCGCTGTTAAAATGGTATTTAGACCACGGATTGGAGGTAACAAAAATTTATCAAGTGATAGAATATCAACCGTCTAGTTGTTTTAAAAAGTTTGGCGAAATGGTTTCTGATGCTAGGAGGGCTGGTGATCTAGACGAAAATCAATCTATAGTAAGTGATACGATGAAGCTCTTAGGAAACTCAGCCTATGGGAAGACTCTAACCAATAAGGCCAATCATATCGCTGTCTCGTATGTTCAGGGGGATGAGATATTGAAAATGATTAATAGTTCCCGGTTTAAAAAGATGACTGAAATAGGGGAGGATCTTTTTGAAATTGAGATGGAGAAAAAGAAAAACTGTTTGGGACTTGCCCCTACAAATCGGTTTCTTCGTCTATCAATACGCCAAATTGCGGATGTTGGAATTTTATTACGACTTCCTCGATAAGTTTGTAGATAGGTCCAACTTTCAACTCTGTGAGATGGATACTGATAGTTTATACTTAGCCTTAAGCGCACCTAAGCTAGAGGACATAGTTAAGTCAGGTCTGCGGGATGAGTTAATAGTGTATATAAAGACTGGTTTCCTGCCGAGTTTTGCGATGAGCATATTAGCAAGACAGACTGTATAAACTGTAAGGGTGTTAAAGCGTACACCAAACGAACGCCCGGCTTTTTAAACTAGAGTACGAAGGGACGGCTCTTGTTAGCTTATGTAGTAAGACGTACCATTGTAGTGGGGATTACGATAAAATCAGTTGTAAAGGGCTAAGCAAGCAACACAACAAATTAGATAAAAATATGTTTTTAGAGGTTCTCGATACGCAAAAGGCTAAGGGTGGGGAAAATGTAGGTTTCAAAGTCTTAAATAATTCTATATTTTCCTACAGTCAAACAAGAAATGCTCTTTCCTATTTCTATATAAAAAGAAAGGTAGCTGATGATAACGTCTCGACTACGCCTTTAGATATTTAACTCTTTACACTACCAGCTTAGGCTACCCAGCAATCTCTAACAGTTTCACCCCTTATGATTCATTTATGACACAACGCTAAGCAGACACCCAACTACATAGCTATAAATAATTGTTATCCTTGTACTATATTTACTCAATGTACTGAATATTTTTGTAATGTTATATAATATCCACTGTATGTTATACACCTATTGAGATAATAAAAGAATAAAATATATCTTTGTCTTCTGTCTTATATTGATCGTTTTTCATTGATGTTGTATAATCTACTAACCTATCACTGTCGATCAAGAACTCCAAAGTCAGCCTACACCAAACACAAACACGTCACCTCCAGGGTCACCGACACGAACGGTCACGGTTAACTCCCCCTGTCTCTCGTGTACATGTGGTGCGCTGCGCACCACACTATATATCTTTGTTAATTTACGGGCCAAATAATAATCAGTTGGACCCTTGTATACTACTAGCGTCTGTATGAGAATCTTTATATTTAGCGTCTGTATGAGAATCTTTATAGTTAGCGTCTGTATGAGAATCTTTATACGTAGCGTCGATATGAGAATCTTTATATGTAGCGTCGATATGATAATCTTTATACATAGCGTCGATATGAGAATCTTTATACGTAGCGTCGATATGAGAATCTTTATATTTAGCGTCTGTATGAGAATCTTTATATGTAGCGTCGATATGAGAATCTTTATACTTAGCGTCTGTATGAGAATCTTTATATTTAGCGTCTGTATGAGAATCTTTATATTTAGCGTCTGTAAGAGAATCTTTATATGTAGCGTCGATATGAGATTTTTATACTTAGCGTCTGTATGAGAATCTTTATATTTAGCGTATGTATGAGAATCTTTATACGTGGCGTCGATATGAGGATCTTTATATGTAGCGTCGATATGAGAATCTTTATACTTAGCGTCTGTATGAGAATCTTTATATTTAGCGTCTGTATGAGAATCTTTATATGTAGCGTCGATATGAGAATCTTTATACTTAGCGTCTGTATGAGAATCTTTATATTTAGCGTCTGTATGAGAATCTTTATACGTGGCGTGGATATGAGAATCTTTATACTTAGCGTCTGTGTGAGAATCTTTATATGTAGCGTCTGTGTGAAAATCTTTTTATGTAGCGTCTGTGTGAGAATCTTTATATTTAGAGTCTGTGTGAGAATCTTTATATGTAGCGTCTGTGTGAGAATCTTTATATTTAGCGTCTGTTTGAGAATCTTTACATGTAGTGTCTGTGTGAGAATCGTTATATTTAGCGTCTGTGTGAGAATCTTTATATTTAGCGTCTGTGTGAGTATCTTTATATTTAACTTCTGTGTGAGTATCTTTATATTTAGCGTCTGTGTGAGTATCTTTATATGTAGCGTCTGTGTGAGTATCTTTATATGTAGTTTCTGTGTGAGTATCTTTATATTTAGCGTCTTTGTGAGTATCTTTATATGTAGCGTCTGTGTGAGTATCTTTATATTTAGCGTCTGTGTGAGAATCTTGTCAGATGCTGTTTTTTACTTCCATCATAAAAGTCTAGATTCGGCGAGAACTTGTTTAAAACAAGTTCAATACAAAGCTTCAACAAGCTTCTCTTTTCTTATTGAAGATTCATTTTGTTCACTTTAAGCAGTTTCATATCCACGATAGCTCAGTGATTAGTGAACTGGACTACAAAGGACAAGGGATAGGGTTCGATCTCAACCGACGCCTCCCGGGTTCACTCAGCCGTAAATGGGTACCGGATTTTTCTGGAAAGTAAAGCGGCACGGGTGTAATACAGACCACATTACCCCAAAAATCATGTACCGAAGGTCTGTAAAGTGTATGGTCACTAACACCATATTTCCTATACGCCACTTGGCGTGACGGGGACACTTTACTTTTTTTAAGCAGTATCTTGTCACATTTTACAGTGTTATAAAGTATCCACCGTCTAATATTTTAGATTAACATAACCGTCGTAAAATAAATACATTATTATAACATTTTATTATACAGTAACCATTGTGTATATTTTGTAGCAGCGATAGCTCAGTGGTTAGTTAACTGGACTACAAAGGACAAGAGTTCGCGTTCGATCCTGATCAACGTCTTTCAGGTTCACCCAGCCTTAAATGAGTACCGGACTATCATGACATACTAAAACAGTTACCTTGTTCAGTCTTCATTAGCTGCTGTAAACATTCAGTACTTCAGTGGTAAATTTATTAATTTAATTTTTTTTAAATGAAGAAGCAGTTATAAATAAAACGGTCTACATGAGCACAGACTGTTGGTATTTATTTGCTTACACAGTCTTTAAGTCTGTTCTTACATAATTAAAACTACAGGCTGTTCTACCAGTCAACACAGGTCGTCCTAAAATTGAAGATTCCACACAAAATAGGATATTTCTTGGCTTTAAAAAAAATAAGAAACACAAATTTCTCTGGTGAATATAAATCGTATTAAAAAAAAAGTAAAACGCCAAGTGACGTATAGGGAATATGGTGTTAGTGACTATGCAGTTTACAGACCTTCAGCACATGATTTTTGGGGTAATGTGGTCGGTATTATGCCCGTGCCGCTTTACTTTCTCAGAAAAAAATCCGGTACCAATTTAAGGCTGGGTGAACCCGGAAGCCGTCGATTTAGATCGAACCCTACCCCTTGTCCTATGTAGTCCAGTTCACTAACCACTAAGCTATCGCGGCTCCCTTATAACTCGTATAGTGGGTATATATTTGGTGTAAACTGTGCGCACGGCATGCAATAAATACATTGCATACATTAATTAGCATGTAGTTTGAATATTAACGGTGCTCATGATAACATAACGATAAATGGAAAGTTGATTATAATTAATGGCCAATTCTAATATTGGTAATGATAATATCCAATAATGTAAAGATAAAGTTAATCAAAATATATTTTTGAATTTCTAAATTCATCTCTGGAGTCAACTAGCCAAGTGGCGTATAGGAAATATAGTGTCAGAGATCATAATTTTTATAGACCTTCGACACATGATTTTTAGGGTAATGTGGTCAGTATAACGTCATTGCCGCTTTACTTTCCCAGAAAAAAAATCCGGTACCCATTCAAGGCTGAGTGAACCCGGATGTATGAGGGAAGTAAAGAATAGTGACACTGGGACCTTCCAGGCATGTCGTA
Source organism: Megaustenia siamemsis (assembly GCA_032433765.1). NCBI lineage: Eukaryota > Metazoa > Mollusca > Gastropoda > Stylommatophora > Ariophantidae > Megaustenia > Megaustenia siamemsis. Next base: position 34,022,283 of record JAVIAB010000124.1, read on the forward strand.
AGAGGCTGCTAAGGAGGTTGATCGATGGCTTGACAAGCTGTCATTATAAAAAGTATTGTTATGGAAACAGCGCCATATATTTTAGAGCAGTGATCTCTGCAATATGTGCCACTTTGGCACACAAGTTTCTGTTTTTGAAATTGCGGTTCTGCCCTATGTTCCGTCCTTGGCTCGAAAGGACAATAGATAGATAGAACCCGGAGGCCGTCGATAAAGATCGAACCAAACCTCTTGCCCTTTGTAGTGCAGTTCACTAACGACTGAGCTTATGCGGGTCCCTTATTTTCTAATTACTACTCCTTAATTTTCTGAATTATACTATACCATTCTTTCAATTCCTCTTCAAATATTGTCATTTCTATCCCTAGTTTCTTTCAGTTCTTCTGAACAATTATCTCATTCCTACTCCCGAATTATTTAATTTCCGCTGTCGAATTTTCTAATTTGCATTCTATAATTTTCAAATTTGCAATCCCAGGTTCCGCTAATTACATTCTGAAATTCTCTAATTTCTACCCTTCATTGTACTAATATACCTTCTGATTCTCTAGTCTCACTCTCCATAACTGTCATTTCTTAACACACACCCCCACCCCTTTCCAGTTCTCTAATTTCCACCGATAATAAATACCACCATACTCCACAACTTCTCTGCTATCAACGTCAATTCCCTCACCTACTTCCCCTCCCCCTATACTCCTCAGCTTCTCTGACATCTACGTCAACTGCCCCCCCCCCCAACCTCTCCCTCCCACCATACACCACCAAACACCAAAACCACTTTTTCGCTTCTAATCAACTCAATCATCGCCCCACCAAAGAAAATAGAAAAGCTTGTGGCTCAGTTACTGCGCTCTCTGTGAGATCTCTGATGTAACCTACTTTCACAACCACCACATGGAATGGGCGCATTAAACTGCACATTATGTCGACAGAGAAAGTGTCGTAGCATGCATTGCTAGCTCTCTGTGCCAGGGAAAAAATGGAGTCCCCTAAACCTGTGGACTCGTGGTAGAAATGAAAGCTCCTTGAGCCTCTTCCACCAGTCCAGTATTGAATCCATTTACAGCGGCGGACGGTGAGTTTGAAACTTGAGGAGGTCAGACATGTGACTTTTAGGTCAACTTTTAGGTTGACCTTTAAGCTGATAATTAGCGGCATAGAGATTGCTGCAATTTGTGCTATGTTATATAGTTCCTTCAATTATTACCCTAAATTAACACAATTATAACTCCATCGTAATATCTTAGTTATTTGCATTACAAGTTATGAAAAAAGCAAGATTTTGCTGCTAACTAAAATCTCTTACAGTTTTGTTCACGTTTTTTGTTTCTGTGTATTAAGACACTGCGCAGTTATTCTTAAGGAGGAACTTCATAAATTCTCCTCCCCATCGGCACCACTACTATATGTTTAAATAACAAAGTAGACCGTCGTTTGATTTTTCGTTATTTTTTTGCGATGGAAATGTGTATGTGTTTGTTGAAAGGGCCTACTTGTTTCTCATATACATTGCAAGGTCGATAGATGTCGTTGTACGGTTGTAGTAGGTTTGACCTCCATATATTGAAATCTATTTATTAATAATGGTTTAAGTTATTTGAACTATATCACGGATATAACAGGGAGCACGGTGTCTGATTGTACACTGCCATTTAACTACATGAGCTGCAATGTGATTGTTTAATGATTTCTGATTAAATATTAGAAGAGTTGTCTCCTTAGTTGCCTCTTCTTAATATCCGCCGCTGCCACTTACCTCCTCCCCCAAGCACAATATACTATAATACAATATTTGTAATTATTTAAAAAAAAAAAACTTAAGTAGTGAAAGTAAAATGCATTTAATACAAGAATACTCAAATATATAAAAATGCCAAGTTTGTTCACATGAAAAAATATACACTAAAACCCCTCTCAAAAAGCTCTCAAAATCTATTACTAGATTACACTGTCTTCTTGCCTGATCGTATGTCTCTTAAACACTTTCATTAACTTCAGTTTCAAGAAACCTTTCACAACTAGTAGTTGACGACACAAGTTAGAGATCGGTTATCAGAACTGGCTTCCATTATACAAGACAATGCAGCGCTGAGTGTGATTTATATCGACGATCCTAACTGCAGTTTTAAACTGTGTCCTGCATTTATTCTTTGATCAAAATAATTTTTTGTTCTAACAATGTCTGAATTTGCAGGAAAGTTAATCGCCGGTGGAGCGTATTTATCTGTGCTGTACATTCTGTCATTTTAGTTTTGAGCTCATCAATTGTTTGTTCTTAATAACGTGAGTGTTTCTTGTGCACAGGTCAAGAACTACAACTCTGCTCATCAGGCATCTTTTATACCTTCCAACTGTCATTTCTGTATAAATGCCGTATGTTTCGCGTCGCAGCAGAGATTTATCAGATGCCTTTGACCCTAGACAGTCTTGATTTTGCTGGCAAATTAAAGTCAATGATTTCATTTTTTGCACACTGCGATCACGCGCAATCATTCTTGTTGTATGCATATTTTAATATAATTCACGTCGGTTAGCACTGGGCTCCAAAATGCACGAGTGAAAAAGGATAGACCACGATTCAAGCTAAAACATCTCCTGCAACAACATTGGCTTCAGTGGTTTCGTCTGGACCGCCTATTAAAACGTTGTAATCTGAAGTTAAGCTTTCTCCATACATTACATCCTCTAGGCAAGATAAGGGATCACCACAGCTTGGATTGAAAATAAACAGAGAAGGCTAACATTAATTTGAGAGCTAATGTAGTTGGGATTAACCAAATAACAATAGGAGAAATACCTCTAATAGTCGTAACATCTTACATATATCTGGGTAGTAATAAAAACATTACTGGAAAGATAATCAATAACCTAAGATATGCTGATGATACTGTACTACTAGCAGAAAATCCTAAAGATCTACAACAATTACTTAATGTAATAAACATGGCAAGCAAAAAATATAGACTAGATATGGATATCAAAAAGACTAAAGCTATGACCATAAACAAAGAAAATTCTCAGACCTACAGATAAATATAAAAGTTGAAGGAGTAGACCTGGAGACAGTTCAGAGCAACAACTACCTGGGACATACTATAACCAGTGATGGAAAATGCAAAACTGAAATAAACAAAAGAATAGGTTTTGAAAAAAAATGTTTAATGCCATGAAAAATATACTAACATCAAAACAAATAATACCATGACTAAAGCTAAGAATAGCAAAATGTTACATCTTCTCAATATTCCTGTATGGTGCAGAAACATGGACATTTGACAAGAAAACTGAACAGAAAATTGAAGCCTTTGAAATGTGGATTTATAGAAGAGTAGGTAGAATTGGATGGAAACAAAAGATAACAAACGATGAAGTTTTAAAACAACTAAAAATAAAAAAGAGAACTCCTAAACACAATTAGAACAAAATAAATGAAATTTTTGGGGCAAGTTAAAAGACACAACAGCCTAATAAAATTAATATTTGGGGGGAAAATACAAGGTCAAAGAGACAGAGGCAGACCAAGACTAACATGGACGAGTAACATCAAAAGATGGACAAGTCAACCTATGACAATCTGCGCCATCAAAGCAAGAGACAGAGTGGAGTGGCGCTCCATGGTAGCTAACCTTCGATGCGGAGACGGCACTTTATGATGATGATGAATATAGACAGGGAGGGAGTAACAGAGAATGATACTGAAAAAAAAGAAAATCAAAAGAAATGGAGCATTCATTGCACGGGGAAACACATGGAGAACCAAAGAAATTAGGTTAAAAAAAATAAACATTTTAAACTCTAAATTTAAGTCAATCCTATTATATGGCCGTGAAACATGGAGAACAACAAAAATGACAATCATGATGATACAGACATTCATCGATGGATGCTTACGCAGAATAAAAGGATGGAAATGGCAGTACAAAATCACAAACATAGAATTATGGAAAATTACCAGTAGATAACCAGTGGATAAAGAGGTACAGCAAAGACGATAGCGCTCGAGAGGACACACACTGCGGAAGCCAACTGAGAGCATTACATAACAGGCCCTTTTTTGGAATCTCCAAGAAAAATACCAAAGAGTGGACCAAAATATTATTGGAGTGACAGATGGAAACAGAGATGGATAATATGGGGAAGACACGGAATAATCTTAAAATAAAGAAACAGAAACATGAAGGCTTGGGAAGTGTTTGTTGAAGACCTATACTCTACATAGAGTGGAAGGGTAGAAGAAGAAGATATATTAAATGGATTTGGCTTTCCAAAAGAGCTTCTTCAAATTTTTATGAAAAAGAAGCATGTAAAGCAATAGCAACGAAGTTTACATCGGGATAACCACTGTCACTTATGTCTCATTTCCGCGGGCTGAGAAGGTGTTCTCGAAAACACCGAAGCGCGTGACGTCATCAGCTGTGCTAGCTATAGGCCGCTGACGTCAGTTTCCCCACAACCCACCACTGCTCGCAATGCTAAAAACGTCACAGACTTTGGATGATCCCTTTCAACTCGCGGGTCTGGGATACAGGTGGCTGTGGGATAACACTAGCCACGTCCTTTAACCAGTTTCACCTTTGTCTAAATTCATATAGAACTAATCCATTGTAAATTACTGGTCAAACGCTGTCATTTGGAGAAAGCATCTTTATTCTGGAGTTTCACTGTTTCTCTCTTGACAAGTTCAGTTTTCAAAATCTTATCCCACGCTGAAACCGGATGTGTTGGGCCGAAAGGCGCAAATATCACAGTTATACTGCAAACCACAACACAACGCAGACACGCCCACTTAACGTCCTTTTAAGGGCGGATGATGAAAAGGTGTACTCCTTTAGTTATCGGGCGAACGCATGCAAGCAAAATCTTATACAATGAACCAGACCAATGCGCTTTAGGTCAGTTTTCTCTTTTGCACAAGATTTGGCTGAGCAGGAGTAGAAGTCTCCCTCGGCAATGCCGCCATTGCTTTTAAAGAAACAGCGGGAAACTTCACAGATGAAGCTCGAGAAGAGTCTCTGATACTACAAATAAGTCTAGTGTACTGTCAGCAGTAATCACAGGAAACATGTAACAACTGTCATCAGTGATCACAGGAAACATGTAACAACTTTCATCAGTGATCACAGGAAACATGTAACAACTTTCATCAGTGATCACAGGAAACATGTAACAACTTTCATCAGTGATCACAGGAAACATGTAATAACTTTTAGCAGTGATCACATGAAACATGTAACAACTTTCATCAGTGATCACAGGAAACATGTAACAACTTTCATCAGTGATCACAGGAAACATGTAACAACTTTCATCAGTGATCACAGGAAACATGTAACAACTTTCATCAGTGATCACAGGAAACATGTAACAACTTTTAGCAGTGATCACCATAAACATGTAACAACTTTTAGCAGTGATAACAAGAAACATGTCACAACTTTTATCGCAAGAAACAAGTCAAAACGTTGATCACAAGAAACATTTCAAAAACTTTTAGCAGTGATCACCAGAAACATGTCAAAACTTTGATCACAAGAAACAAGTCAAAACTTTGCTCACAAGAAACATTTCAAAACTGTGATACAAAAGAAACATGTCAAAACTTTGATTACAAGAGACAAGTCAAAACATTCAGTGGTGATCAAGGAAAACAAGTCAACACTTTGATCACAAGAAATATGTCAAAGCTTTCAGCACAAGATACAAGTCAAAAACATTGATCACAAAAAATATGTCAAAACTTTAATCACAAGAAAAATGTCAAAACTTTGATCACAAGAAAAATGTCAAAACTTTGATCCCAAGAAACAAGTAAAAACTTTGCTCACAAGAAACATGTCAAAACTTTTATTACAAGAATCATGTCAAAACTTTGATAGCAAGATACAAGTCAAAACTTTGATCACAAGAAACATGTCAAAACTTTGATCACAAGAAACACGACAAATCTTTCAGCGGTGATCACAGAAAACAAGTCAAAACATTGATCACAAAAAAAACATATCAAAACTGTGATCTCAAGAAACAAGTCAAAACTTTGATCTCAAGAAACATGTCAAAACTTTGATCACAATAAACATGTTAAAACTTTGATCACAAGAAACATGTCAAAACTTTGATCACAATAAACATGTTAAAACTTTGATCACAAGAAACATGTCAAAACTTTGATCACAAGAAACATGTCAAAACTTTGATCATAAGAAACAAGTCAAAACATTGATCACCAGAAACATGTCAAAACTTTGATCACAAGAAACAAGTCAAAACATTGATCACAAAAAAAAATATATCAAAACTTTGATAACAAGAAACTTGCCAAAACTTTGATCTCAAGAAACATGTCAAAACATTGATCACAAGAAACATGTCAAAACTTTGATCACAATAAACATGTTAAAACTTTGATCACAAGAAACATGTCAAAACTTTGATCACAATAAACATGTTAAAACTTTGATCACAAGAAACATGTCAAAACTTTGATCACAAGAAACATGTCAAAACTTTTATCTCAAGAAACAAGTCAAAACATTGATCACAAGAAACAAGTCAAAACTTTGATCACAAGAAACAAATCAAAACATTGATCATAAAAAAAACATATCAAAACTTTGATCACAAGAAACTTGCCAAAACTTTGATCTCAAGAAACATGTCAAAACTTTGATCACAATAAACATGTTAAAACTTTGATTACAAGAAACATGTCAAAACTTTGATCATAAGAAACAAGACAAAACGTTCAGCAGTGATCACGAGAAACAAGTCAAAACTTCGATCACAAGAAACAAGTCAAAACTTTGATCACAATAAACATGTCAAAACTTTGATCACAAGAAACAAATCAAAATTTTGATCACAATAAACATGTTAAAACTTTGATCACAAGAAACCAGTCAAAACTTTGATCACAAGAAACATGTCAAAACTTTGATCACAAGAAACATGTCAAAACTCTGATCACAAGAAACAAGTCAAAACTCTGATCACAAGAAACAAGTCAAAACTTTGATCACAAGAAACAAGACAAAACTTTCAGCAGTGATCACAAGAAACAAGTCAAAACTCTGATCACAAGAAACAAGTCAAAACTTTGATCACAAGAGACAAGACAAAACTTTCAGCAGTGATCACAAGAAACAAGTCAAAACTCTGATCACAAGAAACAAGTCAAAACTCTGATGACAAGAAACAAGTCAAAACTTTGATCACAAGAAACCAGTCAAAACTTTGATCACAAGAAACAAGTCAAAAACTTCAGCAGTGATCACAAGAAACAAGACAAAACTTTCAGCAGTGATCACAAGAAACAAGTCAAAACTTTGATCACAAGAAACAAGTCAAAACTTTGATCACAATAAACAAGTCAAAACATTGATCACAAAAAAAACATATCAAATCTTTGATCACAAGAAACATGTCAAAACTTTAATCACAAGAAACATGTCAAAACGATCAGGAGTAATCAAAAGAAACAAGTCAAAACTTTGATCATCAGAAACAAGACAAAACGTTCAGCAGTGATTACGAGAAACAAGTCAAAACTTTGATCTAAAGAAACAAGTCAAAACTTTTATCACAAGAAACAAGTCAAAACTTTGATCACAAGAAACATGTCAAAACTTTGGTCACAAGAAACCATTGAAAACTATGATCACAAGAAACAAGTCAAAATTTTTATTACAAGAAACATGTCAAAACTTTGATCACAAGAAACAAATCAAAACTTTGATTACTAGAAACATGTCATAACTTTAATCACAAGAAACATGTCAAAACTGTGATCACAAGAAACAAATCAAAACTTTGATCACAAGAAACATGTCAAAACTGTGATCACAAGAAACGAGTCAAAACTTTGATCGCAAGAAACAAATCAAAACTTTGATCACAAGAAACAAGTAAAAAATTTAAGCAGTGATCACAAGTAACAAGACAAAACTTTCAGCAGTGATCACAAGTAACAAGACAAAACTTTCAGCAGTGATCACAAGAAACAAGTCAAAACTATCAGCAGTGATCACAAGAAACAAGACAGAACTTTCAGCAGTGATCACAAGAAACAAGTCAAAACTAGCAGCACTAATCACTAGAAACATGTCAAAGCTTGTAGCTGGTGTTTTGCAATGTGGTTTCTGCTTTTCCGCATTTCTGCATAATTTTCAGATTAATGTCCTATATTTTGCCTTTTCTGCTCAGTGTTCGTGATTCTTGTCTTATCTTCCACTTTCCTGCACAGTGCTCCTGATTCTTGCACTATCTTCTGCCTTTCCTGCACAGTCGTCTTGATTATTATCCTATCTTCTGCCTTTCCTGCACAGTGTTAATGATTCTTGTCCTATCTTCTGCCTTTCCTGCACAGGGCTCTTGATTATTATCCTATATTCTGCCTTTCCAGCACAGTGCTCTTGATTCTTGTCTTATCTTCTGCCTTTCCTGCACAGTGCTCCTGATTCTTGTCCTATCTTTTGCCTTTCCTGCACAGGGCTCTTGATTATTATCTTATCTTCTGCCTTTCCTGCACGGTGCTCTTGATTATTATCCTATCTTTCACTTTCCTGCACAGTGCTCTTGATTCTTGTAATATCTTCTGCCTTTCCTGCACAGGGCTCTGGATTATTATCTTATCTTCTGCCTTTCCTGCACGGTGCTCTTGATTATTATCCTATCTTTCACTTTCCTGCACAGTGCTCCTGATTCTTGTAATATCTTCTGCCTTTCCTGCACAGTGCTCTTGATTATTATCCTATCTTCCACTTTCCTGCACAGAGCTCCTGATTCTTGTCCTATCTTCTGCCTTTCCTGCACAGTGCTCCTTATTCTTGTCATATCTTTCGCCTTAACTGCACAGTACTCCTTTTTTTTGTTCAATCTTCTGATATTTCTGCACAGTATTCCTTATTCTTGTACTATCTACTGACTTTCGTGCACAGTGCTCTTGATTATTAACCTATCTTCTGCCTTTCCTGCACAGTGCTCCTGATTCTTGTCCTATCTTCTGCCTTTACTGCACAGGGCTCCTGATTCTAGTCCTATCTTCTGCCTTTACTGCACAGTGCTCCTGATTCTTATCTTTTTTTCTGCATTAACTGCACATGGCTCCTGATTCTTGTCCTATCTTCTGCCTTTACTGCACAGTGCTCCTGATTCTTATCTTATCTTCTGCATTTACTGCGTAGGGCACCTGATTCTTGTCCTATCTTCTGCCTTTACTGCACAGGGCTCCTGATTCTAGTCCTATCTTCTGCCTTTACTGCACAGTGCTCCTGATTCTTATCTTATCTTCTGCATTTACTGCACAGGGCTCCTGATTCTTGTCCTATTTTCTGCCTTTCCTGCACAGTGCTCTTGATTATTATCCTATCTTCTGCCTTTCCTGCACAGTGCTCTTGATTCTTGTCTTATCTTCTGCCTTTACTGCACAGTGCTCCTGATTCTTGTCCTATCTTCCACTTTCCTGCACAGTGCTCCTTATTCTTGTCCTATCTTCTGCATTTTCTGCTGTGTTCCTGATTCTTGCCCTAATTTTCTCTTTCCCGCATTGTGCTCCTGATTCTTGTCTTTTCACCCTGTAGCTGATATGTCATATGTAAAAATACCTTACTTCACTTTCATTCCTGGATTAATTTTTTTAACTACACAAACCTTCCATTGCAACACTTCATTTATATAAGTGTTTTAATCATCGAAAAAAACGATATTTTTCAAAGACTCATAATTAGCAAAGGTTGTATATATATTTATATGACATATGTTGTATAAACTTCCCATAACGTTTATCTTTTGCTTACTGATATATATATATATATATAACATAGATGAACAGAAGAAAGAAGAATAATACAAAAGTATACATCTTCAGCAGAACAATCATCATAGCAAAGTACGCTAACTAATCAGTTAACAGTATTAATTCAGCGATGGCCAAATGACGACCCACGGGCGAGAACAAGCCCACCAGTCTATTTTTCTTGGCCTTTAAGACGTCCACGGAAACTAATATATTAAATATTCTCTATAAATAAAACCAAAGTTCCAGTCGGTTATAAAAAAAAAGCTTTTGATGTCGACAAAAGTCAAAGGTTGTTTGATAGATGGCGCTGGGAATTTGCTATTCTATCAGTGTCATGCGATAGCGTGCAGGCATTATTATTTATTTACTAAATCATATGAGTAATTTTGACCATACTCTAAGTTTGGGCCTCTGGTCCCTGGCCCTGGCTATAATCCGGTCGTCGGTCAATCTCGGCAAGTGCTAGTATTGTTGTTGTTTTTTTTATACAAACAACTGATGTCCAGTTGACACAAGCACTCACCAACAACGGTAATAGCAATACGAAAAAAAGAAAGAAGAAAAAAGTGGTATGGTGACAGCTTTACGTGGTAATGGACGAAACAAAAGTCGACGTTTCGGCCAAATAGGCCTTCATCTGGACGAACAACAAACACACACACACACACACACAAATATATATAAGGATATATTAACAAATCTAACTACATGGCGATAATATGCTAGATACTCAAGAGAGGAAAAAAAAAAGAGGTCACTTCCCTGTGTTCCTGAGCGTGGTCAGTCTTCAAATGAAAAAAAATACATGTTTGTGTTTGTTGTTCGTCCAGATGAAGGCCTACTTGGCCGAAACGTCAACTTTTGTTTCGTAAATTACCACGTAAAGCTGTCACCATACCACTTTTTTCTTCTTTCTTTTTTTAGTATTGCTATTATCATCAGCTTTACAGCAGCTTCGCATCTCTACGCATCTTGGTGCATCTTGATGCCTTTACCTCTACCAGCAACGGTAACCATGGTATGCTAAATTTTCACAATTTTCGGGAACATTATTTGTTAGTGGCATTAATGAAGCTATTAATAGGTATTATGTAATTCAACAATAAGGATTATGTGAGCAGATTGCCGATGTAAATAAAAAAGAAAATACTGCACATTAAAATGTGTCGTTTATTTGCTTGTGAAGCTGACAAGCTGTGTACAATGTTCGAGAATTTGGAGACTTCAATGAAGAAAGCACTTTCAAAAAAAAAATATAACATCAACAATTTGTGTGTGTTTCTTTTAGCAGTTTAGAACTCAGGACATTCACCTTTCAGCCATCTCCCACCCCAATGCTACACCACATCATCATTACTCTTAGAGATTCTTCTATTTCCTGCCAATGAATGCGACTGTCTTTGAGAGTTTCTATGACTTTTCTTCTCTGAATATTCCTTGGTCTTCCATGTTTTTGCCTTTATTGTGGTTCCATGACAGTGTCTGCACGCCCTTGTGTCTACACGTCCTTGTGTCTACAAGCCCTTGTGTCTACACGTCCTTGTGTCTACACGCTCTTGTAACTACACGCCCTTGTATCTACACGTCCTTGTATCTACACGCCCTTGTATATACACGTCCTTGTATCTACACGCCCTTGTGTCTACACGCCCTTGTGTCTACACGCCCTTGTGTCTACACGTCCTTGTATCTACACGTCCTTGTATCTACACGTCCTTGTATCTACACGTCCTTGTATCTACACGCCCTTGTGTCTACACGCCCTTGTGTCTATACGCCCTTGTGTCCACACGTCCTTGTGTCTACACGCTCTTGTATCTACACGCCCTTGTGTCTACACGCCCTTGCATCTACACGCCCTTGTGTCTACACGTCCTTGTGTCTACACGTCCTTGTGCCTTCAAGTCCATGTGTCTACACCCCTTGTATCTACACGCCCTTGTATCTACACGCCATTGTGTCTACATGCCATTGTATCTACACTCACTTATATCTACACACCCTTGTATCTACACGCCCTTGTATCTACACGCCCTTGTGTCTACACGCCCTTGTGTCTAATTGCCCTTGTATCTACACGTTATTGTATCTAATTGCCCTTGTATCTACACGTATTTGTGTATACACGCCCTTGCGTCTAATTGCCCTTGTATCTTCCACGCCCTTATGTATACATGCACTTGTATCTACATGTCCTTTTGTCTACACGCTCTTGTGTCTAATTGCCCTAGTACCTACACGCCCTTGTGTCTACACGCCCTTGTATCTACACGCCCTTGTGTCTAATTGCCCTTGTATCTACACGCCCTTGTGTCTAAACGCACTTGATTCTACACGCCCTTGTGTCTATTTGCCCTTGTATCTACACGCCTTTGTGCCTACCTGCCCTTGTATCTACACTCCCTTGTACCTACACGCCCTTGTGTCTACACGCCCTTATGTCTAATTACCCTGTATCTACACGCCTTTGTGTCTACACGTCTTTGTGTCTACACGCCCTTGTACCTACACACCCTTTAATCTAAACGCCTTTGTGTCTACACGTCCTTGTACCTATACGCCCTTGAATCTACCAGCCTTTGTGTCTACACACCCTTGTGACTATAGTCAAAGAGGAAAATAATAATTCAACAATCACCGATGTGACGTGTCGGATGAGAGGTCAGGGGATATGGCAACAATTTGTAAAAATTTCACAAGCTACAAAGAAGGTGACAAATGACTTCCACCATTTCAGTCTCCCTTATTAATTACACTCCACTGCTACGACTCAACGCAATTACAATGTATCTACAACATTTTAGAAATGCATGTAATTCATCACCATCATCATCAAGTACCGGGCCTGCTGGCGTAGGTGATCATGTCTCTCCACAACTTTCAATCACGACAGTTATTTATCATTTCTTCTGTTGACCTTCTGTCAAGCCATTCACTTAAGCTGTCTGGTACCTTTTCTCTTTGCTTTCCTCTATCTCTTCGTCCCTCAATTTTCCCAGTTATTACAATATATTCCAGCCCTTCTCTTCTCATTACATGGCCAAAAAATGATGATTTCTTCTTCCTAATATTGGAAATTAGCTCTCTTTTTGCTTTGGCCTCTTTCAGAACGTTTTCATTACTCTTCTTTGCTGTCCATGGTATTCTCAACATTCTTCTGTAAAATCACATTTCTACAGACGCCAGTGATTTTCTTGTCTGTTGTCATATTGTGCATGATTCACATCCATATGTTAAGACTGGCTCTACATAACATTTAACAACTCTTTTTCACAACTAAATAAAGACCTGAGGCACCTAGAAGAATACTGTAATACCTGGAAAATAAAAATAAATGTACAGAAAACAGTATATACAGTATTTACTAGAAGTAACAAAATAGCTAAGACAAACATCAAACTCAATCTCCAACACAATAGTCTTCAAAAAGAGGAACACCCTACATACTTAGGAATACAACTAGACCGACAACTGAACCTGAAGAAACACGTAGAGTATCTCACTAAGAAAGCAACACAAAGACTTCAACTAATGAAAAGGCTTTCCAGTACCTCATGGGGAGCAGATAAAGAAACTCTTAGAAATCTCTATCTGGGATATGTTCGCTCTGTTTTGGATCATGGTAGCTCGCTCCTAGTGACATGCAGCAAAACAACTAACATGTCACTGGACAAGATACAAAATAATGCATTACGACTCATCAGCGGTGCAATGAGATCCACTCCAGTTGCAGCCTGCGAAATCCACTGCAATGTGGAACCTTTAGAGTTGAGGAGAATCAAAGCCGCTATGGTTCTCTATGAAAGACAAAAAAGAATGGAGAAGGACCACCCTAACAGAAAATTAGTAGATACATGGACTCCAAAACAAAGAATTAAGCAGATGTCAGTATTACAACATGTTAGAAATATACAAAAGAAATTCCATCTACCTGAAAAACGACTACAAACATCAAGAGTCATCAAAGAAATGCCACCAAGTACGAATTATAAATATTCGGAATATTAATACATTATCCAGATGGGACAGCAGAAGAAATATGTGGCCCTTGTGGTGAAGTCTGTAACAATTATGAAGCAGAAATAACAGCTATTGAAACAGCAATTTATCATTTAAATACGATTTTCGATACCACACCATCGAAGAAAACAAACACAGTCATATTTACGGATTCCAAATCGGCTCTGCAAGCACTGGAAAACAACACGAATAAAACAGAACTCACACAGCTTATCATAGACACAGACAAACTCATTGAAACACATAACATAAGATTGGTAATGCAATGGATCCCAGGACACTCAAATATACCAGGATATGATAAGGCAGATACATTAGCTAAGAGAGGATCCAGACAGACACAGATACATACATCCATCACACTAGACACAGCCAAACAAGTCATAAACTCCAACAGTAGGGAGGAGTGGCTGAATGGATGGGCCTTAGGGAAAACAGGGAGAGAGCTTTTTAAATATATGGCAAGACCAAATCCACAAGACAACATCAACAACCTAACAAGAAGAGACCAAACCACCAACTTCAGACTGAGAACAGGGCATGTTATGCTAAATAACCACATTAATAGAATACAACAAAACCATACCCCAGTATGTCCACTCTGTAATCACCCACAAGAAACTGTAGAACATCACCTGTTTCAATGTCCAGAGCTCACTGACATTAGAACAACATTATTTCCCCAAAGACCCTCCAAATGGAATACTCTGTACGGAACAACAGCAGAACTTAAAAATACCTGCAGATACTACTACATGGCATTGGGCTGAAGGGCATCAGCTCAAAGGTCACTGGATCCATAACAACAACAACACTTTTTCTTGTTTCTAGTGTCAAATATGGATTGCATAGTATCACCCTCATTTTTTTGGAAAGCTGCCTTTGCCTGAGCCATTCTGCATCTCACCTCTTTTGTACATCTTCCTTCTGAGGTTAACAAAGTTCCCAAATATTTAAATTCATTTACCTGTTTTGATATTGTTCCACTTGTCTTTATTTTGCACTGAGGTGACGTTTTTTTCTTTGTTGTTACCATTACTTCTGTCTTTCTGCTATTTAAGCTGAGTCCTTTATTTTTGCTTTCTTTCACAATAATGTCTAACATTTCTTGTAACTAATTTTCACTCTTAGCGATTAATACTGTATCATCAGCATACCTTAGATTATTTATATTCTGACCTCTGATTGTTATTCCAGGCATGCCCCTTATGGATCTTAAAATAATATCACTATAAATATTAAACAAATCTAGTGACAGCACACAACCTTGCCTAACACCCTGTTTTATTTGTTGAAAATTCCCAACTGGTTTCCAGTTCTTATGGCCGCTGTTTGTTTCCAGTACATGTTCTTTATTATTCTTAGATATTTCCTGTCTATGTTTATGCTTTCTAAAATTTTGATTATTTCTGGTGCTTTACTTTGTCAAATGTAATTACACAAATTATTTGTGAACAAATATATTTTTTTTCCATATACGTTTCTCGTGTATCTGTTTACAAGGGAAAATATTATAAAAGAACCAGACAACGAAAAATATTTTATATCTTATGTTATAGAACATTTTTGGAAACTCAACGCCTGCTCATCTTACAAGATACTGAGGGATTGTTTAGCCTACTTCAGTCATTACAGCGGGTTTGCTTGTCCAAATAAATATACATGTAGTTTTTACTGTGTATGTTTGTAGAACAGATTAAATGCGCACAGGCTAGCTTTTGAATAACAACAATAACAACAGTAATAATCGTAAAATAATAATAAATAAAAACTTGAATTTATAGTGGAGTTGTGTGCTGATGAAAATTGCATTCTGCTTCTGTGGAATTGTTTATATTATCTTATCTATTTTGTTAGCTTCATGAACCCATTATAAGTTATAAATCAAGCCGCCCAAGCTGTCTTGTTTAATGTCATTCTTTTAAAACCTCGCCATGTCTTTCTCAACTTCCTCATCCCTGCCTCCATCTATCTTTTCCAAGTAAAATGTGATCTTCTCCTTTGTCTCATGCACTGGAGATTCCCACAAATGACCTGTCGTGTAATACTCTCAACCAGCTTACATAAAGTGTACCATATCAAGCGTTATAGCTTTTGTCGCATGTCCCATAGATGTTTGCTTGGTAATTTTCCATAGTTCAAATTGGGTAATTGTGTCCGGCCATTTTAAATATCCTTTTATTCAGCGCTAGCATCTATAATGGAAGTCTTTATCTTTGTGTCCTTTTGTTCACACAATCTCACAGCCACATAACAAAACTGATCTGACATATGAGATAAATATTTGTGTACTAACCCTAATTTCTTTGGATCTCCATATGTATTATGGTGCAATGAAAGCTACTATTACCTTTTGTATCATCATTTTAAAATCATTGACTGATTCACCTTTGTATCTAAACTAATGAGAGGCCTCGGTAGCCTCTGTAGTTGGGAAAACCACCAGACTGGGCTACCGAAGTTCGGACAACCCGTGTTTGATTCCTGCTGGAAAAAGCGTGAGTTGTACTCGTGGTTGGAAAAAAATGCCTGTGCGGTCGACTCAACCGCTGACAGAAATGGGTACCAGTGTAGTTCCCTGAGAAGGTAAGGGATGTCATTTGTCCATTTTAATGAGACTTTTTTTCCGGATCTTTAAATCAAGTCTCAAGTCTTTTTAAAGTTTATTTTCCATTGTTTCACTTTAAAAATGGTAGGTTTTGGTCATCGTTATTCTGTTTAAGTTCGCATACTGGAGACTGTCTTATAGAATGTGTTTTGCTGGCACATGTACTAGGCCAGAACAGCACAGCCTTCTTGTTTCTATTCTGTTTAAGTTCGCATACTGGAGACTGTCTTATAGAATGTGTTTTGCTGGCACATGTACTAGGCCAGAACAGCACAGCCTTCTTGTTTCTATTCTGAAATCGAAACACAAATGGTGCCACTTCATTAGTGCTACAAGTGGAAATAGAGTGTGATAGCACAGGATCTTCGTCCTGGATATTGTTATTTGGTAGTATGATTTTCATATCCATGATGATCTAAGGTTACCCGAATTTTAAACAGTCAGTGAATCATAGCTGACTGATAGCGTCAGAATCAGATAATCACAACTAATCCAGATCATACTCGTTGTCTCCGGAAACAGACTAACCAATCTGGTTAAGGGGATATGAATCAAAGAGGGAAGGCAACTCTCATCAGAAATGCCATTTTGAAGTAGGATGCATTGGGCCGAAGATGCCTATATTGCAGCCTTCCCGGTGTAAACCGGAACACAACTATTATTCTTCTGATAAAGATGACCAATACTAGTAGTCACAGGCGTAAATACAGAAGAGGAGCGGTACTGCCTTGTTTATAGTTTATGCTGTCGTTAGTGACTAGTTTATAGTTTATACTGTCGTTAGTGACTAGTTTATAGTTTATACTGTCGTTAGTGACTAGTTTATAGTTTATACTGTCGTTAGTGACTAGTTTATAGTTTATACTGTCGTTAGTGACTAGTTTTGCATTGTCATAGATGATCATATAGTCTTCGTGTGGCAGTTATTGGTCATCTTAACACATTCACGTTTCTTCAAATGTTGCAGTGTAAGATGATCACTCATCATCATCATCAACAACATCAAATACCACATTATCTAGCGTAGGGGATGATGTTTATCCAAAGCTTTCTCTAATTACAGTTATTTAACTATTATCTTCACACCCTGTCATTCACTTAATTTATCTCGTATCACGTCTCTCTGTTTCCTTCTATCTCATCCCACCTCTGCTGTACAGTTGTCAAAATATGTTTCAGCCGTTTCCTTCTCATTACATGGCCCCCAAAAAATGATGATTGTCTTGTCCTAATGTTGGAAATAAGCTTCTCTTGTGCCTTGTTTTCTTTTGCAGCATTCTCATTATTATTACATTTTTGTATTCTCCCAAGACTTTACTATTTTTTGTTCCATTGTTCAGAAATCACGTTACCAGAAGTACACTACATAGCAATGGTGAAAACATTTTTTTTTCAAAATTTAATTGATAAAGAGTTAAGTAATACCTCGCTCACTCGATGAAATTATACATTTCCTGGAATATTATACATTTCCTGGAATATTAAATACGCGATACAAATTAGAGTTGATATTCATAATATTTGTCAATTGATGTCAGCTGTTTTGATGATGATAATTACGATGGAACTCTGTAGGCGGAACCAAACATGCTATTGATGTGTATATATAAGCTACCTGGTCAATTATATGTCTTGGAGAACCTTTTATATGTACGAGCATGAACCAACCATATGTATGTATGTGTGTATGGTTGGGTATATGTATGTATGTATGCATGTATACATGTATGTATGTATGTATACGTACGCATGTATGTATGTATGTGTGCGTGTGTGTATGTATGTAGTATGTATGTATGTGTGTGTGTATGTGTGTATGTATGTATGTATGTATGTATGTATGTATGTATGTATGTATGCATGTATGCATGTATGCATGTATGTGTGTATGTATGTATGTGTGTATGTATGTATGTATGTATGTATGTATGTATGTATGTATGTATGTATGTATGTATGTATGTATGTATGTATGTATGTATGTATGTATGTATGTATGTATGTATGTATGTATGCACGTATGTATGTATGTATGTATGTATGTATGTATGTATGTATGTATGTATGTATGTATGTATGTATGTATGTATGCATGTATGCATGTATGCATGTATGCATGTATGTGTGTATGTATGTATGTGTGTATGTATGTATGCATGTATGTATGTATGTATGTATGTATGTATGTATGTATGTATGTATGTATGTATGTATGTATGTATGTATGTATGTATGTATGTATGTATGCATGCATGTATGTATGTATGTATGTATGTATGTATGTATGTATGTATGCATGTATGCATGTATGTGTGTATGTGTGTATGTATGTATGTGTGTATGTATGTATGTATGTATGTAGTATGTATGTATGTATGTAGTATGTATGTATGTATGTATGTTGTATGTATGTATGTATGTATGTATGTATGTATGTATGTATGCATGTATGTATGTATGTATGTATTATTTATATATGTATGTGTATATGTATTCGCCCACTGCACATGTGAAGAAATAATCAAATGGTGAAGTAGACGAGAAAGGAAGCGCGGAGAGGAAAATAGAACTAATGATAAATCTGTCTAAATAGATTAACGATATTTTTTTAGGTTGATGCAGGACAGCATCTGCATGATCACGCATAGGAGATGCCCAGGACATGTAGAACAGCCGGCCTAGAGAGAAATCACATGACGAGAGCGAACATAACTTACGATGGCATTCGACTTATAACCAACAAGAAATAACTGCTCCCTTCCGGTTACCGAATACGCGCGTAAATCTTGCTGAGATTTGACACACGAGGGTCTTGTCGAGAAGACATGCTTGTCATGTCCAGAGAAGAGCTGCTAGACAAATTTTACATCAGATAAGAAAAAAAGGAGATTGAATCTGCTTCAGCCACTCTTACTTGCTCTTTGTTCGCTCTCTTATTCCGTCAAAATAGCATAGTTTTGTTCGAAAACCAAATGGGTTGCACAGTATTAAATGTATTTTATTTTTTTTCATCACCACAATCTTCTATCTACAGTGCATCGTATCAGTTCTGTTTTCCATGCCATGACACCAAGCTATCCAGTATTTTATCTCTGTGTCGTCCGCGATCTCTCTTTCCTTTTATTTTACCAGTTGTAACCAAGTATTCCAACTTTCCTCTTCTCATGATGTGTCCGAAAAATGTTGATTGTTTCTTTCTTATGTTTTTTAGGAGCTCCCTTTTTGCGTTGGCCTCTTTGAGAACTTCCTCATTGGTCTTTTTAGCTGTCCAGGGAACTTTCAACAATTTTTTTTTCATACTGATATAAAGCAGGCCCGATGAATCCGATTTTGGGGACGATCCTTTCCTCATTTGTCTGCATTTAAGTTTTTGGAAGTTGAAGGCGGGAAACAAGAATCGAGATAATTTATTACTTTGTATGACTATCTGGGAACTGTAGTAACTAATAATGGAGACTGCCAGAAGGAGATCAAAAGAAGCTAGCAAAAGCAACACAAAAATTAAACGCTATGAAGAACACGTGTAACTAAGCCAGTAAGGCAGTAAAATAAAATTACTGGGACATGTATTTTCCCGATAGCAAAATACAGTTGTGAATCATGGACAATCTCGCAAACACCAAGAAAGAAAATAGATTCGTTAAAACTAAGAGCTACAGAAAAATCCTTAAGACACCTTGGATAATGAAAAAGAGCAATTTACATATATTAACAAATGTAAACATAAAAAAACTGGCATAAAAACACCATTCTACAGAGGAAGTGGACATATTACGGCCATGTGAAAATAACAGCCGGCAGTGAAGAACAATAATGGAAGTCATGGTTCCTAGGCGACGCATCAGGGACAGACCAAGAAGAAGGTATTTTAAAGACTTGATAATTTGGGCTCACTGTTTAAGATTTCACAAAGAATAGGCAATATAAAATAGCACTTAGTAGCAAACTTGATAAAAATATGTAAAAGTGTGTAGGGATAATATTATAATGAGCAAAGTAAAAAGAGGAGAACATTATCAAATATTAATAGCAAAGATGCAACACACAGTGATTCTGGAAACCAGTGACAATATAGACTGATACTCAATTATGAATAGCTTGAAAAGTTATGTGAACGTTTGGGAATTTGAAATATTTGAAGGACAAATTTGACAGAGCAAACGACCACATGGAAACACTACAGTAGAAAATAAAACAATATTGAAATAAAGTAGATGAGACAAGTAATATCACATAAAAAACAATTAGAAGTGACATAATATGACAAACAAAAAGGGAAATTAAAATATAAAATATGGAATGACAACAGATGAAATAAGAAAGCCATGAATGGAAAGAGAATTAGAGAAACTAGTAAGGGCACAGTGAAGTGAAAAAATACGACAAGAAAGACGAGCATATTGAAAGTTAAGGAAAAAATTAAAGGAAAGAACAATTTGAATAAAAATAGATGGGACAAGAAAGAGCGCATTGGAAGTTTATACAAGAGACAAAGAAGAACACATTGAACTAGAATAGGCGACGCAATAAATAGCACATTGAGTAAGAATAGAAGAGACGAGCAATAGCGGACTGAAAAGGAGTAAAGGCATCAAGATACACCAAGATGCATGGAGATGAGAAGCTGCTAAAAGTGGATGATAACATTAATTTGTATCATCAGTTTTATGACAATTTTGTATTAAAAATAATTGTAAACTGTCATAGCAGACTGAACAAGGTTAGAAGAGGCACAAAATGAGACTTTGAACAAGAATAGAAGAGATCATAAATGACACTGAACAAGATAATAAAGAAATGTCATAGCATTCTTACTTAAAGTAAATAGATGTACCAAAAGAGATCAAATTGAAAGTTAATAGGAAATATAAGAAATAGCGTAATGAATGAGAATAGATATACCAAAAAAAGATCACATTGAAAGTTAATAGGAAATATAAGAAATAGCGTAATGAATGAGAATAGAAGATGTAAAAACAAGGTGACCATCCAAAAAGACGATAAGCTGAAGACAAATAAAGTAATACGGTATGTGAGAATTATAAGCTGAGATAAATATTTAAGACATATTTAAAGGAAAATAGATCCAGAAAGCGCAAAATAGTTATACTGTGACATTCAAGATGAAAAAAAAAATTATGCAGAACGATACAGAAGAATGATGATAATGGATGTTCATGGTGTCGTCGATAATAGATTCACAAATGTGATTGTTTGAGAAGTACAACATTTTGTGTGATAGTTTCAAACTGTAGGACCACCGGTGAGATAGGCTCCAACACATCGCTGGCTACCCAATCTGGCGGCAGCAAATTGCGTGAACGTGGCTAAGATGTGTGAAAGACGTAGATAAATCTCCGCATTGTCTACAATACTGTTGTGGCTGCCATGTATTGGAAGCACTCATCTCTCGCACCTACCACAGCCTCGCATCTACACTGGAAATCACTAACAAGAAACCAGAAAAAAAAAGGCGGCGAAATAGAGAAACGCAGAAAAACGGAGGAGAATTTCTTAGAATTTATGGCATCGTTTGTTGAGTGGGGAAGAAAGCCCCTCCCTCTCCCCTTTCTCCACCTAAGTTATTATTTAGGAATCTCTCCACAGGCCGGGCTGTTTTATTTTAGTTTGGTGGTCCTATACGCCTAGGTTCAATTTAGTTCACTTCATTTACCGTCCTGGAAAAGACGCAAACTGGTAAGTAGAACATCAGAGCTGAGCAATTTAAGATTGTTAAAGGAAGACAACTCTCGAATGATTTACTGAAGTTGTTTTTCTATTTCTCTGACAAGCCAGATTATGTTGGAAGCGTTCGCCCAGCGACTCCCACCGCTCTAAGCTATGCTCTTACAGCGACCCCCAGGGATATAATGAAGATTCCATCTTTTTCAAGTGACATTGTTTAAAATTAATTTCAGAATAATTTGTTGAATGTATTGTCCTTGTTTTGAGAATAGTCCATTAAAAATACGCAGTCTTTGTCCAAATGTTTCCACGCAGATGTTATGTGTATGCGTTTTCAATTACCGGTATTAAGGGAAGGCGTTTTATGTCGACTGTCCAGCCTTTTCGCTGTTTCCAACCCAGAAACGATGACGAATTGCGTACCTTATTTCAGCTTCATTTTTCCATCTACGCCATGATGTCTCTTCAAGAAATAATTTTTATGTTCTCAGAAAACATTGAAACTTGGTCATTGCAAAGTTGCCTTCTGTCGAAAACTGTTATCTTCCCATAACCAATTCTCTTGGAATTTTAGCTTCATCTGTTCGGTTCATGCATAAATTCCTGAAAATTATCTTCAGCTGAGAACTTAATCTTTCTCTAATCTCTTTGGAATTTAGCTTCACCAGTTCGGCTTATGCGAAGATTGTGTAACCACATTTCTAAGAAGATGGATCGACGAAAGCACATTAATAACTGCAGGTCTTGTTTTGTCGCTTTTACAAACTTCTCGGCGAGACACGACCCGTTCAACCTAAAAATAGGTCTTCTGGCTTAGATTAGACTACAATTGCCATCTAAAAGTAAAGTGAAAACCGCTTTGTATCGGGTAATGAATTGTTGCCGAATTATTGCATCTTAACAATTCTCTCTGCTCCCGTAGCACCATTTTAATGGTACAGTGAAATGGAAGAAATAATTGAGCGAGTGTTGAACTAGATAACGAATATGAATATTGGAAACCATTTCAAATAGAACGGTCAAATGATTCCTTCTTGCATTCTTAATAGCTTTTATGATTCAACATTTTAACGGTTTAATTTATTGACACGACGACTGGCCCTTCATACTAGAGAGAGTAGGTTCGTTTCAAATTACTGATGGTCTTACAGCCATTCTAAGTATACAACTATAAAACCTATAAAGATACTGTGCTGTTTGATAGTTGTCTAATAAATGCGTGTTTCTGTCGTCGGCACTGTGACATTATCTCTTAGTAGAAGCGAATGAAGTTAATAATAATGTGGTTGAATCAAGTGTCACATTTCTCTTAGTACAAAATCTTATTTACTTGACACAAAAGATTACATATGATATAGTTTGGTTGGACAACAAGCACAAGTTTAGGAACCCGCATGGCACCAAACGATATTACATATTTATACCAATCTCTACAAATGACAGAACCCACATGGCACCAAACGATATTACATATTTATACCAATCTCTAGAAGTGACAGAACCCGCATGGCACCAAACGATATTACATATTTATACCAATCTCTACAAATGACAGAACCCACATGGCACCAAACGATATTACATATTTAAACCAATCTCTAGAAGTGACAGAACCTCCATGTCACCAAACGATATTACATATTTATACCAATCTCTAAAAATGACAGATCCCTCCATGTCACCAAACGATATTACATATTTATACCAATCTCTAGAAGTGACAGAACCCGCATGGCACCAAACGATATTACATATTTATACCAATCTCTAAAAATGACAGAACCCACATGGCACCAAACGATATTACATATTTATACCAATTTCTACAAGTGACAGAACCCTCCATGGCACCAAACGATATTACATATCTCAGTCACCAATCTCTAGAAGTGACAGAACCCACATGGCACAGAACGATATTACATATTTCTACCAATCTCTACAAGTGACAGAACCCACATGGCACAGAACGATATTACATATTTCTACCAATCTCTACAAGTGACAGAACCCACATGGCACAGAACGATATTACATATTTATAAAAATTTCTACAAGTGACAGAATCCACATGGCACAGAACGATATTACATATTTATACAAATTTCTACAAGTGACTGAACCCACATGGCACAGAACGATATTACATAGTTCTACCAATCTCTGCAATTGACTGAACCCACATGGCACAGAACGATATTACATATTTCTACCAATCTCTAGAAGTGACAGAACCCACATGGCACCAAACGATATTACATATTTCTACCAATCTCTAGAAGTGACAGAACCCACATGGCACAGAACGATATTACATATTTCTACCAATCTCTAGAAGTGACAGAACCCACATGGCACAGAACGATATTACATATTTCTACCATTCTCTAGAAGTGACAGAACCCACATGGCACAGAACGATATTACATATTTCTACCATTCTCTAGAAGTGACAGAACCCACATGGCACCAAACGATATTACATATTTCTACCAATCTCTAGAAGTGACAGAACCCACATGGCACCAAACGATATTACATATTTCTACCAATCTCTAGAAGTGACAGAACCCACATGGCACCAAACGATATTACATATTTCTACCAATCTCTACAAGTGACAGAACCCACATGGCACCAAACGATATTACATATTTCTACCAATCTCTAGAAATATAAACAGCTGATGTTTGTCGTTAGTGAGCATCCTTGCCTGCTGACCAGATGGTCGAGGTTGGATTCCTACTGCAGCCATTAAAAAAAAAAAAAAATAACAGAATGATGTGGTTTCATCAGTCTCAGAAAATGGATTTGAAGGGAAGTTGTCCCTTGGTTTAGTTAGGGTCGCTGGAGAGTGAACGTTTTCAACAAAATGTATAGAACTAGGTCACGACGTTTGTAGATTAGAAAACCACTGCTCTTTCTGACTGTCATATTCACCAACTGAGGGAGCCGCATTCGCTCAGTGGTTAATGAACTGGACTACAAAGGACAAGAGTTAGGGTTTGATCCCAACCGACGGCTTCCGGGTTCACTCAGCCTTAAATGGGTACCGGATTTTTATGGGAAAGTAAAGCGGTACGGGCGTAATAGCGACCACAACACCCCAAAAATCATGTGCTGAAGGTCTGTACAAATTATGGTCACTAACACCATATTCCCTATACGCCACTTGGCTTGACGGGGGCTCTTTACCTTTTACTATATTCACCAACTCACAGGTACCTGTCATATAGAGTCAGGTACCTATTTTCCTTCAGCTGAATAGACTTGAGAGCGTCAATCTGCGATCGATCCCACTTTTACAAGATCGCAAGAACAGCAAGATTCTACTGTTTTTTTTTTTGTGTGACACTTTATAAAATATACGTTTACCAACAAGTCATTCAATGTATAAGGACTGGTCAAAATGCTCATATATACTTTAGTGTTCTAAACAAAATATTGGTCCTAACACTAGGTTCTACATGCTTCGATTGAATACATGCTTATATACATACATATATTTTCTAGTAGGCGCCCGTTCTCTGAACAGTTTCATTCGACCCTAAGCTTCACTCGAAAGAAATATCCCCATGCAAAGAGAGTAAAGTGAAAAAATGAATATTGCTAATTTCGGCATATTATTAATATCTATAGGAGGCATATTTCGTTTGTTTCCTTTAATAGCAAGACTTTAACCGCTTCTGTTAGTCAAACCGTAAAGAAAAATGTAAGTTATTCTTAAACCCAACCCTTAACGTCGGCCCTAATCCTTAAACTCAAGCCTCAAGTCTCAATCCTACCCCAAAGCTAAACTCTAAGCCTAAACACTTAACCACAACCGTAAACACCTAAACCCAACCTTCACACTGAATCTAAACTTTGAAACTAGCCCTTAAAATCTCAAACCTAAGCGTATAATACCCAAGACCAAATTCTAAGCCTATCCCTAAGCCTAGCACAAACCACACCATAAACACGTAGTCTCAGACTTAAATCAAAAGTGTGGATAGTATGTAGCGACAGACAGTGGGTTCGAAAACAGCGAAGGCCAGGACGTGAAACCGAACTTTTAGGTTGCTGATCTTTCATCATCATCATTGCGTGCCGTCTCCGCATCGAAGTTTGGCTACCATGTTGCGCCATTTCACTCTGCCTCTTCTTTGGTGGTGCAGGTTGTCACAAGCTGACTTAATCCATCTTTTGATGTTACTTAAAAGCATATATATGCAGCAAGATGCATAGGAATGCGAAGCTGCTGTAAATCTAATGATAATAATGACAATTTTATTTTTTTTTAATGGAAAACGTGGTAAGTGAGAAACAAACAATAAAAATATAACGACTTTTCGGCCAAGAATCGTTTCAGTTGGAACAACAAAAAATATATAAGGATACACACAGAAATGGGGAGCCGCGATAGCTCAGTGGTTAGTGAGCTGAACTACAAAGGACAAGGGGTAGGGTTCGACCCCAACCGACGGCTTCCGGGTTCACCCAGCCTTAATTGGGTACCGGATTTTTTTTCTGGGAAAGTAAAGCGGCACGTGCGTAATACCGACCACATTACCCCAAAAATCATTGCCGAAGGTCTGTAAAATTTATGATCACTAACACCATATTCCCTATTCGCCACTTGGCGTGACGGGGGTACTTTACTTTTACTACTATACACAGAAATCCAACTACACGGCGGTAATGTGTTAGATTCTCACAAAGGGAAAATAAATCACTTCTCTGTGGTCCGGAGCTTGGTCAGACACTGACTGGACTAAAATTGATATGGCGGGCTGACAGGGCGGACACAGTAACCGGGAGGAGTTCTAAAAATATGTGGAGGTGGGTACATGATCCAAGACTTTACTATTCCTGGAAATGTTATACGAGTTCATTCCCAATAAGTTAATTCACGTGGAATTTTTTTTAATACCCAAGCGAACACATAAATCTGTGTTTATCTGCAACTATGGTTATGTATGTCGAATAGATGTGCACAAACGCATGAGTAAGTAACCATACATTCATAAACGCATACGTCTGTTTATATTACCACACAGCAAGGGTGTTTAAATGTGCAAGTACACATGCAGACAAAAATATACACACAATGATAGGTTGTGCGTGGGCATGAGGGTAAGAAATGTGTAGGTGGTATCTGTATGAATGAGAGCGATATGTTCATGCCTTGTGGGAACAGCGCACCTAACTGGACTATGTGCCTATTCTCAAGGTTGAACCGGCAAAGATTGCTGGAGTGACATAAGATAATACCAGTGACTTGCATGTCGCGTTTACCACCATGGCCTGGGGAATTAAAATGGGACGACAGTCAGTCACCAATTGTCAGTCTTCTACTCAACATGACTAAAATGCTAACAAACTGTCACATAGACGTCCAAACTCACCTATATAAGTCATCTGGCAATGGTGACATATCGCATAAAAGATATTCCGTGATACGCATGTAAACCTCTCCATATCAAATCGCCTATCAGGGAACAGGACGGAATCGGTGCAAATCACATAGTCACAAGTGCTGCAGACTCGAGGTTAACATCGAACGGTGCCTAGGAGTTTATGATTTGAGCAGGGGAGGCGGCTCTTAACAAGAATGTCTTGATGTATCATTAAGATTACATTTAGTAGGCTGCTGTGTCGTTTACCACGCCCCAAAAATCTCATTTGTCTTGTTTTAATTGTGTTCAGTAGTAGTTCTCTTTTTCTTGTTTTAAGCTGTCATCATTTGTTTTCTTTTATTGACATCAAAATGTTCATATTCTTCTATAAATCCACATTTCAAAAGCTCAAATTTTATGTTGTTTTCTTGTCTGATGTCCATGTTTCTACATCGTATAGTAATCTTGAGAAGATATAACATTTTGCTATTCTTAGTTTTAACCCTGGTGTTATTTGTTTTGATGTTCGTATATTTTGTATAATATATATTATAATATGTTTCTTTAGTATACTGTGTATCTATATTCTCTGTGACATATACATGATGGGTTACATTACCATAGGTACGTTAAATTTGTGCGTCCAGGTGTATGCAACACGCCGGTTAACCCTTAGTAGCCACGTACCCAACTCAGTAGGACTGAGATGTTCCAAATTTAACCACTATCCAGCTGCCGTGAAATAGCTCAGTGGTCTAGAGGTAAGACGTCGTCCTCTAGATCCCGAGTTCGATTCCCACCACAGGCGGTGAAAAAAAAAAATATCATATCATATTTCACCTGATATTATTTAATTATTGGCTTGTTTAAATCGAATACGATTCAGTACGAATTTATGCAGAAAGCTATCCTTTGTCAAGTGATTAACATATTTCCGTTTTGTCATGCTTGTTAAGTGGTGTATATTATATAGGATAAATTCATAGATGTTTTGTGAATTTTAGCTTCTCTAGAATTACAAAGAAAAAAAATTACCACCTTTTCAATGAATGGTCATAAAAGTGTTATTTGTGTTTTATTGTGATGAAATTCGTCTGAAGTGTGATGGTATTCCATATTATTAACACTATATTAATCAAAGGGAGCCGCGATAGCTCAGTGGCTAGTGAACTGGACTACCACGGACAAGGGGTAGGGTTCGATCCCAACCGACGGCCTCCGGGTTCACCCAGCCTTATATAGGTACCGGATTTTTTTTCTGGAAAAGTAAAGCAGCACGGGCGTAATACTGACCACATTACCCCAAAAATCATGTGCTGAAGGTCTGTAAAATATAGGGTCACTAACACCATATTTCCCCATACGCCAGTTGGCGTGACGGGGTACTTTACGTTTTTTACTATATTAATTAAGGAAGGCTAAATGTCAGTGCTGTGTTGAAAAATTCAAATGGATTAGCCAACATACTACATAAGTCAACTTTATCCTTTACTCTATTTTGTTTGTGTATATTTTTCTTCTTCTCATTTCAACTTATTATTCATAGTACTTCATTTATATAGAAATCTTATATTACCATAAACACAAAAAGCATTAACATTTTTATATATATTTTAAAAAGAAACAAAGAGTGGATCCTTATATAATACAATGATGTGAAGGCGAAATCTCAATACACGAGAATGTCCCATTTAATGACGTAGGTACCAGTATCCACTCCTTCCCAGCGTTGATATTAGTAAGACCACAGACCTGTTTGATGACATCTACTGCTCGTCCCACCCATGATTTACCTCTTTTTAGCCTGACACCTTTCTCTGTTTTCAGCTCGTGGTGCAATGGATGCTCTTTATCTGCACATCTTCAGGTATGCTCGTGCTCTCCAGATCTTGATCCCATTATCCATGGTTGGAAAGTCAAGAAGATGCCTCATTGCTACACAGGGCTTGTCCCTCGTACACCCCAAGATAATGCGCATAGCTTCATTCTGTATTTTCTCCAGCCTGTCAGTTTGCATCGTACTGACAGTAAGAATTGCCAGAGCGTACTCGATTGGTGCGAGGACTAGTCCCTGAAACAGAAGGGTAAGTAGCCTCTGCTCGATGTTGGCAGCTGCTATGACCTTCAAGGCGGCTAATCCTTTGCGGGATTTTGTTTTCAATGGGTCTACATGGTCCCGAAAACACAGGCTGCGATAAACTTAACTCCGAGGCACGTCATCAACTTGTCCCTGGTCACCTCATCAGCTCCCATTCGTACCACCGGTGAGCTATGCAGCTGATGTTTTATTAGGATTAACGAATGGACCTGATACTCCACACCAGGAAGAGATGCGATTGAGTTCGTTTTTCATGGTGGAAGCGATTGCCCTTCTGTCTCTTCCCTGTCGATATACCAGAATATCATCAGCAAAAGTTATAGTTCTTCCCCTACCATCCAGCTGCTGATCAGTGATCGTTATTGTGTACACGTTAAATAGAACTGGTGACAGTGGTGAGCCTTGTGGTAGCACAGGATAAATTGATGTTGGTTCGGATGACCAAATTCCACATCTGAGTATCACCTTCCTCTGAAACAGTGCTTTTAATATATGTATATATATATACATATAAATGATGGGAGATGAAACAGGGACAATGTAACCAGATGGCTGATAAATCAAAGTGTGTCTGAAACAAATTAAAAAAAATAATAAATGCTTCTTCAGTTGTTAACATTAAATAGGCGTGAAAGTTAATACTTCTTTTAAACGTGGTCCAGTGACATAGTCGCTATTGTTGGATGATGGAATGACCAGGTTAAGGATTGTACTTAGAAGTGATACTAATTAGCTCACTGGTGGCTATAAGCTCCACTGATAGGTGTTGGTACAAATCTGGAGCCTGAATGTCGTCTATTATTTTCGACATTTTATTTTTTATTTTCATTTCGAGAGTAAATGAAAACGTGTGGGTTTCTTTTTAAAGTATTTGTGTCTAACCTCGGGGTCTTAAAATGTCAAAGTGTGTTTGTGTTTAACCTTGTGGTCCAATAATGTCAAAGTGTTTTTGTGTTTAACCGTGGGATCCAATAATGTCAAAGTGTTTTTGTGTTTAACATTGGGATCCAATAATGTCAAAGTGTTTTTGTGTTTAACCTTGGGATCCAATAATGTCAATGTGTTTTTG
Organism: Megaustenia siamemsis; assembly: GCA_032433765.1. Taxonomy (NCBI): domain Eukaryota; kingdom Metazoa; phylum Mollusca; class Gastropoda; order Stylommatophora; family Ariophantidae; genus Megaustenia; species Megaustenia siamemsis. The sequence goes on from JAVIAB010000124.1 coordinate 34,052,937, forward strand.
TGTCTAATCTTGGGGTTCAGTAATATTAAAGTATGTGCGTCTAACCTTGGACATTCGTAATGTCAAAGTATGTATGTCTTACCTTGGACATTCGTAATGTCAAAGTATGTATGTCTTACCTTGGACATTCGTAATGTCAAAGTATGTATGTCTTACCTTGGACATTCGTAATGTCAAAGTATGTATGTCTTACCTTGGACATTCGTAATGTCAAAGTATGTATGTCTTACATTGGACATTCGTAATGTCAAAGTATGTATGTCTTACCTTGGACATTCGTAATGTCAAAGTATGTATGTCTTACCTTGGACATTCGTAATGTCAAAGTATGTATGTCTTACCTTGGACATTCGTAATGTCAAAGTATGTATGTCTTATCTTGGACATTCGTAATGTCAAAGTATGTATGTCTTACCTTGGACATTCGTAATGTCAAAGTATGTATGTCTTACCTTGGACATTCGTAGTGTCAAAGTATGTATGTCTTACCTTGGACATTCGTAATGTCAAAGTATGTATGTCTTACCTTGGACATTCGTAATGTCAAAGTATGTATGTCTTACCTTGGATATTCGTAATGTCAAAGTATGTATGTCTTACCTTGGACATTCGTAATGCCAAAGTATGTATGTCTTACCTTGGACATTCGTAATGTCAAAGTATGTATGTCTTACATTGGACATTCGTAATGTCAAAGTATGTATGTCTTACCTTGGACATTCGTAATGTCAAAGTATGTATGTCTTACCTTGGACATTCGTAATGTCAAAGTATGTATGTCTTACCTTGGACATTCGTAGTGTCAAAGTATGTATGTCTTACCTTGGACATTCGTAATGTCAAAGTATGTATGTCTTACCTTGGACATTCGTAATGTCAAAGTATGTGTCTTACCTTGGACATTCGTAGTGTCAAAGTATGTATGTCTTACCTTGGAGTCCCATCATATTTTACTCACAACATTGCAACTTTACAACACATTAAATCTTCTTGGCGTGTGTTTCTTCTGTCTTGTTTTAGACAAAGTTAGTGGTTTCATTTTAATGCAAGTTCATCAAACAGATTGAACATTGATTGAACCACAACCTAGACTAGACTTACATTTAAAAAAAAAATCTGCATACGATATTATAAGGACACGTTCATTTTATCTAGCAAAAAAAATAACTTCAAATTGTCTCCCAACTTTTTCAGATAAATAAACAAAGATCTATGCAAAATGAGATCTACCCATTCATTTGTTTATTGATTAACTATAATTCTTAAACGGTGAAAGCCCTCTGTAACAGTGAGAATTCAAATCAAGTGTATCAAATAGAGAACGTAATGTATGCATTGCTGAACATGTAATTTGATATATTATTTCATAAAGTTGATTGTTATTAATGGTATCGTTCAACACGGTTTGTTTAAAATCGTTATTCAAAATATAAAATATGGGACATACATATGTTAATAAATTAGGGAACGCTATTGAGCTTTCCGAGGCCAGAAGCTTGACACAACCCCCGTGTCAGTACCAGGTGGCACAGCTTTGAAGTCACTCAGATCAACCCATTCTGTTGAGTAAGTATCATTTCATCAGGTAATTGGGATTATTGGGTAGGGTGGATGCTTTCTAAAAACGTATAAAGATTAATACAAACCTCTTTTTTTTATTTTTATAGATAAATGCAATAATACATTTAACAATAAAGTAAGTTGTAACACAACAATTAAGTTAATCTGTAACACATTCGTTGAAGCAATGATTATGTAAAGTGTTATGGATGGTAGAGAAAGCTAAATTGAAAAAAAAGAACATTTTTTGTTAACTGTTGTTACACAACCTATTGACATTTATGGATTTGAGAAACTTAGAACCAGAATAGCTTAAGCATTTCAGATTTTCATTAATTTGCCACCACGACACAGAAAGCTGTATTATAGTCCGTTCAGAAATTCATAACCACACTTGAATTAGCTTTACGTGATAACCGTTTGTTATTTTGCTTTCAACTTTTGCATGTAATCTTATAATATTGATGTCGTTATAGTACGCTGGACAATCAATTCTCATCTATTGTAGTTTACCACGTAACGAAGCCATCGAGATCAGAAAATCACAATTACCACAACTGTAAAATAATCACAATTACCACAACTGTAAGATAATCACAATTACCACAACTGTAAAATAATCACAATTACCACAACTGTAAGATAATCACAATTACAACAACTGTAAAATAATCACAATTACCACAACTGAAAAATAATCACAATTACCACAACTGTAAAATAATCACAATTACCACAACTGAAAAATAATCACAATTACCACAACTGAAAAATAATCACAATTAACACAACTGTAGGATAATCACAATTACCACAACTGTAAAATAATCACAATTACCACAACTGTAAGATAATCACAATTACCACAACTGTAAAATAATCACAATTACCACAACTGTAAGATAATCACAATTACAACAACTGTAAAATAATCACAATTACCACAACTGAAAAATAATCACAATTACCACAACTGTAAAATAATCACAATTACCACAACTGAAAAATAATCACAATTACCACAACTGAAAAATAATCACAATTAACACAACTGTAGGATAATCATAATTACCACAACTGTAAGATAATCACAATTACCACAACTGTAAAATAATCACAATTACCACAACTGAAAAATAATCACAAATACCACAACTGAAAGATAATCACAATTACCACAACTGTAAGATAATATATAATCACAATTACCGCAACTGAAAGATAATCACAATTACCACAACTGAAAGATAATCACAATTACCACAACTGTAAGATAATCACAATTACCACAATTGTAAAATAATCACAATTACCACAACTGATAGTCACAATTACCACAACTGATAGTCACAATTACCACAATTGTAAGATAATCACAATTACCACAATAGAAAGATAGTCACAATTACCACAACTGTAAGATAATCACAATTACCACAATTGGAAGATAATCACAATTACCACAACTGATAGTCACAATTACCACAACTGTAAGATAATCACAATTACCACAATTGTAAGATAATAACAATTACCACAACTGATAGTCACAATTACCACAACTGATAGTCACAATTACCACAATTGTAAGATAATCACAATTACCACAACTGATAGTCACAATTACCACAATTGTAAGATAATCACAATTACCACAACTGATAGTCACAATTACCACAACTGTAAGATAATCACAATTACCACAATTGTAAGATAATCAAAATTACCACAATTGTAAGATAATCACAATTACCACAATCACCACAATTGTAAGATAATCACAATTACCACAATTGTAAGATAATCACAATTATCACAACAGAAAGATAGTCACAATTACCACAACTGTAAGATAATCACAATTACCACAACTGTAAGATAATCACAATTATCACAACTGTAAGATAATCACAATTATCACAACTGTAAGATAATCACAATTACCACAACTGTAAGATAATCACAATCATCACAACTGTAAGATAATCACAATTATCACAACTGTAAGATAATCACAATTACCACAACTGTAAGATAATCACAATTACCACAACTGTAAGATAATCACAATTACCACAACTGTAAGATAATCACAATTACCACAACTGTAAGATAATCACAATTATCACAACAGAAAGATAATCACAATTACCACAACTGTAAGATAATCACAATTACCACAATCACCACAATTGTAAGATAATCACAATTACCACAACTGTAAAATCACAATTACCACAATCACCACAACTGAAAGATAATCACAATTGCCACAATCACCACAATTGTAAGATAATCACAATTACCACAACTGTAAGATAATCACCATTACCACAACTACCACAATTGTAAGATAATCACAATTAACACAACTGTAAAATAATCAGAATTACCACAACTGATAGTCACAATTACCACAACTGATAGTCACAATTACCACAACTGATAGTCACAATTACCACAACTGAAAGATAATCACAATTAACACAACTGAAAGATAATAACAATTAACACAATCACCACAACTGTAAGATAATCACAATTACCACAACTGTAAGATAATCACAATTACCACAACTGTAAGATAATCACAATTACCACAGACGGAAGATAACAACAATAACCACAATTGTAAGATAATCACAATTACCACAACTGTAAGATAATCACAATTACCACAACTGTAAGATAATCACAATTACCACAATTACCACAATTACCACAACTGTACGATAATCACAATCACCACAACTGTAAGATAATCACAATTACCACAATTGTAAGATAATCACAATTACCACAATTGTAAGATTATCACAAAAACCTCAAATGTAAGATAATCACAATAATCACAATTGTTAGATAATCACAATAACCACAAATGTAAGATAATCACAATAACCACAATTGTAAGATAATCACAATAACCACAAATGTAAGATAATCACATTTACAACAAATGGAAGATAACTACAATTACCACAAATGTAATATAATCACGGTAGTAACAGCAGAAATAGATAAAAGTTAGCCACCATAATAAGGAAACCTCCACAATAAGAAAACAACACACCACTACTATGATTACCGTCTTTGCATTGATCGTTGGCTACCATCGAGCGCCATTCCGCTCTGTCTCTTGCTTTGATAGAGCAGGTTGTCATATGCTGACACCTTTTGATGTTACTCGTCCATGCTAGTCTCGGTCTGCCTTACAATAACTAGCATGATAAATTAATCAAGAGATATAAACCGCTATAATGTTTCCAGTGACTACTGGATACTCACCAGGATAAAATAAATACCAATTCAAGATTGCCACTATGATAAGGTAATCACCATAATAAGATAGCCACCATAGTAATTTATCCACCAAAGTTAGGTAATACCACGGTAATTTTACAAATTTTAACCATAACGATAAGGTATTCACCATAATGTTAACACTGTAACATGTTAAGCCCCATAAGAAGTTAAGCACCACGAAAAAAAGTAACCACAAGAATAGAATAACAAGATTGATCACAAACTTCTGTTGCTGGACCATACGGCTTTAACTTCATTTCTCTTAGATGAAGGATGTCCATTTACGTTTAATGTACGGTGATACTTAATTATCCACGCCCTAGCGACATTACACCACACCATAGGGATGGTGCACCTACTTGCTGCTATTCCTCTTACGAACTTCGCAAACTGTGCACTGGGTATCACAAGTGGATATCAAAATTGAAGGAATAGACCTGGAGACAGTTCAGAACTATAACTACCTTGGACATACTATAACCAGTGATGGAAAATGTAAAACTGAAATAAACAAAAGAATAGGAATGGCAAAAAGTAATTTTAATGTCATGAAGAACATACTAACATCAAAACAAATAACACCAGGGTTAAAACTAAGAATAGCAAAATGTTATGCTTTCTCAACATTTCTATATGGTGCAGAAATATGGGCATTAGACAAGAAAACAGAACAGAGAATTGAAGCCTTTGAAATGTGGATATATAGAAGAATAGTTAGAATTGGTGGAAAGGAAAAGAAAACAAACGATGAAGTCTTAAAACAACTAAAAATGAAAAAAATAATTACTAAACACAATTCAAACAAGACAAATGCGATTTTTGGGCCATGTAAAAAGACACAACAGCCTACTAAAAGTAATCCTGGAGGGGAAAATACAAGGTAAAAGAGGCAGACCAAGACTAACATGGACGAGTAACATCAAAAGATGGACAAGTCAGTCTATGACAACCTGCACCATCAAAGCAAAATACAGAGCAGAATGCGGCTCCATGGTAGCCAACCTTCGCTGCGGAGACGGCACTCGATGATAATGATGAGGCTCTGGGTAGTCTAAAGGTACGACGCCGACTTCAGGACAAGAAGGACTGTCTCCAGGCCAAGAAGGACTGTCTTCAGGACAAGAAGGACTGTCTTCAGGACAAGAAGGACTGTCTTCAGGACAAGAAGGACTGTCTCCAGGCCAAGAAGGACTGTCTTCAGGACAAGAAGGACTGTCTTCAGGACAAGAAGGACTGTCTTCAGGACAAGAAGGACTGTCTTCAGGACAAGAATGACTGTCTTCAGGACAAGAAGGACTGTCTTAATGACAAGAAGGACTGTCTTCAGGACAAGAATGACTGTCTTCAGGACAAGAATGACTGTCTTCAGGACAAGAAGGACTGTCTTCAGGACAAGAAGGACTGTCTTCAGGACAAGAATGACTATCTTCAGGACAAGAAGGACTGTCTTCAGGACAAGAATGACTGTCTTCAGGACAAGAATGACTGTCTTCAGGACAAGAATGACTGTCTTCAGGACAAGAAGGACTGTCTTCAGGACAAGAAGGACTGTCTTCAGGACAAGAATGACTGTCTTCAGGACAAGAATGACTGTCTTCAGGACAAGAAGGACTGTCTTCAGGACAAGAAGGACTGTCTTCAGGACAAGAAGGACTGTCTTCAGGACAAGAAGGACTGTCTCCAGGCCAAAAAGGACTGTCTTCAGGACAAGAAGGACTGTCTTCAGGACAAGAAGGACTGTCTTCAGGACAAGAAGGACTGTCTTCAGGACAAGAAGGACTGTCTTCAGGACAAGAATGACTGTCTTCAGGACAAGAATGACTGTCTTCAGGACAAGAATGACTGTCTTCAGGACAAGAAGGACTGTCTTCAGGACAAGAAGGACTGTCTTCAGGACAAGAAGGACTGTCTTCAGGACAAGAATGACTGTCTTCAGGACAAGAAGGACTGTCTTCAGGACAAGAATGACTGTCTTCGGGAAAAGAAAGACTCAGGTTCAAAGTCCATCAGAAGCGGTGGCGATTTTTCAAAAACATGAAAAATGCATCCCTGGTTCCCGTATGATGTTACCTTCCCTGATCTCTTGGGTAGTGAGATCCGATGTCTAGCACTCTCAGATAGCAGCATTAAACATAAGATCTCCTGTGAACTCGTGGATATTAAAGAACCATTGGCAGTTAAAATCTAAAAAAACAACGTCAAGAGCAGTCACTACGAATACAGAAGTTGTTAATTATGAGTGAGCCATCCTTAGATTACTTCAATAACTACAGCTTATCAGCCGCTGGGGACATAGCTCTCATCACGGTCTGAAAAGAAGGGACTGCATCCTTAGATAAGCTCGTATAAATATGGAACTTTTAAACATCAAGAAATAAAATACATGCATTTAAATTGAACTAACTGAATTATTACGTACATAAAAAAAGAATCAAAACAAATCAAATTTGATGATATTGTTCCATTATTGGAAGGCTGTAAAAAGAGGTAAGCATGTTATTAGTGGAAGAGAATACCGACGGCGCCCAGTACAGTCGAAAGATAGCATAAATGTTCGCGTTTTTTTAATCGGAAATTTCGAAAAGAAAAAAAAGAGAAACAATTGGGATTGAACTGGATTATGAAGCTCTCTTATTAGCAAACTATTGATGCCATCTAAGCTGTCAACAGCAATAATGTTTAATTAGTTGTGATTTTATAAAAAAAAAAAAAAAATTCTTCCCTCCATCACTTTCATATTTGGGGTTATTCTTCTGGCTCTACTGATATTTAAAGTGTTGATATGAATCTTGATGACAGATTGTGAGAGGATGTTTCTGAACGAATATATAAATGGTTATAAGTTTTACATATATATATATATATATATATATATATATATATATATATATATATATATATGGGAGCCTCGATAGCTCAGTGGTTAGTGAACTGGACTACAAAGGACAAGAGGTAGGGTTTGATCTCAAACGACGGCATCCGGGTTCACCCAGCCTTTAATGGGTAACGGATTTTTTCTGGGAAAGTGAAGCGGCACGGGCGTAATACCGACCACATTACCCCAAAAATCATGTGCCGAAGGTCTGTAAAGTTTATGGTTACTAACACTATATTTCCTACACGCCACTTGGCGCGACGGGTCACCAACACCATATTCCCTATACGCCACTTGGCGTGACGGGTCACTAACACCATATTTCCTACACGCCACTTGGCGTGACGGGTCACTAATACCATATTCCCTATAAGCCACTTGGCGTGACGGGTCACTAACACCATATTCCCTATACGCCATTTGGCGTGACGGGTCACTAATACCATATTCCCTATAAACCACTTGGCGTGACGGGTCACTAACACCATATTCCCTACACGCCACTTGGCGTGACGGGTCACTAACACCATATTCCCTATACGACACTTGGCGTGATGGGTCACTAACACCATATTCCCTACACGCCACTTGGCGTGACGGGTCACTAATACCATATTCCCTATAAGCCACTTGGCGTGACGGGTCACTAACACCATATTCCCTACACGCCACTTGGCGTGACGGGTCACTAACACCATATTCCCTATACGCCACTTGGTGTGACCGGGGTACTTTACTTTATATATATATATATGTCAGCCGCGATAACGTATTCGTTAGTGAACTTAACTACTAAGGACAAACGGCTTCCAGGTTCACCCAGCCTTAAATTGGTACAGGAGTTTTTTCTTGGAAAGTAAAGCGGCTCGGGCGTAATACAGACCACGTTAAAATAATGTGCTGAAGATCTCTAAAAATTATGGTTTAACACCATATTCCCATTACGCCACTTTGTGTGACGGGAGACTTTACTGTATATATATATATAATGCGAGCAGTTAATTACGTAGAACATTTTTGCATTAGCAAGCTATCAGAAATGATTGTCACTTTGATTTCGTTTACCTGATAAGAGTAATAAACAAAGTAACAGGTGTAACTGACTGCTGAAGCTTTTTGTCGAAAATAAACAAACGCCACAATGGCAGGCACTGGAAGTAACTGTGATTGAACATTTCAAGTCAGTGGTGTTCAACTCTTGTGTTCCTTAGCGTACCATAACATATAGCCACTATCAACATGAGGTGTCTGATAAGAAGATTGAACATTTCAATGAGACAGAATACAAAAATATTGATACAAGGAAGAACATGACTTGGAATTCTATTAAGTGTGTACATTAACTAAAGGTTCCTTGCACGCCTTGGTAGTCGATATGATACATGATGTTTATGACTAAATGTATCCATGGTCATTGTATCTTCTTAAGTGATGTGGTCAGTATCACGCCAGGGTGCATTTACTTCTCAGAAAGATCTGTGGTATATAGTTTTTTAGAGGTTGAGTCAACCTCGAAGTCTTGTCGATCAGAAAATAGTATCCGCTTCTGGGAATTGAACTTGGATCCTTCTGATCATTAGCGATGGTGTTAACCACTCAGCTTTCGAGGGTTAGTTGACATTAAGAAACAGAAAATCAAATGATTGTCGCTAGTGAGCAGCCTCCTTGTGTGTCTTATCACTACTTTAAGAGGTCGTCAGATGGGCGTTGTTGTGCTGTGGCAATATCTGCAACATCTGAACACATCTTCCTTGAGCCCGGCATTTTTATTTTAACGAGTTTGCCTTCCCTGTTCGTCTTATAAGACTCCCGAGCACAAACGTCAGCAGTCAGATATGAGTCACTGAAGTCTTTCAGTTCACGTACTTTCCGGCATACTAGTCACGTAAAAAAAAAAAAGTAAAGTGCCCCCGTCACGCCAAGTGGCGTATGGAGAATATGGTTTTAGTGACCATAAATTTTACAGACCTTCGGCACATGATTTTTGGAGTAATGTGGTCGGTATTACGCCCGTGCTCTTTACCTTCCCAGAAAAAAATCCGGTACCCATTAAAGGCTGGGTGAACCCGGATCCCGTCGATTGGGATCGAAGACTACCTCTTGTCCTTTGTAGTCCAGTTCACTAACCACTGAGCTATCGCGGCTCCCATACTAGTTACGTGCTCTTATATAACAAGTAAAGAAATTCACCGAACCAGCTAAAAGTTCTTCACATCATATCAATAAGTTAAGCGTTTCCAATATTCACAGTGGTGGCACTAGATAGTGTTATATACATCTCATAATCTTATAATCCGTCTTTTAGTATTTATAAAAACTACACTTTAAACTGATACATTTAGACTTTATCTTTTTCCTCCTTTAATGACCTTTTGGAGCTATCACCAAAACATCCAATTTGTTGTTATTGTTTCCCATGAAGACTACGCTGACGCTACTCTGTTACGGTGGGCTCAGAGGCGGTGGGTGAAGGCAACGATGTCTACTGCAATGAGAGAATGGATGTATTGATAGTTGATTTGTCGACAGAAATAATCATGTACTATAGATTCACTTTTAGAAGCAGTGATTTCTGCAATATCTACAAGCAAGGTTTCTGTTTTTGAGATTGTGGTTCTGCCCTATGTGCCGTTTTCGGCTCGAAAGGACAATAGATAGATAGATAGATAGATAGATAGATAGATAGATAGATAGATAGATAGATAGATAGATAGATAGATAGATAGATAGATAGATAGATAGATAGATAGATAGATAGATAGATAGATAGATAGATAGATAGATAGATAGATAGATAGATAGATAGATAGATAGATAGATAGATAGATAGATAGATAGATAGATAGATAGATAGATAGATAGATAGATAGATAGATAGATAGATAGATAGATAGATAGATAGATAGATAGATAGATAGATAGATAGATAGATAGATAGATAGATAGATAGATAGATAGATAGATAGATAGATAGATAGATAGATAGATAGATAGATAGATAGATAGATAGATAGATAGATAGAAGGTTAACTTGTGGTGTCCAAAAAATGATGATTGTTTCTTCCTAATATTGGAAATTAGCTCTTTTATTGCTTTGACCTCTTGCAGAATATTGTCATAACTTTAGATACAGACAGACAGACAGACAGACAGACAGACAAACAGACAGACAGACAGACAGACAGACAGACAGACAGACAGATAGATAGATAGATAGATAGATAGATAGATAGATAGATAGATAGATAGATAGATAGATAGATAGATAGATAGATAGATAGATAGATAGATAGATAGATAGATAGATAGATAGATAGATAGATAGATAGATAGATAGATAGATAGATAGATAGATAGATAGAAGGTTAACTTGTGGTGTCCAAAAAATGATGATTGTTTCTTCCTAATATTGGAAATTAGCTCTTTTATTGCTTTGACCTCTTGCAGAATATTGTCATAACTTTAGATACAGACAGACAGACAGACAGACAGACAGACAGACAGACAGACAGACAGACAGACAGACAGACAGACAGACAGACAGACAGACAGACAGACAGACAGACAGACAGATAGATAGATAGATAGATAGATAGATAGATAGATAGATAGATAGATAGATAGATAGATAGATAGATAGATAGATAGATAGATAGATAGATAGATAGATAGATAGATAGATAGATAGATAGATAGATAGATAGATAGATAGATAGATAGATAGATAGATAGATAGATAGATAGATAGATAGATAGATAGATAGATAGATAGATAGATAGATAGATAAATAGAAGAGTAACTTGTGGTGTCAGTTTCTTCCCTAATTACTGCAGTATCATTAAATGCTTTCCTTCGCAAGGACAGCTATTAGCAGTGATACTCTTCCAAACGTCAGGATAGATATAGTAGTGTTTTAGTGACTTCAATAAAGTGCTCTAGCTAAGTCTAAAATACTTGTTGTCCACAATGTGATCTTCTGTTGGTTTGTATTTCATAATCTTAACGTCGATAAGTGAACCACGTGTTCAGATTTGATGTACACAGCGTGAAGAGTAATGTCAGTCTTGCCGTTTTCAGAAGCACTCTGTTCCAATTTCAATCGGAAGACATTTGTTATTTTTCTTTGCAAATAATCAAGACGTGGGCCATTAGTGTGTTCCATGTGTGGCGATCCACTTTCAATGAATGACACCTGATTTCACATGTAGACATTCACGCTTCTCAGTGTGACCCCTGATATCACAATTTGAACGATCAGGTTACGCAGAGTGATCCCTGATATTACATGTGCCCGATCAAGTTTTCAAGAGTGACCCCTGTTATTATATATGGCCCGATCAAGTTTCCTAGAATGACCACCGATATCAGAATAGATCAGATTGGGCGCCTAGTTCTATGAAAGAATGAAAAATATAATCTCGACCAGTCGTTCCTCGTCCTCTGTAATGCCCATCCCAACGTTGTGCTACCAATGCCAGTCCTGGAGCCTAGATGCAAGAACAATAAGAAAAATAACCTTTACTGAGGTGAAATGTGTTAGACAAATGACAGGAAACAGTCTAAGAGTTAAGGTCAGAAAAAAAGAACTGAGAAAAAATAAGAAAACTGAGGAATAACCCCCGCCATAGAATATATAAAGAAACAACATGTAAAAAGGTTTGGCCACGTGACAAAGCAGAAATATCAAAACACAGCACAACGAGCCCTCATTAAACATTGTGGGAATGCCAGACCCAAGAGGCGACCACGAAAAAGATGGATCGATGGAATATTAGAAACACTAGGAAACATAACAGCAGCAGAGGCGAACAGACGAGCAAAAGACCGAAAATTATATATTCCTTCGACGCTGAAAGACAGATGAGGAAGGAGAGAAGAAGAAGTAGAGGAAGAAGAAGTAGCGGAAGAGAAGAAGATAGAATATATAAAGAAACAAAAGATAGAATGGTTTGGCCACGTGACAAGGCAGAGTGATCAAAACACAACACAAATAGCCTTCAATAAACGTTGCGAGAATACCAGACCCAAGGGAGGAACCACGAAGTAGATGCAGTTTTAGAAACACTAGGAAACATAGCACCAGCAGAGGCGAACAGAAGAGCAAAAGACCACAAATTATGTCAGAAGAGCAAAAGACCATAAATGATATATCCCATCGATGCTGAAAAGCAAATGAGGAAGGAAAGTAAAAGTTGAAGAAGAAGAAAGAGAAGAAAACCAGTCGTTTAACTGGAACACCAATCAGGTTTCCTGACAGTTGAAATTCGAATAAAAGAATTGGAGAAACTTTCAACAAGCTATACTTATCATCAATAAATGAATATAACACAACTTTTGAGATTAATTGGTAGAACCTAGCCACTTTACAGAGTTCATTCTCTTGTCTGAAAACGTCTTGCTTAATGAGACAAGAAAGTGGTGTGGTACTGAACATTGATTTAGATCAGGGTGATCAATCTAAATACAAGAACAACGAGATTATAATATTCATTGACCAAATGAGAGTTGTAGTTACTGTGGAACAAGGAGCCAGTGATGGGGAGTGTTAGACACTCCAAGGTATGGTGACAGCTTTACAAATAGGGAACACAATACAATACTGACGTTTCGGCTAGTAGCCTTCTTCAGAAAACAAGGACAACAACCACAAACAATGAAGCACAATTATCAATATCTACATGTTAGATGATCAGGAGTGGAAATGGTTCTAACTAAAGTACACAGAGATGGATGACGTTAAACAAACATAAAGTAGCAGCGATATCGATTGGTAGGGAACAGGCAAATAATGCTGCGGTAAAGCTGGTAGCAAGGAGCCGGTGACAGCTTTACAAATAGGGAACACAATACAATACTGACGTTTCGGCTAGTAGCCTTCTTCAGAAAACAAGGACAACAACCACAAACAATGAAGCACAATTATCAATATCTACATGTTAGATGATCAGGAGTGGAAATGGTTCTAACTAAAGTACACAGAGATGGATGACGCTAAACAAACATAAAGTAGCAGCGATATCGATTGGTAGGGAACAGGCAAATAATGCTGCGGTAAAGCTGGTAGCAAGGAGCCGGTGACAGCTTTACAAATAGGGAACACAATACAATACTGACGTTTCGGCTAGTAGCCTTCTTCAGAAAACAAGGACAACAACCACAAACAATGAAGCACAATTATCAATATCTACATGTTAGATGATCAGGAGTGGAAATGGTTCTAACTAAAGTACACAGAGATGGATGACGTTAAACAAACATAAAGTAGCAGCGATATCGATTGGTAGGGAACAGGCAAATAATGCTGCGGTAAAGCTGGTAGCAAGGAGCCGGTGACAGCTTTACAAATAGGGAACACAATACAATACTGACGTTTCGGCTAGTAGCCTTCTTCAGAAAACAAGGACAACAACCACAAACAATGAAGCACAATTATCAATATCTACATGTTAGATGATCAGGAGTGGAAATGGTTCTAACTAAAGTACACAGAGATGGATGACGTTAAACAAACATAAAGTAGCAGCGATATCGATTGGTAGGGAACAGGCAAATAATGCTGCGGTAAAGCTGGTAGCAAGGAGCCGGTGACAGCTTTACAAATAGGCTGTGGAACAAACAGATTTTGACAGCAGTTATGAGAGTGATTGTATATTTGTAGGATATAGTTTTGTAAAATTATCCTTGTACCTGTTTAAGTGGTATTCGTCTTTCGTCATGAATTTCCCACCAATAATCGATTAATTCTTTGTATCGTCTTCATTTTAAGTTACATGCACATTTGTAGTTACATGCACATTTGTAGTTACATGTACATGCACATGTTAATGTTCTGTTTTTTTTTCTTTTGCTATGTTCATAACTTTTGTTTTTCCGTTTTCATTTTCATGATGTGTTGGGTGCATGTTAATTCTATGTGTATTTCTATTTTCCGTATATTAATTAATGCTTGATCGTATGCGAAAAGAAGCTCGTTAATCTCCTTTGTCAACAAAAGGATGGCTAACTTACACATGTAGTTAAAATTGGAAGTGAGCAGTGTAGCCTTTTATTGTTCTGACTGTGCAGCTGCTGTTGCTGTAGAGATTTAATTAGATTGGGTACATGTTGGCTTACTCACTATGGTGGTGGTATCTATCATAACTGTTCTCTGGTTATTCGATCGAATGCTTATTCTTGGCCTGTGAAAACTACATATAGATTCTGATTGTATTATATCGTCTTTACTTCTGGCTGCTTTAGAGTGTCTAGAGTATTAGTGCATTCTTTGTTTTCCGGAAACCCAGTTGGGAGTCTCGTATATGCAGCTCTACGCTCTATAGTAAAATTGGTCGGTGTCTTTTCTCTATAATTTTGGTGGAGGTGTAATGTTTCTATAACTTTCCTACATTCTGTTCTTATAGCAGGACTATTATAAACAATGATTGTTTGCTATTAATATTGGTTGATATTAAACTTCCTTTTTTCGCAAGTTCACAGCGTATGTTCTCGTTACTCTTTTTTTAGCTAATCATGACATTCTCAAGACTTTCCTGTAAGACATTTCCGTCACTTTCAAAAGTTATATTGTCTATTGTTATCATGACATTCTCAAGACTTTCCTGTAAGACATTTCCGTCACTTTCAAAAGTTATATTGTCTATTGTTATCATGACATTCTCAAGACTTTCCTGTAAGACATTTCCGTCACTTTCAAAAGTTATATTGTCTATTGTTATCATGACATTCTCAAGACTTTCCTGTAAGACATTTCCGTCACTTTCAAAAGTTATATTGTCTATTGTTATCATGACATTCTCAAGACTTTCCTGTAAGACATTTCCGTCACTTTCAAAAGTTATATTGTCTATTGTTATCATGACATTCTCAAGACTTTCCTGTAAGACATTTCCGTCACTTTCAAAAGTTATATTGTCTATTGTTATCATGACATTCTCAAGACTTTCCTGTAAGACATTTCCGTCACTTTCAAAAGTTATATTGTCTATTGTTATCATGACATTCTCAAGACTTTCCTGTAAGACATTTCCGTCACTTTCAAAAGTTATATTGTCTATTGTTATCATGACATTCTCAAGACTTTCCTGTAAGACATTTCCGTCACTTTCAAAAGTTATATTGTCTATTGTTCGAACACTACCCCATGCAAGAATTAGCTCTGTACAATAACATTGAAGGACTCCTTTTATCACTGCCATTGTAAATGATCATCATCATCATGTAACATACCGGTTGGCGTCGGCGATCATGTCCTTCCACAATCTTCTATCCACAGTGCATCGTATGAGTTCTGTTGTCGACTGTTTTCCATGCCATGATACCAAGCTATCCAGTATTTTCTCTCTTTGTCGTCCGCGATCTCTCTTTCCTTTTATTTTGCCAGTTGTAACCAAGTATTCCAACTTTCCTCATTCTCATGATGTGCCCGAAAAATTTTGATTGTTTCGTTCTGATGTTTTTTAGGAGCTACCTTTTTGTGTTGGCCTCTTTGAGAACTTCCTCATTGGTCTTTTTAGCTGTCCAGGGAACTTTCAACATTCTTCTGAGAAATCCCATCTCTGTGGCCTCTAATCGTCTTTTCATTTGTTTGTCTACTGTCCATGATTCGCTTCCATAGGTCAGAATTGGTTCTATATAGCACCGATGAACTTTCTTTCTTACTTCTATTGACATAGATTTGTTGCATAATATATTTTTCATTTTCTGAAATGCTATTTTGGCCTGAATTATTCTGCTTTGTATTTCCGCGGTGCATCTTCCATCCGATGTTATTATTGTGCCCAAGTATTTGAAACGTTGCACTTGTTTCAAATTTGTCCTGTTTATTTTTATGCAGCAAGGTGGTGATGATTGTTTCTTCGATATGACCATTGCTTCTGTTTTCTTATTATTCAGAGTGAGACCTTTCTTGTTGCGTTCTTTTACTATTATTTCTATAATTTCTTGTAGTTCATTCTCTGTCTCTGCTATTAAGACTGTGCCATCCCCATATCGCAAATTATTTATGTTTGTAAGTTATTTTATTTGTAACTGTTGACTTCAATTCCTTTTTTGTCTACTATTGATCTCATAATATGTTCGCTGTAAAGTGAAAACAAATCCAGCGACAGAACACAGCCATGTCTGACTCCTTGTTTTATATATTGAAATTGTCCTGTTTGGTTGTTAATTCGTATGGCTGCTGTTTGTTGCCAGTACATGTTTTTTTATGATTCGCAGATCCTTTCCATCAATGTTTAATTTCTCTAGCATATTGATTATTTGCACATGCTTTACCTTGTCAAATGCTTTTGTTTAGTCTATAAAGCACAATATATTGTAAATGATGGGTTGTGTAAAATCTTGTTCACTTGTTTGAATGAAATATTTGCCTGAGCCATCACTGCAGCTTCCCATCTGCCATATTATTGCTGCTAGTGTTTGCGAGAGTTTGCTGAAGCTATCGGAGGAGTAGCCTCAAAGTGAGAACAGTTTCTGGTGGTTGTGAATAAATGCCAAGCGCATGATCCATTTTGCAGCTGGTGACACTTGCCATATCGAGCGGAACGAGTACAACGGGAAAACGACCGTTGGTCGTAAAATTTAGAACAGACAAACTAATGGACCATACTTTTTGTTGTGTTAAACACGTAGAGGCAGTCGTCACCAGGTTAAGAACTGCCAAATCTGGCCACCTCCGAGTTGGATTTCTTACCAGACACCCTTACAAAGATTCAGTTCAACTACCTCTCAGCATTATCCCACCTATTTCTGATGGAATGCTTTCCCCCTTCGTGTGAGGGCCAGACGTGGTTTGACAATTGAACCTATCACGACTTCAGCGAAGAGAGAGAACGTCTGATATATTCCCGACCCGGCGCTGTTAATTGCGTATTCCGATCCTACGTTTTTTTTAGTCTTTTCCTTTGTTTCCTGATGGCAGACGCCGAGAAGGGTGTCGCCCGGAATATCGGCGTGGAAAGATTGGCCTTGTTGTCCTGGCCATCACGGGCGATGCAGAACGAAACTGTGACCCTCCGAGTGCGCTACATGATCAGGCTAGTGTTCTAACCAATGAAATTCATCTTTCAAGAACATCATGACAACCATGCTTTTCACCACAACCAATTTCCGTTGGCATTTTTAAGTTGATGATTTTGTGAGGTCTGTCTTGTGTACGGAGGCTCACCAATCAACTGAGCTATAAATTATTGCCTGATTCTCAGTGTTGAAGATAAGACAGCAAGAAAGACTGCAGCTAAAATCACCACTCAAATGTTGAAGTTAACTGCAGCAAAATCCTAAACATTTAACACATTTTCTACCCCCCCCCCCCGCCTCCGCCCCATTTTGCACTCTTGTTAAAAATAAAACTGATCCTATTCATTTCTTGCAAGAAGCACATGTCAAAAGAAGAAGACTGATGGGGCGGGCAAACTAATAGCTCAACGAACTGTCTATTCAAATCGGATGTGCAGAGCCGAAAGTCCACATGTTGGGGCCTAGCTGTAACCTGGTAGTCGAAATATACATATGATTTTTAATAGAAGAAACAAAGGCAATACAACCTCAAGTTATAGTAAACCTATAGTTATATATAGTTATAGTATATGAAAGTGTTTCTGTTCCCAAGGTTGAATCTTCATCGAAAGTGGACTTTTAATTGAGATCTCCCGAAAGTAAAGACAATAAAACGTCAAAAAAGTTCTACGGTAGCACCCGATTTGAAACCAGACTCATAGCTGGCTGTTTTGTAGACATCAGAAAACCAGAACTGATCAATATCATGCACAACCTACCCCAAGTAGATATCACAATTAAAATGACAAATAATCAAAAACAAAAACAAAACAAAACAAATAGCAATAGACAGTCCGTAGCAAGATCGAACCCGTACTCAGCGGCACAGCGCATTGCCACGAGATCCAAAAGGTAGAGTACGCGACCAACTCATCCACCTAAAAAGGTAGCGATCATATGAGATGTATTTCACGCATGTGTACACATGACTATAGCATAGAGGTACGAACACAGCTCTGGGTTAAATTGTGTATCTGTATTTTTCTATATGCGGGTTCGATCCTGATTCGGACTGTCTATTGTTCTTTGTTTTATTCTGTTGTTGATTATTTGTAATTTTTTTTCCGAGTGTTGTAAACATACCTCTTCGTCTAAAATTATTCGCTGATCTATGACCTCGGAAGTCTCCTTCTATAATAATATTCATTTATTATAATTTGTCTCTAAACCACTGGAAACTACTGTTCGTGTTGTTTCGTCATTTAACTGTTTGACAGCAACGCAAGTATTCAGCCCTACGAGAGATGTTTGTCTTAATAGGAAAATACAGATACACAATTTATTCCCGAATTGTGATCATAACCCTATGCTAAAGTCATGAGTACACATGTGATCATAACCCTATGCTAAAGTCATGAGTACACATGTGATCATAACCCTATGCTAAAGTCATGAGTACACATGTGATCATAACCCTATGCTAAAGTCATTAGTACACATGTGATCGTAACCCTATGCTAAAGTCATGAGTACACATGTGACCGTAACCCTATGCTAAAGTCATGAGTACACATGTGATCATAACCCTATGCTAAAGTCATGAGTACACATGTGATCGTAACCCTATGCTATAGTCATGAGTACACATGTGATCATAACCCTATGCTAAAGTCATGAGTACACATGTGATCGTAACCCTATGCTAAAGTCATGAGTACACATGTGATCATAACCCTATGCTAAAGTCATGAGTACACATGTGATAATAACCCTATGCTAAAGTCATGAGTACACATGTGATCGTAACCCTATGCTAAAGTCATGAGTACACATGCGTGAAAGACATTGCCAATGATAGCTACAGTTGTTGGTAGCTTAGTTGGCCGTGTGCTCTGTCGAAGCATACGAGTTCGATCCTGTTTCGAATCGTGTATGGTTCTTTTTTTTCTGTTGTTGATAATTTGTGATTTTTTTTCCTTCGAGTTTGGTGAAGTAGCTCTTCCCCTGAAATTATTTGCTACTTTGTCCTTGTGAAATCGGATGCGCTGGGCAAAAAAAAAATAAAAGTTGATATAGCAGATTTTATAAATCACAAAACGTCTACGCCTATTTACCGCTCTATAGAGGGCGGACGATGAAGAGCTTTCGTCAAGCGAACGTAGAAAAATTGTCTGAACTGCTGCCATGATCTCACAAAACAGCTTTCACTTTCAGAACATTTTATTGGAATATTCACTTCCATGACCTACAAGGTCTGTTACTATAATACAACATTACATATTATTCTATTCTACTCATGGAATTAGTTTCATAGCAGTCGCAGGCTAGATATATCTGCTTTCCCCACTAAGCACTCCGGATCGATCAGATCCCTTTTAAACTCCTCTCTCAATATAGAAATCATTGTCCCACCCGTTCTCCTCCTCTTCTCGTTTGTTCTTCAACAAACGTGGTGATGTCCTCATTTCCAGGGTAAAGCCACACTCAGTGCCAGAGCTGCCAGCGAGCTTGTCGGCTATTTCATTGCCATGGAAATCAGCGTGCCCTGGATAGTACACCCAGGTTAAATCACTCACTTTAGAGTCATCCAAGAGCTGCATCCACTTCTGCCGCAGACACTGTCGATCAATCTTCTGTAGCAGACTTTGCAAGCCAGTCACCAAGACTGAACTGAAGCCCGTTCTGTGTGGCTAATCATGTTATAACCATCGTTACTGCCTCAATCTCATTTTCATGCTGATCACCGCAATGCTACCTTGCCAGATTCCCTAGCCATTTCTCTGTCATGTTGGTATGCCACAATACCACAAAAACTGCGATGCCCGCGGGATACAGGACTATCAGTTTAGATGATTGAATCCTGAGGTGATGACACTATTTTTCGATGGATTCCATTATTACGACCTTCGTAGCTCCATAGGCCACTCTCTGTCTAGCTGACTGATTACTTTGGTGAGCCATTATTTCACCGCTGTTGCTTCTATCCAATGAATGTAACGTAAGCATACAACATATACATCCTAGCATTAACGTAAGCATACAATATACATACTAGCACTAACGTAAGCATACAACATATACATATTAGCACTAACGCAAGCATACAACATATACATCCTAGCACTAACGTAAGCATGCAACATACATACTAGCACTAACGTAAGCATACAACATACATCCTAGCACTAACGTAAGCATACAACATATACATCCTAGCACTAACGTAAACGTACAACATATACATCTTAGCACTAACGCAAGCATACAACATACATACTAGCACTAACGCAATACAACATATACATCCTAACACTAACGTAAGCATACAACATATTCATCCTAACACTAACGCAAGCATACAACATATACATCCTAACACTAACATAAGCATACAACATACATCCAACAGTAACGTAAACATACAACATACATCCTAGCACTAACGTAAGCACACAACATATACATCCTAACACTAACGTAAGCACACAACATATACATCCTAGCACTAACGTAAGCATACAATATACATCCTAGCACTATCCTAAGCATACATTATATACATCCTAGCCCTAACGCAAGCATACAACATACATCCTAGCACTAACGTAAACATACAACATACATCGTAGCACTAACGTAAGCGTACAACATAAACATCCTAGCACTAACGTAAGCGTACAACATATACATCCTAGCACTAACATAAGCATACAACAAAAACATCCCAGCACTAACATAAGCATGCAACATAAACATCCTAGCACTAATGTAAGCGTACAACATATACATCCTAGCACTAACATAAGCATACAACAAAAACATCCTAGCACTAACATATGTATACAACATAAACATCCTAGCACTAACGTAAGCATACAACATAAACATCCTAGCACTAACATAAGCATGCAGCATATACATCCTAGCACTAATGTAAGCATACAACAATCAGAAGAAGCTCTGGGTCGCCAACTGTGAACATATCCTTGTGAAACTGTTGAACATTTTTTTTCCATCATCTCGTTCGGAAAATACTTATTCCGTTTCGGCCAGTGGTATCGAACACTCAACGTGAACAAAACAATAACCAACCAAGTCATGCAGGCACCGCATTATTTCAATGAGTCGTAGACTGATGAATAATAGCAAATTAAACAACAAAACAACAACATAACCAGACAGCAATCTAACAGCTAAGCCACAATGAAACAAGCAACCAAACAAACAAGCAACCAACCAATCAAACACGCAACCAAACAACAAACAAATTAACAGCTAAGCCACAATGAAGCTAACCAACAAAAAAAAAGCAACGAAACCAATAAACAGCCAACCAAATAAGCAACGAACAATCAACAACTTAATAACTAAGCGACAATGAAGCAACAAACAAACAACAACCAACCAAATAAGCAACGAACAATCAACAACTTAACAACTAAGCGTCAATGAAGCAACAAGCAAACAACAACCAAACAAATAAGCAACCGAACAAACAAGCAGCCAGTAACTCAACAAATCAAGAAAACAAAAACCAATCAACAACTAGCAACCAAACAACAAATCACCCATTTATTATATTCCTCTTCACGTCTACATGACTACTTTTCTCGAGACAGGCCTGTTGTCTCCGGTCCTAAACGTTCCTCTGTTAATTACTTAACACTTTATTATAGCCTTCTACTATTGAACTTCATATACACCGCATGCTCACTGCTTTTGTTCTAGCAACGATTATCAAGAGGAGCTCAAGGCTGAGTCTAAAGCAGGAGAACAGCTTAGAGCTACTTGTAATGGTGGAGTTGTTTCTGTGTCAGAATCTCGCATGAATCTTCCTTTGCTTCCATCACGATACAGTCATCCCCATTTGCCAGAGAGAAATGTGCGGACCCCAGATCTATCAACGTCATGGGAGAATACGGTGACAGACAAGAATGAACGCCAAGGGGAAAAAACCCCGAAAGTATAACTAGATCTGGTGAGCCATTACAGCAAACAATGCAGTTTACGCAGAAGAATTTACGGTCACGAAAGTGCAATAATAAATAATATTCAAATAACGAAGGATAGGAAATGCAGGCACAGAAGAAGAATACTAATGTAAATAAAGAGCAAAGTTAGAAACAGAATGTATAATAAAAGATACGAAAGAGAAAATATGAAAAAAAGTTTGAGAAAGGAAGTTAAGAAGGTAATTGAACACAAGAAATGTGTATGATAGTAAGACAATGATGACGGATGAGTAGAAGTCAGACTTAGAGAATGATACGAAATGAACGAATAATAATAATAAGTAGAAAAGTTGAAGGAAAGAAGAGAAAGGTGAAAATGGGAAATGAAAAATAAATGAACGAAAAGATGAAGAAAGCGAAAGACGAAAGAATAAAAGTAGAAGAAAGCGAAAGACGGAATAATAAAAGAGGAAGAAAAAAAAGTAGAAAAACAAAAAGAGAAGTAGAAAAGCTGAAGGAAAAATTAAGAACAAATATGAAACATTTTATTATATGAATAAACTCCAAGAAGGAAATAATGTCACAAAGCTCGAAGATTAAGAAACGTATAGCAAGTAAAAAAGATAGCAGAAGTAACAAAATGAGTGGCAGTAGAAGATTAAATGGAGTAAGAAAAAAAAAAAGTAACATTTTAGGAGAACCACATGTGAGAAAAGCCGTTAAAATAAATAGCTTTAGAAGTGAAAGAACAACAGCTTATTTTGAACAAACGAGACTTCATTAGAAGTGGAGCTTAAAGGGATTGGGAGAAGAAATAAGATTGGTAAAGGGATGAAAGTGTAGTGATAGATACACACAAAAAAAAGTGTACATTTAAGATACAAAAACAAAACAATAGACAGGAAATAGAAATAAAGACAAGGAAGTATATAGATAAAAGGAAATTGTGCGAAATTAAGAAGAGAAAAAAGAAATGAAAAAGAAATGATCAAAAATTAAAATAAGGAAATTATATTTTTTTTAATGGACGGAAGAGCAATATGCAAGAGAATACCTTTAGATAAACAGTAAGTGAAGTGTAGAGAACGAGAATAGCAAAAAAGGAACAGGCGATTTTAAAATGAGTGAAAGTTTGGATTGTGTGAAGTACTTAAGAAAAAGTGCGTTTCTAGGAGGCCAAGAACTCAACACCAGAGGGACTGAAAGCTCTAATCCCGCCAAAAATGTTCCATGTCAATTTTTCCCCGCGGAAAACATTCCCAGAAGACACCTTCGTTGGCCAGATTTCTTTTTGACAGATTGCCGGAGAGCAGCGCTCCAAAACACGAACATTTTTGAAACGGATGTTTCTGTCTTCAGCTCATTAGCGTGCTGGTGGCAATTATTTTTTGTTGGAGAATATGTAAGATGTATTTTTCTGTATTCATATATTTTCTATTATGAATGACAAACATTTATCAGAGGAAATTAAACATGATTGATAGGTGTACCCCGTTGTCTATCTTCTTGTGAAGTGTCTCAAGCTGTTGCTCGATCACCAACTTCTTTTGTCACATTTCTTTTAGTTAAACATTGCCCCTTAATGTATAATGTAGGGTGAAATTCTCTCACTCTCTGACACCTCACCAGATGATCACTAAACGACTCAAAAGTCTTATTCATCATCCGCACTTAGAAGGACGTTAAGTGTACGTAGTTGCGTTGTGTTTGCAACAAGGATGGGATATTTGGACCTGAAGGTAAAGTACGAGACAAGAATCGGCGTCTCAGCACGCAAGTTTTCACACATATGTGCTCGGCCGCCTATCCAGAAGATTTCGAAGACTTCTGGATAGTGTCGCTTCAAGCATCGAAATTTACAGTTCGAGACGGCAGTCCTCACCTTACCAGAGTACTACCCTGATACCCATTTTTGCCAACGACTGGATCGACCGCGGGGGTATTTGTTTCAAACCACGAGTACAATTTACACTGCTTCCAGCGGGAATCGAACACGGGTTGTCCAAACGTCGGTGGCCCAGTTGGGTGGTTTTCCCAAATAGATTACCGAGGGCCCCAATTTGCACCTTTCAGCTCAACACATCCGACTTCAGTGCGACATTTTTGAACACCGAGTTGCCGTTTTCTTTGGTCTCTATTCGCAGGTCTGACTGACTAGTCAGTTTCCGGTAGCATCGCTGAGAGGTGGAGCAGTTTCATGATCAGCTCTGTTGTTCGTAGATGCTGACCATTGCAGGCTGTCGTGGCTCGTTGGCCGCAGTCGTTCAGTCATTGAACGGGCGACTTAACCCCTGGCAAAGTTCAACAATTCATACCACCTCAACTCCTTTCAGCGATATTAACCACATCTTGTATAGGTGAGGGAATAGTGCCCCACTCCGTGTTTTTACAACCCCTAGCTCAGTAAACCAAGTTTTAAACTCAGTTCCCTGAGGAAGAGGGGGTGGGTAGTTTCAGTAAGAATCTGAAATTGAATCCACATTTACTATACTGTCAAGACCTGTATTTTATCCAGTTGTAACAAATTATTCCAACTTTCCTCCCCTCCTGATGGGCCCGAAAACGATCTATTGTTTCTTTCTGATGTTTTTCAGGAATTTCCTTTTTGTGTTGCCTATTTGAGAATTTCCTTGTTGGTCTTTTTAGCTGTCCAGGAAACTTTCAATATTCTTCTGAGAAATCCCAGCTCTTGTGTCTCCAAATGGTCTTTTCATTTGTTTGTTCACTGTCCATGATTCGCTTTCATAGGTCAGAATTGGATGTATATAGCACCGATGAACTCCCTTTTTCACTTCTATTGACATAGACTTGTTGCATAAGACGTTTTTCATTTTCTGAAATGCTATTTTGACCTGAGCTATTCTGCTTTTTATTTCTGTGGTGCATCTCCCATCTGATGTAATTATTGTGCCCAAGTTTTTGAAGCATTGTACTTGTTTGAGATTTATCCTGTTTATTTTTATGCTGCATGCTGGTGATGATTGTTTCTTCGAAAAGATCATTACTTCTGTTTTCTCACTATTCAGACTGAGACCTTTCTTGTTACTTTCTTTGACTATTATGTCTATAATTTCTTGTAGTTCATTCTCTGTCTCTGCTATTAAGACTGTGTCATCCGCATATCGCAAATGACGTATGTTGTGATCGTTGACTTCAATTCCTTTTATTATATCTACTGTTGTTATCATAATATTTTTGCTGTCAAGTGAAAACTCATAATCCATTAACAACTTAATATCTTTGTCATACAGAGCATACATTAAAAGAAGGGAGGACAGAGGAGCAAGAGGCAGACTTAGAGTAACATGGACAGACAACATCAAAGATACATCACAATAACATCAACTGACAATGAGTTAAGCCGCCAAAAGGGCGCAAGCCTGAACTTTGTGTCTCCCTCTACACCCGATCGAGGGAGCAGCGATACCTCAGTGGTTAGTGACTACAAAGAAGAAGAAGTAGGGTTAAATCATGATCGACGGCTTCCGGGTTCACCCAGCCTTAAATAGGTAACGATTTCTTTTACTGGGAAAGTAAAGCGGCATGGGCCGACCATATTACCCCAATAATCATGTGCTGAAGGTCTATAAATATTATGTTCACTAACACCAAATTCCCTATACGCCACTTGACATGACGGGGCTCTCTACTTTTTTACTCACTACACCCGAACGGGTATACTAGGAAGTGAAGAAAACAAGAAAGAAAGAATGAAAAAAATGAAAGAAAGGTGTCTTTGTTGATTGTGTTATCGGCATTAATCTTAATTTTGCTATAGATGTTGGGGAAGGGGTCGATCGTTTGCGTGCTCTAGAGACGTCGACCTGTGGACAGAAAGGTCCCTGGCTTAAAGTGACAACCTTCCACCGTCTGTGGTCCTTTAAAGGCCTTTAAAATCGCCTGTGAGGATTAGAACCCCGGGTCCGTCATGAAACCTTCAGACCACCCAGTCACCAAATCCACATCAATAGCAACATTAAAATAATTTCGGGTGACTGGTTGGTCTTCAGGGAAAACGCCGAATTCGAGACAGAGATGTTGTGGGTTCAAATCTTGGCTGCACCAGTTGGGATTTTTATTTATGATTTCTCTCTGCGGCAACCCCTGGCCTCAGCAGCGAGGCCCGGCTTGAAACGTCAATTACTCATGGACAGAAAAAAATATGAGTACTGCCGAAGACGGAGTTATCTGTCAGTGCGGCGAGGGACCCTTGTGCACACAGCTGCCAGGGAAAAACGGATTAACTCGCAAAATTCAGTTCCTAGTCTCTGGGGACTTCGTTAGAGGTAAAATCCTAGCGAACGCAAAAAAAAAAAAAAATAATAAAAAAATTCTTATCGGCTTTACCCTCCCTGGTCTCTGTGTTGTGACATCATATGTCTACTAGCACGTTCGAGCAAATGGTGAGAAACAGAAGGCCCCGTGTGTACACTGCGCACGTAAAAGAACGGTTGACATTTAAGACATAAAATAGAAGGGCAAAAGGTGGCACATGCCAGAACAAAATTGAATATCGCAGCTTTATAGTAAATTAGCGACACAACGCATCCACACTCACTTAATGAGTGAACATTAGAGAGTATAAGTTATTGATGCATTTCTGTGCAAGTAACATATTATCAGCATACGTGTTAGTGATGTTAAAATAAGTTAGTGATGTCAAAATATAATAGTGATGTCAAAATATAATAGTGATGTCAAAATATGTTAGTGATGTCAAAATATGTTAGTGATGTCAAAATAAGTTAGTGATGTCAAAATATGTTAGTGATGTCAAATTATGTTAGTGATGTCAAATTATGTTAGTGTTGTTAAAATGTGTTAGTGATGTTAAAATATGTTAAACGTGTTATATGCCACAATGTGCTAATGATGTTATACATTTCAAGATGCAAAAAACAATTTCACGTTTTAAATTATTTTATCAAATGTACTTTCAGTCGTATCGCTTCAGTTATATTAGTTATATATAATCTTTCAAATGTGTGTCAGTGATTAACATAATAAAAATACTTCGACATTTGGCATCTTAACAGACATTTGGTAGCAATCAATCCTGATTTGTCAGTAGTTTGATAATATATTAGTATCTTATGGTTGATGCTGTTTTACTGAGCAGTTTTTGTCGTGCCTGAATCTGCGAAAAATCAGGTAGACAGATATAGCCACAGAATGAACTAGTTCTATTTGTTGTGCCTGGCTTCATCTCCTTCTTTCTGCGCCTTTTTATCTTCTGACTTTGACATCAAGGCTTCCTCGAATGTTATGCCGTTTTCTATTTTTGTTCTCCATGTACTACGATCTAACGCCAGATTTTCCGTTACTTACGTTAATATAGAATTTACTCAGGGAGTAATATAATCTTTTAGAGGTATTAATAATATCACATTTATAATGTGTAACGTCATTATCTTTTAGAATGTTTCAGAGATGACATCTTCCAAAAATGGAAATCTCACGTAAAAAACAAATGCCTTCTTTTTTTTTTTATTTCGCCCTTCAACGTCCAGGGAAGATGTAGTTTGCGATCCTTTGCTCTTCTGTTGGCCTCTCCAGTTATGTTTCATAATGTTTCAAATATTACAATAATCTATGTTTTTGTATTTCAGCCCTTGATTCTAGTGTTCCTATAACTTCTATAGCAGGCTCGTTGTGTTGTATTACATATTCAATGGCGGGAATTATTTCGAGCATTTTTTGTTATTTTTTTATTTTATTTCTGATCTCAAAGGATGTTTTTTTTTCATTAACGAATGAAACACATTTCAGTTGTGCTTATTTTTCGTATTGTTCCTGAGTTTAGAGTCCAATTTTGGCATTGGAAGAACAAATTTGGAATTGCTTGCTTGCTTGCTTACGTTCACCCGATGACTAAAGTATTCTAGAGTATTCGTAGACTGTAGAATTCCTCTTCGTCATCCGCCCTTAAAAGGACGTAAAGTGGACGTGTCTGCTTTGTGTTGTGGTTTGCAGTATAACTATTATATATTTGCGCCTTTCGGCCCAACACATCCGACTTCAGCACAACATTTTTAAGTACCGGGTTGTCTTCCCTATTCGA
Source organism: Megaustenia siamemsis (assembly GCA_032433765.1). Lineage (NCBI taxonomy): Eukaryota > Metazoa > Mollusca > Gastropoda > Stylommatophora > Ariophantidae > Megaustenia > Megaustenia siamemsis. The sequence continues at coordinate 34,081,688 of JAVIAB010000124.1, forward strand.
TCGCTGCTCGCTTGGCCAGACTAGACAGGTTAGTCTGTTACTAGAGGCACCGCGGAGAGGTGGAGCAGGGTCTGGATTGTTTTGGTTCACCGATCCTGGCGCAAGTCTTGTTCGATGTCCGATGAGGATAATCCGTCGACTAAAATAAACATATAAACTCGGATCTGAACACCTCGTGCCAACTAGACATGCGGCCTTAAGATTCATCAGCATTATAATCTCCCATATAATCGACCAGAGCCTAGTAATGCGATAAATGTCATATTCATCTACCATTGAAATCTTCTATGGTAAAGAAAGAAACCTGGCAGACTAAAATGTTTATAGATTGCCCAATAAGTAAAGTGTTTTGTCAGAGACGTCAACTCTTACAGTACGCTGGATCAATAACGATAATTACAAAAGATTAATGGTAATTTGTTTTTACTTTATTCGTTCATTTGCAATGTGACTGTCTATTTTAATAAATGATAATGTACATGCAACAGTCTCTCTCTCTCCCTCTCTCTCTCTCTCTCTCTCTCTCTCACTCTGTGTTTGTGTGTGTGTTGTGAGGGGTGTTGTAAAATAAATAATAATGATAAGAAAAATCGTGGTAAAATGTCGTACAACTGCAGGCATTTATCTAACTTGAATTGCCCATTAAAAAAAATATAATAATTTGAATCCGCAAATATTGCCAGAAAAATGTAGAAATCTAAATTATGATTTGATTCCATGGACATTGTTTAAGTCAGAGAAAGTGTAACACGAAAGTAGTATGGTGAACGGGCAACATGAAGGTAATGTTGTGAATGGGCTCTCCAAAATTGTGCATCATCCCGCCAGTAGTCAAACAGATAAGACCTGCTACGTTATCACAAAGTAAGACGAGATTTTAAATCTAAGTAACAGGATCTAAACCTGCTATTTATACCTATCTTATCGGTGCTCTTTATAGTATCTCGTGTGATGGCCCCTTTTTCTCTTTCTCTGTTTTTTTCTTTTCCTCAATGTTAGAGCTTGCTTTATGATTAGTTACTTGCTTCTTCCTATAAAATGACCTATGACCCATCTTCCGTTCCTGATTATTTTTGATAAAGTTGGTTGCATGTTTATATTTCTTTTCTTTTTTCCAGGAAAAATTATGAATTATTTCCAGGGTTTACATAGATGATGTAGTTTGTACACTCAACACAATCACCACCAAGCAGTCAGTCGCCGTGACACGCAGATACAAATGGATGAAAGAGTGAAGAGAGACTTTGAAACCAATGTATTCATAAAATAGAAGATATTGTGAAGAGCACTATGTAGGAGTCACACTTCAGACAGCACTGACCCGAACACTGAATGTTACCTTCAACATGACCACACTGTATGTTACCTTTAACATGACCACACTGTATGTTACTTTCAACATGGCCACACTGTATGTTACTTTCAACATGACCACACTGTATGTTACCTTCAACATGACCACACTGTATGTTACCTTCAACATGACCACACTGTATGTTACCTTCAACATGACCACACTGTATGTTACCTTCAACATGACCACACTGTATGTTACTTTCGACATGACGACACTATATGTTACCTTCAACATGACCACACAGTATGTTACCTTCAACATGACCACACTGTATGTTACCTTCAACATGACCACACTGTATGTTACCTTCAACATGACCACACTGTATGTTACTTTCGACATGACCACACTGTATGTTACCTTCAACATGGACACACTGTATGTTACCTTCAACATGACCACACTGTATGTTACTTTCAACATGACCACACTGTATGTTACTTTCAACATGACTACACTGTATGTTACCTTCAACATGACCACATTGTATGTTACCTTCAACATGACCACATTGTATGTTACCGTCAACATGTCCACATTATATGTTACCGTCAACATGTCCACATTATATGTTACCTTCAACATGACCACATTGTATGTTACCTTCAACATATCCACATTATATGTTACCGTCAACATGTCCACATTGTATCTTACTTTCAACATGACCACACTGTATGTTACTTTCAACATGACCACACTGTATGTTACCTTCAACATGACCACACTGTATGTTACCTTCAACATGACCACACTGTATGTTACTTTCAACATGACCACACTGTATGTTACTTTCAACATGACCACATTGTATATTACTTTCAACATGACGACATTATGTGTTACCTTCAACATGTCCACATTGTATGTTACCTTCAACATGTCCACATTATATGTTATCGTCAACATGTCCACATTATATGTTACCTTCAATATGACCACATTGTATGTTACCTTCAACATGTCCACATTATTTGTTACCGTCAACAAGTCCACATTATATGTTACCTTCAACATGACCACATTGTATGTTACCTTCAACATGACCACATTATATGTTGCCGTCAACATGACCACATTGTATGTTACCTTCAACATGTCCACATTATACGTTATCTTTAATATGTCCACATTATATTTTGCCTGCAACATGTCCACATAGTATGTTACCTTCAACATGTCCACATTGTATGTTACCTTCAATATGTCCACATTATATGTTACCTTCAACATGTCCACATTATATTTCACCGTCAAAATGCCCACATTGTATGTTACCTTCAATATGTCCACATTGTATATTACCGTCAACATGTCCACAATATATGTTACCTTCAACATGTCCACATTGTATGTTACCGTCAAGATGTCCACATTATATGTTAACTTCAATATGTCCACATTGTATGTTACCGTCAACATGTCCACATTGTATGTTACCGTCAACATGTCCACATATTATGTTACCGTCAACATGTCCACATTGTATGTTACCTTCAACATGTCCACATTATATGTTACCGTCAACATGTCCACATTGTATTTTACCTTCAACATGTCCACATTATGTTACCTTCAACATGTCCACATTATATGTTACCGTCAACATGTCCACATTGTATTTTACCTTCAACATGTCCACATTATGTTACCTTCAACATGTCCACATTATATGTTACCGTCAACATGTCCACATTGTATTTTACCTTCAACATGTCCACATTGTATGCTACCTTCAACATGTATAGCCAGAGAGGCAGGGGATAGTAAACATAAGACTCTCTACAGCCATTTGTTTTCATGTGAAAAAGAGTGCACAATATGTTTGGATTCATGTTTGTGATTTTTTTATTTCCATAATTTCTCAAAGATTCTGGAAGTTAATGCTTCCTTTCTTCTCCTGGACCTTATAGAAACTGAATTGAAAAAAAAATGCTTTAATAAAAATCAGTGCTGCACATGTCTAATTTCTTTAGACTGCAGTAGGCATTACTTTGAGGTTTGAGAATAAAGACCCCATGCTCAGTGAAGAGTTCACGTCAGAGTAATTACTTCACTTCGGCATGAAAAAAAATGTGTTGATCCAACCGCCATGATCGAATTAGCGTCCTCCATATTTGGAGAATGATAAAGTCCACTTGCCCACGCGCTCTCCAAAAACGATATTTTCAATTCTTCAGCAAGGACATATTAACGGCTGCAGTAAAGCATAATGATGTACCACCCACGTCACGACTATCATCCCAGTTTGGTGTTGTTGTTCAGACGATGATTTAATGAACAACAGCTAGGGGTCGCTGGTGATAAAGTCTGGAACTCAAGAGTGGAGACAATCAAAACATTGTTTCAAAAGCTAATATAATCCTGTCCAATCTCATGTTTTTCAAGCAGGGAGCAATGAGCACTTTAATAATAGTGCCTGCCAGCTAATTCGTGGAACATCATGCTGGCTGTAACCATGAGGAGAATACTGCTAGTGACAGGCGGGAAACAAGTCTCTGAGAGTGACAGGGCTGTCAGTACTGAATGCCAGATAAAAGAAAGCTCGTTTAATGCGATGTATAGAGCAATGGATAAACAAACAATGGAATAAGGCGACGAAGAAAACAACAGAAATAAGATCAGATCAAAAGCTGTAGGGGTGGAGAGATTATACTCAAATCTAGGGTTTAAAAAATAAGTTCATCATCAGCCGTTTGACGTGTGTTGTCGTCACATATTAGATGATAATGTTTCATTCATGTTCAATTTAAACTAACTGTTAAGTAAATAGAAATAAAGCATTTTAAGTGGCACTGCACAAAGTGTCATTAAAGAACAATCGACAGGAATATCTGGTTACGTTACATCTTCAGCTGTTGAAAGGGTGTTATGTGAATTGCCAGCGCCAGCACAAAACAAGCCCTGCTTTGATTTATTTACCATTATTGCTTTATTTATTTACAATTATTGCTTTATTTATTTACCATTATTGCTTTATTTATTTACCATTATTGCTTTATTTATTTACCATTATTGTTTTATTTATTTACCATTATTGCTTTATTTATTTACCATTATTGCTTTATTTATTTACCATTATTGCTTTATTTATTTACCATTATTGTTTTATTTATTTACCATTATTGCTTTATTTATTTACAATTATTACTTTATTTACTTACCATTATTGCTTTACTTATTTACCATTATTGTTTTATTTATTTACCATTATTGCTTTATTTATTTACAATTATTACTTTATTTACTTACAATTATTGCTTTATTTATTTACCATTATTGTTTTGTTTATTTACAATTATTGCTTTATTTACTTACCATTATTGCTTTATTTATTTACCATTATTGTTTTATTTATTTACCATTATTGCTTTATTTATTTACAATTATTGCTTTATTTACTTACAATTATTGCTTTATTTATTTACCATTGTTGTTTTATTTATTTACAATTATTGCTTTATTTACTTACCATTATTGCTTTATTTATTTACCATTATTGCTCTATTTTTTACAATTATTGCTTTATTTATTTACAATTATTGCTTTATTTACTTACCATTATTGTTTTATTTATTTACCATTATTGCTTTATTTATTTACCATTATTGTTTTATTTATTTACCATTATTGCTTTCAATCAAAATTTTTCGGGCACATCATGAGAAGAGGAAAGTTGGAATACTTGGTTACAACTGGCAAAATAAAAGGAAAGAGAGATCACGGACGACAAAGAGAGAAAATACTGGATAGCTTGGTGTCATGGCATGGCAAACAGCCAACAATAGAACTGATACGATGCACTGTAGATATAAGATTGTGGAGGGACATGATCGCCTACGCCAACCGGCATGGTACATGATGATGATGATGATTATTGCTTTATTTATTTATCATTATTGCATTATTTATTTATCATTATTGTTTTATTTATTTACCATTATAAAGAAAACCATGATCCTACTGAGCTCATAAATGACAAAGACGGACAGCCAATATCAAATAACCAACATATGCAACAGAGACGGAACTAATATTTTGAAGACCTGTTAAACATAACAACTACCAATAAGACAACAAAAACTACACTAGAACTCATAAACACTGAACCCGACATCATGAAAGAGGAAATCTAAGAAGTAATCAAATATGCACAAAGAAAGAAAGCACCGGGGACAGATAACATACCAATAGAATATGAATAAAAGCAGCAGCAGGAGAAACAGGAGTGGCATGGCTGCACAGAATATTTAATGCAGCATGGCACCAACAACAAGCCCCAGAAGACTGGCAACAGGCAATCATCGTACCAATATGAACGGTAGCAGGAAAGGTGGTAAAGAAAGGTAGGAAAAGAGACTGCAATCAATATAGAGGTATATCTCTTCTCAGCTATGTAAGAAAGCTATACGCCAAAATCTTGGAAAAAAAGGCTGAGGCCAATAATAGAACTACATTTAATCGATTCTCAAATGGGGTTCCGAAAACACAGAATTTGACGCTCTATTCACATTAAAACAGCTTGCAGAAAAAACGACAGAACACAATCAAAATTTATACACAGCTTTCATTGACCAGGAAAAAGCATTCGACAGAGTAAATAGAGAACAACTGTGGGAGATACTAACAACATACGGAGTAAGCCAACATCTAACCAACCTAATTAAAAATCTCTACATCAACAGTAGTTGCAGGGTCAGAACAGCAGCAGGCTACACAGACCATTTCGAAGTTAGACCAGGTGTAAGACAGGGTGCGTACTATCCCCCCTATTGTTTATTGCATACATGGACTATATATGGAAGCTAACCAACCCATCAGAGACAGAGGAGATCAACGAGTTTTTATTTGCAGACTATCAGGCACTAATACATGAAACAATAGAACACCTACAAGAACACTTAAACAAACTCAACAGCTCAGGCACAAAATACAACATGAAAATCAACATCAATAAAACAGAAGTCGTGAATGTCGCCAAACATAAACAGGGCATCAACATGACTATAGAAGGCAGACAACTAAAACAAGTAGAGGAATTCAAATACCTAGGAAATTTAGTGACAAACGATAATTCACAAACAGCAGAGATAGAATCAAGATGCAACAAAGCTTGTCAGGTCATAGGACAGTTATCACCACTATTGTCCAACATGGAAATAACTCTGGAGGCAAAACAAGCACTATAAAACACAATTTTCATCCCAACGTTGTAATACCAATGCCAGACCTGGACCCTAGATGCAAGGAAAAGAAGAAAAATAACCTCTACAGAGATGAAATGTGTTAGACGAATGACAGGAAACAGCCTGAGAGATAAGATCAGAAATGAAGAACAGAGAAAAGAAGCTAGGAATAGCCTCGCCATAGAATATATTACGAAACTACAAATAGAATGGTTTGTCCACGTGAAAAGGCAGAATGATCAAAACACAACACAACGAGCCTAAACGTTGTGAGAACACCAGACCCAAGGGTCGACCACGAAAAAGATGGATAGATGGAATTTTAGAAGCACTAGGAAACATAATAGCAGCAGAGGCGAACAGAAGAGCAAAAGACCGCACATTATATGTCCCCTCGACGCTGAAAGGCAGATGAGGAAGGAAAGAAGAAGATTATTGCTTTATTCATTTTACGTCAATAAGATCATTCGGTTCGGTACTGCAGCCAACAGCAAAACATTTCTATATAATGAGCAACACTTTTATACATAATGAGCAAAACATCTCTATATAATGCAGTTCTATATAATGAGCATTTCTAATAGAATTTCTATATAATGAAACAAGACCAGGGTCAGATTGCAATAGTGATCATGTACCAGTTGTGGAAAAGCTTAGTGTAAAATTAAAAACAACAAATTGAGCATCAGCTAACATCAAGTTAAGTTTAGATTTACTAAAATCAGACAAGAAGCTGCAAGACAGATAAAATCACAATTCAGAACCGGTACAATGCAATAGAGAAGATACAAAGCACTGATGAACAGTGGGAAATGCTAAAAGAATCAATGCAACAAACATCAAAAGAGTTCATGCCACCATTGAGGACAAATTCAAGAAAGAAATAGATGACATTTTGCAGCTAATGGATACAAGAAGAAGAAATAAAAAAAAATAAAGACGAGTATAAGAGATTAAATAAAGAAATTGTAGTAAAATGCAATGAAGCAAAAGAAGCATGGCTAAAAGAGAGATGCAAAGAGATTGAAATGCAACAAAAACAGATGCTAAAGCTATATACAAACAAATTGAGGAATTAACAAGAAGAAACACGCAATCGAAAACTGGATGTCTAAGACCAAAGGAAGGAGAACTGTTGATTGATCAAGAAAACATAAGGGAACGATGGACAGAATACATTAAAGATCGTTATAATGATGAACGAACGGAAGTAAATATTAAGGATAATGGAGAAGGACCAGAAATACTGAGAGAAGTAGTGGAAAACACCTTGCGCAATATGAAAGTAGGCAAAGCTCCTGGACCTGATAATATAACTAAAGAAGAGATTGAAGTCATGGGTGATTTTGGAATAGAAATAATAACAAAAATATTGAATGATATCTACAACAGCGGATATATACCAAACGACATGCTGAAATCAATATTCATAGCCCTGCCAAAGAAATCAGGTGCGATTGAATGCGATGATCATCGCACAATAAGCCTTATGAGTCATTTGACTAAGATATTACTAAGAATCATCATGCGAAGAGTGCGAAACAAAATCAGTCCAGAAATTGGCAATGAACAGTGTGGTTTTGTTAGATATAAAGGAACAAGCAATGCCATCTATATCATAAGATCTTTAGTAGAAAGACCCATAGAGGTGAAAACAGATCTATATCTATGTTTCATAGATTACACGAGGCATTTGACAAAGTAAAGCACCAAGAAATAATCAAAATTTTAGAAAGCATAAACGTAGACAGCAAAGATCTAAGAATAATAAAGAACATGTACTGGCAACAAACAGCGGCCATAAGAACTTGAAACCAATTGAGAATGTTTCAACAAATAAAACATGGTGTTATACAAGATTGTGTGCTGTCACTTGATTTGTTTAATTTTTATAGTGAGATTATTTTAAAATCCATAAGGGGCATGCCTGGAATAACAATTGGAGGTCATAATATAAATAATCTAAGGTATGCTGATGACAGTCTTAATCGCTAAGAGTGAAAATGAGTTACAAGAAATGTTGGACATTAGAATGAAAGAAAGAAAAATTAAAGGACTCAGCCTTAATAGCAAAAAGACAGAGGTAATGGTAACAATAAAGAAAAAGACATCACCTCAGTGCAAAATAAAGACTAGTGGAACAATATTAAAACAGGTAAATGAATTTAAATATTTGGGAACTTTGTTAACCTCGGACGGAAGATGCACAAAAGAGGTGAGATACAGAATGGCTCAGGCAAAAACAGTTTTCCAAAAATGAGGAAGATACTATGCAAACAATTTTTGATAATGGAAACAAGTAAAAGAGTTCTTAAATGTTACGTAGAGCCAGTCTTAATATATGGATGCGAATCATGGACATTAGGACAACAGATAAGAAAATCACTGGAGTCTGTAGAAATGTGGTTTTACAGAAGAATGTTGAGAGTACCATGGACAGCTAAGAAGAGTAATGAAGATGTTATGAGAGAGTTCAAAGCAAAAAGAGAGCTAATTTCTAATATTAGGAAGAAATAAACATCATTTTTCGGCCATGTAATGAGAAGAGAACAACTGGAGTATATTGTCTTCTTCTTCTACCTTTTTAGCTCCCAGTGGAGCATAGGTCTTCAACAAACACTTTCCAAGTCTTTCTGTTTTTGACCATTCTTTTATGATCATTCCATGTCTTCCCCATCATCGTCATCTCTGCTTCTATCTGTCTTCTCCAAGAATTCCTTGGTCTTCCTCTTTGTCTTTTCCCCTGGGGATTCCAAAAAAGAGCCTGTTGTGTAATACTCTCAGTTGTCTTCTGTAGTGTGTGTCCTATCCAGTGCCATCGTTTTCGCTGTATTTCTTTATCCACTGGTGTTTGACTGCTACATTTCCATAATTCTATGTTAGTGATTTTGTCCTGCCATTTCCACACTTTTTTTCTGCGTAAGCATCCATTAATGAAAGTCTGTATCTTCGTGATTGTCAGTTTTGTTGTTCTCCATGTTTCACAGCCATATAATAGGACCGCCTTAACATTTGAGTTGAAAATTTTTATTTTTGTATTTAACCTAATTTCTTTGGATTTCCATATGTTTCCCAGTGCAATGAAAGCTCCTCTTGCTTTTGATATCCTTATTCTGGTATCATTTTCTGTTCCTCCCTCTTTATCTATATTACTACCCAAATACATGTAAGATTGAACAACTAATAGAGGTATTTCTCCTAGTTTTATTTTGTTATTGCCAACTGTGTTTATTCTCATAATGTTGGTCTTATCTCTACTAATCTTCAGTCCTAGCTGTTGTGATCTCTCATCAAGTTTGCTCATTTTATCTTGCATCTGTTGATGGCTGTGTGTTAGGAGAGCTATGTCATCAGCAAAGTCTAAATCATCAAGTTGTTTGGTCAGTGACCACTGGATTCCATTTCTGTTGTTTTGATTTATTTTCATAATCCAATCTATGGCCACTAGAAAGAGAAATGAAGACAGAATGCATCCCTGCCTTACTCCTGTTCTTATTTCAAATGCTTCTGTAAGCTGTCCTTCATGCACCACACTACATTTCGTTCCTTCATGCATTGTTTTTATCAGGTTAATAAACTTTATGGGGATTCCGTAATGACTCAGCAACTTCCAAAGCATTGTTCTGTCTAAACTATCAAATGCCTTTTCGTAATCTATGAATCCAATATAAAGTGGGGATTTTGGTTCTAAACTTTGTTCAACTATTATACGTAGAGTAGTTATTTGATCAGCACATGATCTGTTCTTCCTAAAACCTGCTTGTTCATCTCTCAAATGTTTCTCTATGGCCTCTTTTAGTCTCTCCAGAATGATTCTGCTTAATATTTTTCCTGGCACTGATAGTAGCTTAATTCCCCTATAATTGGTGCACTCTTGTAAACTTCCTTTCTTTGGTAGTTTGATCATATAACCTTCATTCCAGTCTTTAGGTATTTCTTCCCTCTCCCAAATTTTATCTAATATATTATGTAGCATCTTGGTGGAGGTGTTAATATCTGCTTTGATGGCTTCCGAAGGAATTTCATCTGGTCCTGTGGCTTTACCATTTTTTAATAGTTTGATGGCTTTCATTATTTCTTCTTTGCTTGGTTTTCCACAGTTAACGTGTAACTCTTCTTCTGCTGGTAGTATATCTGGAGGATTATTTGAGCCGGGTCTATTCAAAAGTTCTTCAAAGTGATCTTTCCATCTCTCCATTTGTTTCCTTATATTACTAAGCAGATTTCCTTTCTTATCTTTAATAAAGGCATTGATCTGTTTCTATTTTCCACTTAATTTCTTTGTGCTGTTCTACAGTTCTTTCATATTCCCTTTATTTGTTGCTTCTTCTGCCTCTTTAGCTAGTTGTTCTGTTGTACAGTTCTTTCATATTCCCTTTATTTGCTGCTTCTTCTGCCTCTTTAGCTAGTTCATCTAAATATTTCCTCTTATCCCATCTAATGTATCGTCTCACTTCTTTGTTCACCTCTGTGTAAGCTTCCTGTGTCTTGGTTTTATTACTTCTCGTTTCGCTTTTATTTATGTCTGCTTTCTTGTTCTTTCTTTCTTTAATTTTATCCAGGGTCTCTGCTGTCATCCATGCCTTATTCTGGCGTACCATGGATAATCTAATAAGAGTAATGAAAACGTTCTGAAAGAGGCCAAAGCAAAAAAAGAGATCTAATTTCCAATATTAGGAAGAAACAATCATCATTTTTTGGCAATGTAATGAGAAGAGAACAATTGGAATATATTGTAACAACTGGAAAAATTGAGGGACGAAGAGATAGAGGGAAGCAAAGAGAAAAAAATAACAGACAGCTTAAGAGAATGGCTTGGTTGAAGGTCAACAACAGAAATGATAAATAGCTGCCGAGATCGAAAGTTGTGGAGAGACATGATGACCTACGCCAGCAGGCCCGGTACTTGATGATGATGATGATGATATAATGAGCAAAATATTTACAAATAATGAATAAAATATTTCTATATAGTACAGAAATAAGGATTTGCGAATCATTAAAAAAAAAAAAAACATGTACTGGCAACAAACAGCAGCCATACGAATTATCAACCTAACAGGACAATTCCAATGTCTAAAACGAGGAGTCAGACAAGGCTGTGTTCTGTCGCCAGATTTGTTTTCACTTTACATCGAAAATAAAATGCGATCAATAGTAGACAAAAAAGGAATTGAAGTCAACGCTCACAACATAAATAATTTGCGATATGCGGATGAAAGTCGTAATAGCAGAGACAGAGAATGAACTGCAAGAAATTATAGACATTATAGTCAAAGAGATCAACAAGAAAGGTCTCAGTCTGAATAGTAAGAAAACTGAAGTAATGGTCATATCGAGGAAACAATCATCACCATCATGGAGCATAAAAATAAACAGGACAAATCTGAAACAAGGGCAATGCGTCAAATACTTGGGCACAATAATAACATCAGATGGAACATGTACTATCTATTGACCTTTCGAGCCGTAACCGGCCCATAGGGCGTAGACCAAGATACACCTTCTCCTATATGAATTTTTGTTCTAGCAGTTTTCTTTTAAAGATATTTTATCAAATCTCGCCATCTGTCTCTGTTCTGTGCAAGCAGTTCTATCTCATTGAGGGAGCCGATTCCTGCTGCTCTTGCCTCTCTCATCAATGTTCTTCTCAGTGTCTCCCTGGAACATGTACTACAGAAATAAAAAAAAAACAGAATATTTCAGACCACAAAAGCATTTCATATAATGAAAAATATCTTATGCAACAAATCTATGTCCATAGAAGTGAGTAATAGAGTTCATCGGTGCTATATAGAACCAGTTCTGACCTATGGAAGCGAATCATGGACATTAGACAAACAAATGAAAAGACGATTAGAGGGATGGCATTTCTGAGAAGAACGTTGAAAGTTCCCTGGACAGCTAAAAATATCAAAGAGGATATCCTCAAAGAGGCCAACACAAAAAGGGAGCTCATAAAAAAATATCAGAAAGAAACAAGCAACATTTTTCGGGCACATCATGAGAAGAGGAAAGTTGGAATACTTAGTTACAAGTGGCGAAATAAAAGGAAAGAGAGATCGCGGACGACAAAGAGAAAAATACTGGATAACTTTGTGTCATGGCATGGAAAACAATCAACAACAGAACTGATAATATGCACTGTGGATAGAAGATTGTTGAGGGCATGATCGCCTACGCCAACAGGTATGGCACATGATGATGATGAAAGTAAGCAAAAAAGTTATATACAATGAGCAACACAATCCTATCTATTGAGCAAAACATTTCAATATAATGAGCTAAACATTTTTATCTAATGAACACAATATTTATATTTAATGAGCAAAATAATATATTTAATGATCAAGTATTTCTATCTAATGAGCAAACCATTTCTATCTAATGAGCAAACCATTTCTATCTACTGGGCAAACCATTTCTATCTAATGAGCAAAACAATCTATTTAATGATCAAACATTTCTATTTAATGAGCAAACCGTTCCTATCTAATGAGCAAACCATTTCTATCTAATGAGCAAACCATTTCTATCTAATGAGCAAACCATTTCTATCTAATGAGGAAAACATTGCCATCTAATGAGCAAAACATTGCTATCTCATGAGCAAAACATTTCTTTTAATGAGTAAAACATTTCTCTTAATAAACTAAACATTTCTATCTAATGAGCAAAATATTTCTATCTAATGAGCAAAACATTTCCTTCCAATGACTAAAACATTTCTATTTAATGAGCTAAACATTTCTATTTAATGAGCTAAACATTTCTTTCAAGTGAGTAAATCATTTCTTTTAATGAACTGAACATTTCTTTTAATGAACTGAACATTTCTTTTAATGAACTGAACATTTCTTTTAATGAGCCGAACATTTCTTTTAATGAGCTGAACATTTCTTTTAATGAGCTGAACATTTCTTTTAATGAGCTGAACATTTTTGTTAATGAGCTGAACATTTTTGTTAATGAGCTGAACATTTTTGTTAATGAGCTGAACATTTTTGTTAATGAGCTGAACATTTTTGTTAATGAGCTGAACATTTCTTTTAATGAGCTGAACATTTTTGTTAATGAGCTGAACATTTTTGTTAATGAGCTGAACATTTTTGTTAATGAGCTGAACATTTTTGTTAATGAGCTGAACATTTTTGTTAATGAGCTGAACATTTTTGTTAATGAGCTGAACATTTTTGTTAATGAGCTGAACATTTCTTTTAATGAGCTGAACATTTCTTTTAATGAACTGAACATTTTTGTTAATGAGCTGAACATTTTTGTTAATGAGCTGAACATTTTTGTTAATGAGCTGAACATTTCTTTTAATGAGCCGAACATTTCTTTTAATGAGCTGAACATTTCTTTTAATGAGCTGAACATTTCTTTTAATGAGCTGAACATTTTTGTTAATGAGCTGAACATTTTTGTTAATGAGCTGAACATTTTTGTTAATGAGCTGAACATTTTTGTTAATGAGCTGAACATTTCTTTTAATGAGCTGAACATTTCTTTTAATGAGCTGAACATTTTTGTTAATGAGCTGAACATTTCTTTTAATGAGCTGAACATTTTTTTAATGCGCTGAACATTTCTTGTAATGAGCTGAACATTTCTTTTAATGAGCTGAACATTCTTTTAATGAGCTGAACATTTTTGTTAATGAGCTGAACATTTCTTTTAATGAGCTGAACATTTTTTAATGCGCTGAACATTTCTTGTAATGAGCTGAACATTTCTTTTAATGAGCTGAACATTCTTTTAATGAGCTGAACATTTTTTTAATGAGCTGAACATTTCTTTTAATGAGCTGAACATTTATTTCTAATGAACAAAACATTACTTTTTTATCTAGTGAGGAAAACATTTCTTTCTAATGAGCTTCATAATTATGTCTAATCAGCAATATCTATCAAGTAAGTTAATGACTGTAAGCCACGATAGCTCAGTGGTTAGTGGACTGGACTACTTTGGACAAGACGGCTTCCAGGTTCACCCAACCTTAAATGAGCACCGGATTGTTTTCTAGTAAAGTAAAAGCGGCACGGGCGTAATACTGACCAAATTACCCCAAACAAATCATACACTGTAGATCTGCAAAAATTATGGTTACTAACACCATATTCAATATACGCCATTTGGCGTGACAGGAATCTTTACTTTAATTAAGTTTGATTAAGAGCTAAATAAATGAGACATCGAGATCAGATCAATTGTGGTATAGCCAAGCTAATGACTCATAGCTTTAAAAAAGATAACGCAAATATCAGAATGAAACGACTTTTAAAATAAATAAGTAACTCATTTACTAAATATTCAATTTCAGTTATTTGTAATAGCAGTTCAATATTACCGAATTTTAAGAAAACAATCAATAATTCTGAATCAAAGAAAAAATAAGGAAATATAAGAAACTTGCAAGCTCTCATAACTCTCATCTTCTTGTACACTTGGAAAACATCAACATTAAGCCAGAATTACAATGAAAAGTTAAATGTCTAGAAACATAATTCTTCATAATATCGTGGGTATCTCATCATCATCATCATCAAGTACCGGGCCTGCTGGCGTAGGTGATCATGTCTCTCCACAACTTTCGATCTCGGCAGCTATTTATCATTTCTGTTGTTGATCTTCTGCCAAGCCATTCTCCTAAGTTGTCTATCATTTTTTTCTCTTTGCTTCCTTCTATCTCTTCGTCCCCCAATTTTCCCAGTTGTTACAATATATTCCAGTTGTTCTCTTCTCATTACATGTCCAAAAAATTATGATTGTTTCTTCCTAATATTGGAAATTAGCTCTATTTTTGCTTTGACCTCTCTCAGAACATCTTCATTACTCTTCTTAGCTGTCCATGGTACTCTCAATATTCTTCTGTAAAACCACATTTCGACAGACTCCAGTGATTTTCTTGTCTGTTGTCCTATTGTCCATGATTCGCATCCATATGTTAAGACTAGCTCTACGTAACATTTAAGAACTCTTTTACTTGTTTCTATTGTCAAAAATGGATTGCATAGTATCTTCCTCATTTTTTTGGAAAGCTGCTTTTGCCTGAGTCATTCTGCATCTCACCTCTTTTGTACATCTTCCATCCGAGGTTAACAAAGTTCCCAAATATTTAAATCCATTTACCTGTTTTAATATTGTTCCACTTGTCTTTATTTTGCACTGAGGTTATGTCTTTTCTTTGTTGTTACCATTACCACTGTCTTTTTGCTATTAAGGGGTATCTCACACTAAGATTATATTACTGAATAGAAGCTCTGGGTTTTTGATGGTAGACGTGATGGGTAATTGGTGTTGATGGCAGATGTGGTGATTAATTAGTGTTAATGGCAGATGTTATGGGTAATTGGTATTGATGGCAGACGTGATGAATAATTGATGTTGATGGTAGACGTGTTGGGTAATTGGTGTTGATGGCAGATGATATGATTAGTTGGTGTTGATGGCAGATGATATGAATAATTGGTGTTGATGGCAGATGTTATGGATAATTTGGTTGATGGTAGATGCGATGGGTAATTTGGTTGATGGTAGATGCGATGGATAATTGGTGTTGATGGTAGACGTGATGGGTAATTGGTGTTAATGGTAGGCGTGATAGATAATTGGTATTGATGGTAGATGCGATGAATAATTGGTGCTGACGGTCGATGTGATGAATATTTGGGGCTGACAGTCGATGTGATGAATAATTGGTGCTGACGGTCGATGTGATGAATATTTGCTGCTGACGGTCGATGTGATGAATATTTGGTGCTGACGGTCGATGAGATGAATAATTGGTGCTGACGGTCGATGTGATGAATATTTGGTGCTGACGGTCGATGTGATGAATATTTGGTGCTGACGGTCGATGTGATGAATATTTGGTGCTGACGGTCGATGTAATGAATAATTGGTGCTGACGGTCGATGTGATGAATATTTGGTGCCAACGGTCGATGTGATGAATAATTGGTGCTGACGGTCGATGTAATGAATAATTGGTGCTGACGGTCGATGTGATGAATAATTGGTGCTGATGGTAGGCGTGATGGGTTCTTGGTGGTGATAGTGGACGTGATTATTATTTAGTGTTGATTTTAGTCGGAATTGATTCTTAGTGTTGATTGTAGAGGTGATGGGTAATTGGTGTTGATAGTTTCTAGGGATTGATAATTGGTGTTAGTGGTAGACGTGATGAATAATTGGTGCTGATGGTAGGCGTGGTAGGTAAATAGTATTGCTAGTTTATGTGACAGAGCATTGTTAGTGATGCCAGACATTATGGATCTTTAATGGTGATAGCAAAGGAGAATGATCTTTGGAGTGTGCAGTATCTTTTTTATTGATTGTATTTAATATTGATGCTAGGTTTGATGGGTCTTTTTGTGTTTATGGCTTCTTGGTGTTAATTGAAGAAATAGAAAATATTGAAAGTGTTGGCATTTGAGATTGGTAATATGTAAATTAGAAAAGGTTAGGGAACATAATAAATATTATTGGTGATGACCTTTATAAGATAATGACATAGTGACTGTCATGATAACAAGAATAAACAGTTTAATACGAATGAAAAGTTTTGTTATCATACTTGCTATATGATGAGAGTTATCTCTAAAAGGTAATGGGCATTCTGTTGAAATAATGACGTCATTGGGAAGTTAAATATTTTAATTTCACTTACTAAGCTACGCCAACTGTGCCTTAAGTCCGCGGGCTTGATATATAGTTGGCGTTGTACTAAACCATATTTGTAATGTCAACGAGCTGTCACTTGTTTAACATTGGCTGTGGATTTTCAGACTGGCAATGATATGTAAAGACATCGCGCTCTACAGCTGATCCTCAGTTGTTATCTACACTGTCTATTAAAGAAAATATCTTTGTACAGACGGACATTCTTATCATTGGAAAAAAAATGTAATTTTCACAATAATTTCTGAATGTGGCCTAATAGAACCTAAAAGACACAATCTGAGATTGAACGGGCGTGGCATATCCGCTCTGTGAACATCAATATGAAACATTAGAATAAAGCCTGTTTGACTGCCCAGAAGCTCACTGACGTCAGACAACTCTACTTCCTCAAATACCTGATAAATGGAAGACCTTGTACGAAACTGCAGGGAAACTCTGAAATACCTGCAGATATCACTACATGGCATTGGGTCGAAGGGCGTCAGCTCACAGTCTTCTGGATCCACAACTTCGGGTCGTGCATCGTCATGAAGATAAACACCAACGGCCAGCAAAGGAGAGAAACAAATGTGATGGTAGTATTACGGGTTGTGATCAAGCAAGCGTGTAGGTGGACCTTTCAATTCAGGGCAAAACAGTGGCTTCAATAATTGTTTGATAAAGTGTTTTTGTTTCTGATAACTGCTGGCCATTAGTCACAAAGATGGTTTGAATCGCTTGATTACTGAGTGCATAACTGATGAAGATTCAGTAAACACATTGTGTTTCAGTAAAGCTGTTTCTATTTTATCCTCTGTTTATTTGGATGCATATACATTTCTTTGTTATGCCATTTTTTTTATGCGACAGCCCGCGAAATTAAAATGTATAAACATCACGAACGAAACAATCTATCACATTTACATTTTATGTGAGTGAGCGCGGTAATTTCCCATTTCATGGTTCTATGAGAATAATGGCCTTGCCGTTGTTGGGGACAATTCTACTGTCATGATGCAGATTGTGTCGACACGTGGCCATATATTGCCTGTATGTATCACGTGGTGTCGGCAGTTGTAACTTCATTAATATCAGCGCCTGATCGCAGCCCGTCCAGGCAGTGCATTTAGCAGACGTTTACACCAAAACCCACACAAGCGATAAAGCATTACGAAATAAATAAATTGGTTGTCACAGTGGCTCCTTTTCCACGTAGGAGTTTGCAGGTTTGATTAACAAAAGTCGACGTATATAATTTCATTGCTTGTGTTATATGTAATCTAACCTTCCAGGGAAGGAATAGGCCACAGCAATCTTTGAAATGAAATTGATTGTTTGGTTATTGATCTAACGTCTTGTGTACATCTGGTCTTTTGCTAATTGTCATAAATGCAATTTGTATGTGGATTTATGGATCAGCTAGGCCTAGAGCCAGAAGGAAAATGACTCCAACGTCAAAGTGAGATTTCATTTAGCAACTCTGGTCTATAACACTATAGCTGTTGCAGGGAAATAGGAATCTATAACATGCAAGGCCTGAGGTGAGTTGGGCAGGAACGGGGAAAAGCACATACAATTGTGTGTTAAAAATTTACAGAATTTTTACAAAACATAATAACTAACAACCGTTTCGACTATTACGCTTTCATCGGTAGTCAAAGACAGTAGACACACACAAGACCTCATAAATTATAACTTTTAATGATTTCAGTTTCATTGCTTTACATCATATGATTCACGAATTGTTGTTTTACTCCTGCATCTAGGTAATGATGTATTCATGTGCTCGTATAGTGTCCACGTCTACAGACGAAGAGCTACTAGTCGAAACGTTTAGTTATTTTGTTTTGTCCTTGTTTCGTAAAGCTGCAATATACGATTGCATACTTTCTTTCTCTTGTAGTCAAGACAAGACTAATTCCGCTCATCTCCAAATGATTGCTCTAAACTTATCCAAGGATCTTGCCATATAATTTGAAGTGCAAAATTAGGCACTGTGATCAGTAATGGAAACATACAAATAACCAGTTAATCTCCCGGCCTTTGTTCTGTGTAGGTCAGTTCTGGTTTCTTCCCAACCAGTACACAGTGACTGCATGCATAACGTTTAATGAATTAAAGAGACAACTGTAGGAATGTGTTAATGAGCAGATTTTAAGAAAGGGAACCTTACTTTACAGTAAAAACATCTTTTTACTTACACCGTAGCATGGTGTCACATGTCGTGAGAGAGGCCGTCGACTCGGTCTTGCCAGCGAAATTACTTCAGAACTAAATAAATCGCGTATATAATTAAATACAGTGTGAAATAACCAACAGCAACAAGCAAACTATAATAACTTTTTTTTCCAATCGTGTCTTTAACCTCCACAATTTCGATAACTGCTGATATTGATATGTTGCTATGTTGTAACAGCAATGAAAATGATAGCGAAGAATTATATGAGAGATTAAATGAAATTGTCAACAAGACCGATGAAATCGACGACGACATGTTAGCGATGGGACACTTTAGTGAAAGGCTTGGGAAATGCAGCAGCGAGGACAGAGATATCCAGGGACCCTTTGGCAATAAGACAGCTGAAATAAATGAAAATAGATGCAGACTGCTGGAATTATGTAATCACAATAATTTGTTTATCACCTTCTTCACATTCTTCAAACACAGCGAGTCGCAAGTTATCCACCTGGTACGGAGCTCCTAAATGACAAAGACGGGCTGCCAATATCAAATAACCAACAAATACAACAGAGATAGAAAGAATATTTTGAAGACCTATTAAGCACGGCACCGACTACCAATAACAAACAAAAACCACGCAAAAATGCACAAACAATGAACCCAACATCATGAAAGAGGAAATCGAAGAAGTAACGAAATATACATCAAGAAATACGGCATCGGGGATAGATAACATATCAATAGAAATAATAACAGCAGAAGAAAAGGAGAGCCATGGCTGCATAAAATATTCAATGTTGCATGGCACCAACAAAAAAGCCACAGAAGACTGGCAATAGGCAAACATTGTACCATTATGAAAAAAGAAAGGTAGCAAAAAGGTATGTATTCAATATAGAGATATATCTCTTCTCAGTCATATAGGAAATTTATACGTCAAAACTGGGGAAATAAGGCTGAGATCGCTAATAGAACTACATCATCATCATCACCATCAAGAATTAAATCTGGATGCAAAACTGGCACTCTACAACACAATCTACATCCCAATGATGTGCTACCAATACCTTTCTTGGACCCTTAGTGTAAGAACAATAAGAAAAATAACCTCTACTGAGATGAAAAGTGTCAGACGAATGACAGGAACAGCCTGAGAGATAAGATCAGAATTGAAGAACTGGGGCAAAAGCTAGGATTAACTCCCGCCATAGAATACATAAGGAAACAACAGATAAAATGGTTTGGCCACGTAACAACGCAGAAAGAACAAAACACAACACAACGAGCCTCCAATAAACGTTGCGAGAATACGAGATCCAAAGGCTGGCTACGAAAATGATGGATTCGCGAATTATTATAAATACTAGGAAACATAACAGCAGCAGAGGCTAACGGAATAGCAGAAGATCGCAAATTTATATCTCCCCTCAATACTGAAAGGCAAATGAGGAAGGAAAGAAGAAGAAGAAGTTGATACGGAAGACCTAGTATAGTATTATGTCGTTTGGGATTGATAGACAAGTTTCAATGTTTTCAGCAGAGCTCAGAAAATAAAAGAGAAATATCTCACCAGCCAATAATTAACAATTATTTGAGAGTAACAGCTCGAGACACGTCAGGTTTGATAAGAAGACAAGTGAAAAAGTCACTTCTTCCTACGTTTCTGTATGTTAATTTTGTCTTGAAACCTGATATCTCTCATTTATTTATATACATTTAGTCTTGAAACATGATATCCCTCATTTCTTTATATACATTTAGTCTTGAAACTTGATAGCCCTCATTTTTTTATATTCATTTAGTCTTCAAACATGATAGCCCTCATTTCTTTATATTAATTTAGTCTTCAAACATGACATCCCTCATTTCTTTATATACATTTAGTCTTGAAAATTGATAGCCCTCATTTCTTTATATACATTTAGTCTTGAAACTTGATAGCCCTCGTTTCTTTATATTCATTTAGTCTTGAAAATTGATAGCCCTCATTTCTTTATATTCAATTAGTCTTGAATCATGATAGCCCTCATTTCTTTTTAATCATTTAGTCTTGAAACATGATAGCCCTCAAAAGCTTTTCAGTTTTCAGCTAAGTCCTGGAAGGAAGCAACTAACAATAAAAGAAGAAATTAGAGTTCTTATTTTAACAGATTTTGATAGATTTAGAAACAATTTTTCCTGACAGAAGGCAGGATAAAGAGGAAAACCAAGACAAAAAATATTACAGAAATATCCAGAAACCAAAACAATGGTGGACATTATAATTGTTGATATTATATAATGTACAAAGTAAAAAGGGGAGCTGCGCTAGCTCAGTGGTTAGTGAACTGGACTACAAAGGACAAGGGGTAGGGTTCGACCACAACCGACGGCTTCCAGGTTCACCCAGCCTTAAATGGGTACCGGATTTTTTTCTGGGAAAGTAAAGCAGCACGGGCGTAATACCGACCACATTACCCCAGAAATCATGTGCTGAAGGTCTGTAAAATATAGGGTCACTAACACCATATTTGCCTATACGCCTCTTGGCGTGACGGGGCTACTTTACTTTTTTTTTTTTTACAAAGTAAAATGCCTTGTAATCCATGAACCATGTATACAGTTGAGTTGTATGTTATGTTTCCTACACTTCTCAAAGATGTTTCTTATGTTAAATATGTCATCTCTGTTACCTCTACAAAGTCTCATACTTGCCTAAATTACAGGAGGTTCTTGTTATAGTTTCCCTTCTATCCTCTTGATGATAACGATCTCTAGGAGCATTTTATTGGCATTGTTGTTTAGGAAAATCGTTCGGTAATCGGTACACAACTTTAGATTTACTTTCATTTGGAACCAGGATGCTCACTGATCATTTCAATACTTTTGGCCCGTCTGAATTTAACCAGATCTTCACAAAAAGTGCAAGATAAAATTCATCACTAGCCGCACCCCTTGCCTGGGTGAATTCATCTGGAATATCGTCACATAGTGATTATTTGATTCCCTTCTCTTCAGTTTTTTCTCTATATTGTGGAGCGTACTTCTCTAGTATTTGCTCTGGTTCTTTTTCTTCACTGTATCAATCATTATACCTGAATGTTTTGAAGTATCTTTATACATTTCCCTAAAGTATTCACTCTATCAGTATATTCTTATGTTCAGTTTGTATGTTACCGGGCCTGCTGGCGTAGGTAATTACGTCTCTCTACAACTTTCGATCTCGGCAGCTATTTGTCATTTCTGTTGTTGACCTTCTGCCAAGCCATTCTCTTAAGCTGTCTGTTATTTTTTCTCTTTGCTTCCCTCTATGTCTTCGTCCCTCAATTTTTGCAGTTGTTACAATATATTCCAGTTGTTCCGTTCTCATTACATGGCCCAAAAATGATGATTGTTTCTTCTTAATATTGGAAATTAGCTCTCTTTTTGGTTTGACCTCTCTCAGAACATCTTCATTACTCTTCTTAGCTGTCCATGGTGCTCTCAACATTCTTCTGTAAAACCACATTTCTACAGACTCCAGTGATTTTCTTGCATGTTGTCCTATTGTCCATGATTCGCATCCATATGTTAAGACTGGCTCTACGTACAATTTAAGAACTCTTTTTCTTGTATCTATTGTCAAAAATGGATTGCATAGCAGCTTCCTTATTTTTTGGAAAGCTGCTTTTGCCTGAGCCGTTCTGCATCTCACCTCTTTTGTACATCTACCGTCTGAGGTTAACACAGTTCCCAGATATTTAAATTCATTTACCTGTTTTAATATTGTTCCACTTGTCCTTATTTTGCACTGAGGTGATGTCTTTTTCTTTGTTGTTACCATTACCTCTGTCTTTTTGCTATTAAGGCTGAGTCCTTTATTTTTGCTTTCTTTCACTATAATGTCCAACATTTCTTGTAACTCATTTTCATTCTTAGCGATTAAGACTGAATCATCAGCATACCTTAGATTATTTATATTATGACCTCCAATTGTTACTCCAGGCATGTCATGTCCCTTATGGATCTTAAAATAATCTCACTATAAATATTAAACAAATCTGGTGACAGCACACAACCTTGTCTAACACTCTGTTTTATTTGTTGAAACATTCCCAATTGGTTTCCAGTTCTTATGGCCGCTGTTTGTTGCCAGTACATGTTCTTTATTATTCTCAGATCTTTGCTGTCTACGTTTATGCTTTCTAAAACGTTATCATAGTGCTCATTAATTATGTGTACAGAGTGTTTAAATCGCTGAATTTTTTTCTGATTTTTTCTGTCTCTTCCTAGCGGATAGAGCTCCTCTGTTCTGGAGAAGGATCCATAATATACTACTTCTCATGACCTCCGTTTAAACTGTTTTCGAATATTTCCTCTAGTCAACGATATTTCATTCATTCTCATTTGCTTTTGTTTTCTTCTTTCTTCTATGAAGGATAATAGTTTGTCTGATGTATAGTTCTGCTTCTTATGCCCCAAAGACGGCTGTGTTCTGAACCTCATAGACTGCTGTGTTCTGAACCTCATAGACTGCTGTGTTCTGAACCCCATATACTGCTGCGTTCTGAAACCCCTTAGACTGTTGTTTCTGAACCCCATATACTGCTATGTTCTGAACCCCATATACTGCTGTGTTCTTAACCCCATAGATTGCTATGTTCTGAACCCCATAGAATGCTGTGTTCTGAATCTCATAAGCTGCTGTGTTCTGAACCTTATAGATTTCTGTGTTCTGAATCTCATAAGCTGCTGTGTTCTGAACCTTATAGATTTCTGTGTTCTGAATCTCATAAGCTGCTGTGTTCTGAATCTCATAAGCTGCTGTGTTCTGAATCTCATAAGCTGCTGTGTTCTGAACCTTATAGATTTCTGTGTTCTGAATCTCATAAGCTGCTGTGTTCTGAATTTCATAAGCTGCTGTGTTCTGAACCATATAGACTGCTGTGTTCTGAATCTCACAAGCTGCTGTGTTTTGAATTCTTTTAATCCTCAAATTGTAAGTCTTTGAGCTGTGATGCTTGTAATCCCACAGTTTTAGGCAATTATGAAATTTTTAATTGCATCAACTCCAACGTATTATCCAATTCAATTTAGAGACAACTGTGCTAATGATCTTGCTTCTATCTATACAATTCTGTCTATACAATTCCCTAAACTTTTTTCTTTTCCTAACTCATCGATCTAGATAATTTTGTCTAACTTGATTATGTTTGAATGTGTCGGTCACAAAACAAAACAGTATAACTCATCACTTGACCGTGAAGCTCACTATGTTCCTAATCACTTGACCGTGAAGCTCACTATGTTCCTAATCACTTGACTGTGAAGCCCACTATGTCGCTAAATATTTAACCGTGAAACCCACTATATCACTAATCACTTAACCGTGAAGCTCACGCTATAATTAACTGACCGTTATATAGTGAAGCCCACGATATAACTTATCTTTATACAGTGAAGCCCACGATATAACTAATCTTCTGACAGTGAAGCCCACGATATAACTAATCTTTATACAGTGAAGCCCACGATATAACTAATCTTCTGACAGTGAAGCCCACGATATAACTAATCGTTATACAGTGAAGCCCATAATATAACTAATCTTTATACAGTGAAGCCCACGATATAACTAATCTTTTGACAGTGAAGCCCACGATATAACTAATCTTTATACAGTGAAGTCCACGATATAAATAATCGTTATACAGTGAAGCCCACGATATCACGAATCGTTATACAGTGAAGCCCACGATATAACTAATCTTTTGACAGTGAAGCCCACGATATAACTAATCGTTATACAGTGAAGCCCACGATATAACTAATCGTTATACAGTGAAGCCCACGATATAACTAATCTTTTGTCAGTGAAGCCCACGATATAACTAATCGTTATACAGTGAAGCCCACGATATAACTAATCTTTATACTGTGAAGCCCACGATATAACTAATCGTTATACAGTGAAGCCCACGATATAACTAATCTTTATACTGTGAAGCCCACGATATAACTAATCGTTATACAGTGAAGCCCACGATATAACTAATCGTTATACAGTGAAGCCCACGATATAACTAATCGTTATACAGTGAAGCCCACGATATAACTAATCTTTTGTCAGTGAAGCCCACGATATAACTAATCGTTATACAGTGAAGCCCACGATATAACTAATCTTTATACTGTGAAGCCCACGATATAACTAATCGTTATACAGTGAAGCCCACGATGTAACTAATCTTTTGATCCTGAAGTCCAGAAACAAGCTGTTCTCCTAATTTCGTTTCTCAGAGTTGCAAACGTGAGATTCAAATTTGTGCGTGTGAGTTTAAATAATGAAATTAAAGTCCTTGTTAAAACTCCTAATTTTGATTTTTTGGGTCACATTATTCTGACCTCACTTTTGTAATGAGATGTACCGCGATTACCATTCTGATAATATAGCAACTGCTTTATGTTAATTTTAAAACAAAACCATCTCCAAAAAATAAGTAATATTAACAAGATGTACATAAATCTGTCACAAAAAATGACGTATTTAGTATGCGCTACGCCCAAATGCTGATTGGTTGGGAAAAAAATAATTTATTAAAATCGCAGATGGAAGTATTTCTCTGGAGTTAACTGCCTATTTTCAGAATAAATTATAAAACAAAAAGTGCTGTTTTTGTCTTCTGGAGAACGGTTTTACATACACGCGCAAAAACAAACGCATATACACAAACACACAAACACACAGAGAGATCAATATCACCACAAAATCAATAACCACCACGTGAAGTATGTAACAGATTCAGACAATGAACCAGTGCCTATTATTAATTTTTGCCCTCTATGAACTGACCTGTCTTTGTTGTAGATGCTGTATATCACTTGAATGTAACAACTCACTCGCCAGATCACGTGTGTTTATTGCTAACCGAATTATTTGGCCCCTTCTTTCAATGTGTGACTGCAGCAAAATAACGTCCAACTGTTACTCCATCTTAACAATTAAACCGCCAAATTTAATAACCAATGTTTGTGTTAATTAAGCGTATTGCCCAGAATAAAGTACACACCGATTATGGCTTTTACTTTACTTATCTCCTTTATTGTCTGTCTCTGTATTCAGTATTTTTTTTAGACAACCGCTGACTTGCTTTTTTATTCAAGTTTTAATTTGCAAATTTATATAGTTCACTGCTTTTACACATGACGAACATTATTTTACTTTTCTTTTCATGACATTGTTTCTTTTGACGTTATATAACCGCTGTGGTGTTTGCTATTTGAACAAATAACATTAATAGCGTTCA
Organism: Megaustenia siamemsis; assembly: GCA_032433765.1. Classification (NCBI taxonomy): domain Eukaryota; kingdom Metazoa; phylum Mollusca; class Gastropoda; order Stylommatophora; family Ariophantidae; genus Megaustenia; species Megaustenia siamemsis. The sequence continues at coordinate 34,108,342 of JAVIAB010000124.1, forward strand.
CTTTTATTTATGGTTATAATTTGATTCAGACCCTTGTTGTTAAAAAACCTACCTGTACAGTAGCAATTTAAATGTTAGAAGCAGTGGGAAGCGTTTGGAAATTACTTTTTTACATGTTTGTGTGCGTCCTAACATGGTTTCCCTTTCTCTTCTTCCGTTCGACATCAAATCGAAATTTAGTGTTCATGCAATAATTATGTGGGTTCATTTTCGTGAAATAATTTGCTCTTTTGTTGATTTGTTTCAACTTATATTTTTGCTTGTTAACTTATTTTTTTTAAATGTATAATATCTAGAAAAATTTTACCTTATCAGTGAGATAAAACGCTGTAGATTGTGTTACCATACAGTTTTATGTCTATAAATATGACTGAATCACTGTAAAGACAATGAATCTCATAAGCTGCACACTATTGTGTGCCGATGAAGATACAAAGTTATAGTTCTAGCCTTTCTAGCAGCATTAGCCATTTTTTTAGGTTTTAACTTTTTTCCTATGCTGTCAGTCCATCTTGCTCTGGACCTGCCACGGGCTCTTCTTCAATCTCCTCTTATAACATGTTTTGTATCGTATACAATATTCTTGCATTCTTTCCAGACGGGCAAACCATTTCATTTGTTGTCTCTCTATGTAGTTTAGAATTGATTCGATGCCCGAGCTCTCTATCTCCTCCCCTATTTCTCTTTCTTTTTCTCGTTAACGACATACTTTCTAAATCTGTCTCGTCTGCCACTCAAGCCTGTTCTGAAACCTATGATATCTATCGTGTTAAGCTTTCTTTTATGTTGAATCGTGAACGCTCATGTCTGGCATTGAAAGCACAATGTTGGAACGAACATACTCTGTATAAGCTGTTTCAATGTGATGATGGGTGCTCTCTTGTGTTGAAGTATAGGGACTAGCTAACCCGATATTTGGTTTCCCTTATTGCATCAGATGTCTATTTCTTTATCCGTTTTGCCATGTTCAGAGAGTGTTGTTCCTAGATACCTGAAGTGTGTCACTTGCTTTAAAAAAATAATGTAAGAAATTATTTATCCCTGGCGATAAATGCCATATCTCGAACGCCATGAATGAAGAAATTGCTTTGTGTCTTCGATGCATCTCCTGCTGATGAGCGAACTGCGATTTGTGCGCCATTTTGACAGAAACACTCAACTTTGTAATAGTTTTTTAATGTTTTTATCTGATTTGTTTTCTCTTTTTTAACTCGTACTCATTTGTCCAGGATAATAACGGACATTTCTGAAAAAATCATCACGAGGTGGATTTGAACAAAGGTATGATGTTAGAATTCTGCTATCGTATTATCCATTTTATTGAATCAAAACTAAGCATCTATGGAAGCGTGTCATTACAAAGATGATATTTCTGAGAAAAACGACTAGAAAAGACAAAATCAGAAATGATACAAGAGAAAGAGTAGAACGACTACCAATCCTAAGCTACTTAGAGAAACAACAAATAAGCTGGTTTGCCTACCTAGAATGAATGCCGTGCTGTTAATGACCGTGCGAAGTACATACTAAACGAGGAGAAGAAAGAAGAGCAATAGGTGGACCCAGAGTAAGATGGACGAACAATATCAAAGAAACACTACAACAACTTTAACTGGCAATCATTGAGGCCGCCAAAAGGTCGAGAAGCAGAACTTTCCAGCTTCCTCGACACCCAAACGGGTACAAGAGGAAGTGAAGAATTAAAGAAACAAAGAAACAAAGAAACAAAGAAACAAAGAAACAAAGAAAAAAAAAAGAAAGAAAAAAGTTTATTGCTCTATTCGTTGCCATTAATGAGCAGATGTTTTATTGTATCCACTCTGAAATAAAATACAAAATAAATTTAAAAAGAAAACAAGCAAATAAACAAATAAAAGTAGATACTAAATGTTTTATTATTATTTTATATTAAGATTTCTTACAAGAGGCATGCTCAGGACACAAAAGACGACTGTGGCTGATCACCGTGAAAGAGATTGGAGCCTCATCACGTACTAGTCCAGAGGAAGCCATGGAGAGGAATTCGAACTTATGTCGGAGATCTTAAAATAAGTACTTGGAATGTTAGGACTCTATATCAAAAAGGGAAATTGGAAAATCTGATTCAAGAAGCAGAACGAATAAATATAGATATTTTAGGCATATCAGAGACAAGATGGAAAGAATGTGGGTACATAGAGGATGAAAAGTATACCTTTATATACGCAGGAAACACAACAAAACATCAAAGGGGGTAGGAATACTGATAAAAAGAGAGCTACAAAAATATATAAGTACGCACTAGACATACAATGATAGGATTATAATAGTCAAGTTGAAAGCAAAACCATTTGACATAGCAATAATACAGACATATGCAACTACTCAAGACTACAAAGATGAACAAATAGAGGCATACTATGAAGACCTAAATAAAGTTATGAAGCAAGTGAAATTTTCAGACATCTTGATTGTAATGGGTGACATGAACGCTAAAGTAGGAAAAGGTAGATATAAGACCATTATAGGAAATCATGGTTTAGGAAAAAGAAATGACAGAGGAGAAAGATTAATGCAATTCTGTGAAGCAAACAGGCTGATAATGTGTAACACCTACTTTGAGCAAGAGAAAAGGAAACTATACACATGGAAAAGCCCTGGAGATAAGAAGAGGAATCAAATAGATTACACAATGATAAAAGAAAGGTTCCGTAACAGCCTAAAGAAAGCCAAAACCTACCCAGGAGCATAAATTAATTCAGATACCAATCCTGTAATGATTAAAATGAAAATTAAACTAAAGAGAAACAAGCAAAAGTCTAATTCATCAACAAATCCACTAGATATAACAGCTTTAAATCAAAAAAAAGATATTAAAGATACCTATACAATACAAGTAAAGAACACATACCAGAAGCTGCTAGAAGAAGGAATTGAGCAATACAGAAGAGAAAATTCTGATGAAAAGTAGCAACCAAATGGCAATGCTTAAATAAAAGCTTATCAGAAACCTGCGACACCATACCCAAAAGAGAAAAGAAAAAAATGGATAACTAACACAATCGTAGAAAAAATGTAAGAAAGGAGACAAGCGAAGAACACTGCCCAATACAATAAAATAGATAAAAAAAATACGCAAAATGTGCAAAAAGGCAAAAGAAGACTGGCTCAGCCAAAAATGAATAGAAATAGAAACTATGGAAAGCAAACAAGACTTAAGAGGAATGCACAAAGTAATTTAAAAAATGACTAATAAAAATAAAAAATCCACAGAATGTGGATGTATTGCAGACAAAAAGGAAAGATGCTAACAGACAATAAAGATATTATAGATAGATGGCAGGAATATATAACAGAACTATTTCATGATCAAAGGGACAAGAAACCAGTTATAAAATGTACATCAGGCAACAAAATCTTAAAATCTGAGGTGGAAAAAGCTATAAAAACAATGAAAAGGGGAAAAGCAGCAGGACCTGACAGCATACAGATAGAGATGATACAGGCACTAGAAGATTTTGGCATTGAAGTGATTACAGACATATGCAACGACATATACCACACAGGATACATACCAAATGACGTAACAACATCAACTTTCATTGCATTGCCTAAAAAAGAATGGTGCAGTTGAATGCAGTGACTTTAGAACAATAAGCCTTAAGAGCCATGTTACAATAATCTTGCTAAAAGTTATACAAGGAAGGATTCAGAATAAAATCAATACTGAAATAGATGAGCAGCAATTTGGATTTAGGAAAAATAGCGGGACAAAAGAAGCCATATTCTGCATGAGAACATTAATCGAAAAATACACAGAAGTAAACAAACCAATATATGCCTACTTCACAGACTACACCAAAGCTTTTGATAGAGTACACCACAAACAACTTATAGAATGCCTAAAAGAGATACATCTAGATGACATGGATATACGACTAATATGCAATCTATACTGGGAGCAAACAGCAATAATAAAATATAACAAAGGGTGTCCGGTTAGCGCAATCGATAGGCGGTTGGCTTACCACGGCAACAGCCGGGGTTCGTACCCTGGCGAGGACACCTGGGTTTTACTAATTCCCTAAAAATTAGTACCTCTGAAGTCGGAGTAAATCTGCCTGCATGGCGAGGGGCATCCTGTAATGGAATAAAACAGACTTTACATGCAAAATTCAGTCCCACAAAGTTGAGTGGGTGGGACTTCGTCAGAGGTCAAAGCTGACGAAAGCGAACGAACGAACGAAATATAACAAAGAGAACTCTAGACCCATTGATATAAAAAGAGGAGTAAGACAGGGATGCATCCTATCACCAAGCTTGTTCAATCTATACACTGAGCAAATCTTTGAAAACATCACAGAGATGCCAGGCCTACAAATTAATGGAAAGATAATCAATAACCTAAGATATGCTGATGATACTGTTCTACTAGCAGAACACCCTAAAGATCTACAACAATTACTAAATGAAATAAACATGTTAAGCAAAAAATATGGACTAGATATGAATATCAAAAAGACTAAAACTATGATCATAAACAAAGGAAATACTCAAAACCCACAAGTGGATATCAAAATTGAAGGAATAGACCTGGAGACAGTTCAGAATTACAACTACCTTGGACATACTATAACCAGTGATGGAAAATGTGCAACTGAAATAAATAAAAGAATAGGAATGGCAAAAGTAATTTTAATGTCAAGCAGAACATACTAACATCAAAACAAATAACACCAGGGCTAAAACTAAGTATAGCAAAATGTTACATCTTCTCAATATTCATATATGGTGCAGAAACATTGACATTGGACAAGAAACAGAACAGAGAACTGAAGCCTTAGAAATGTGGATATATAGAAGAATAGGTAGAATTGGATGGAAGGAAAAGAAAACAAAAGACGAAGTATTAAAACAACTAAAAATGAAAAGAGAACTACTAAACACAATTCAAACAAGACAAATGCGATTTTTGGGCCATGTTAAAAGACACAACAGCCTACTAAAAGTAATCCTAGAGGGGAAAATACAAGGTAAAAGAGGCAGAGGCAGACCAAGACTAACATGGACGAGTAACATCAAAAGATTGACAAATCAGCCTATGACAACCTGCACCATCAAAGCAAGAGACAGAGCAGAATGGCGCTCCGTGGAAGCCAACCTTCGTTGCGGAGACGGCACTCGATGATGATTAAGATTCCTTAAAGAGTGAAAATAAACAGGAAGGGTACATATAACATGTACGCATTGAAACGTATATTTTTCTTCTGTCTTCCTTCATTTTTTCTTAATTTGCATTTCAGGGTGGAGGGAGATATAATTTGCGGTCTTTTGCTCTTCTGTTCGTCTCTGCTGCTGTGTCCTAGTGTTTTTAATATTCTATCAATCCATCTGTTGCTCTTCTGTTCGTCTCTGCTGCTGTGTCCTAGTGTTTCTAATAATCTATCAATCCATCTTTTGCTCTTCTGTTCGTCTCTACTGCTGTGTCCTAGTGTTTCTAATATTCTATCAATCAATCTTTTGCTCTTCTGTTCGTCTCTACTGATGTGTCCTAGTGTTTCTAATATTCTATCAATCCATATTTTGCTCTTCTGTTCGTCTCTGCTGCTGTGTCCTAGTGTTTCTAATATTCTATCAATTCATCTTTTGCTCTTCTGTTCGTCTCTGCTGCTGTGTCCTAGTGTTTCTAATAATCTATCAACCCATCTTTTGCTCTTCTGTTCGTCTCTGCTGCTGTGTCCTAGTGTTTCTAATATTCTATCAATCCATCTTTTGCTCTTCTGTTCGTCTCTGCTGCTGTGTCCTAGTGTTTCTAATATTCTATCAATCCATCTTTTTCGAGGTCGGAATTTGGGTCTCGTGCTCTCGCGACGTTTATTTGGCTCGTTGTGTTGTGTTTTGATCTATCTGCCCTTCACGTGGCCAAACCATTTTATATGTTGTTTCTTTATATATTCTATGGTGGGAGTTATTCCTAGCTTTTTTTCTCAGTCCTTCATTTCTGGTCTTATCTCTCAGGCTGGTACCTGTCATTTGTCTAATACATCTCATCTCAGTAGAGGTTATTTTTCTCACTATTCTTACATCGAGGGTCAAGGAGGTTTTGTTTTCCGTTTTAGACAATAGTGTTGATAGCTGTTCAATGATTTGACACGCTTTGTTGCATCTCGAGTCTATTTCTGCTGTTTATGAATTGTTGTTTGTCACTAGACTTCCTATGTATTTGAATTACTCTACTTGTTTTAGTTGTCTGCCATCTATAGTTATGTTGATGTTCTGATTCTCTTTTGCGATATTCATGACTTCTGTTCTGTTGATGTTGATTAAACTCATAAAACGTATATAAAAACACAACTGATAATCTATGGTAACTGTTATTCTAGCACAAGGAAACACCAAACCTGAAACCAGAACCTTGAACTGAAGATCGCTTGCATCAGCAGTAGAAAGATTCTGTAATTTTCTGATCACCTTTCACGGCCTCGCGGAAAAATAAATAAATATACACAATCTATCTTTCTTTCGCCTGAAGTATTGTCTATATCTGCAATATTGTTCCCTGTATAAATGTTACTTTTTTTTTTTTTTTTATTGTAATTCCTGCAGTGGCCCATAAAGTTTTGCATGTAGTGTTGTATCTATGTGCCAATGGATTTTCTTCAGTCTACTATATTCAGTACAGTCTTGAAGTAAAGTGTTCAGCTGTCTGGGACGCCTGTTCACATGTACACGTAGTTGAGGTGTCGATATTTAATTTTATTTACATGTGACTGTGGAGTTGATTGTGTCCTGTTCTGAGGCGTATAATGATAGGTGACAAATAATAATAAATGAGTATTATTATAGAGGGAAACTTCCGTGACGATAATCAGCGAATCAATTCAGAGGAAGATGTTTACAGCACTCGGAAAAAATGACAAATAATCAACAACAGAAAAAAAAACAAAGAACAATATATGGACCGAAGCAGGATCGAACCCGTACACAGTGGCACAGAGCCTTGCCAGGAAAAGCCAATCTGAATTGATTAGCGTATAATGATAACTTGTTCCCATGTATTCATTTTATGAGATGTGTCCTGATTTAGGGCTTGTGGTCTTCTGATTGATTTGATTGTCTGTTTCTTCTGATGGTATGTAACTGTTGCATCCGGTTGTATGTCTGTTTCGCCTTCCTTTGCCAGCTGATCTTCTCTCCCGTTTCCACAATGAGATGGGATCCACTGCAAGGCTGTGGTGCTTGCAGAGTTCGGTTAATGACGTCTGCAGATGTGGCAATTTTCTAGATTGTAGTGCCTTGAGTGCTGATCTTGCATATGTTAAAACACTACCGGCTGTGGGCTAAGATTACTGTTCAGCAGTATTTCTATTGCTAACTTTATTGCTTGGATTTCTGCATCGCAATTGTGACAATATTTCTCTGTTGCTATTTTATTAATATCCATGGTGTTAGTTGGGTACTCTATGTACGCCCTTTTTCCCCATTATTTACTTCATTATGTACTGATCCATCTGTGTACATACGAACCCATAGATTTTCATCCAAGAAACGAAGAGTGATTGTTTTACGCTGCTTACTATTCTATTCCTCCTTGTTAAGTATTCATTTTCCCTTCTGTCTGTATTTGTATTGACAATTCGGATTCCTCTGTCCAGGTGGTCTGTTCTGGTATGGGCTGTAGGGGGCTGGCAACTCTTGGTATGTCTGGTGTTTTTTTTTTACAAATTTATTTGGCTTGGTGGATAAAACTGCTTCTCTTAAGCCGACCCAATGCAAGATGTTGGTGTCGGTCCCTCATTGGATATATCGGCATGCATGAACATTGTTTTGCCTGTATCAGCATTTGTGTGTCCTTCCGTTCTCTCAGTGCTGGTATTTCCCACAATTTCTCCGTATCCATTATTGGTGTTGATTTCATTGCTCCTGTGATGACCCTCAGCCTCGTTAATCATGTAAAGTCCTGTGGTTTATCCACCTCTTGCAGTGCTGATGTTTGATGCTGAGCGCCATGCAGATGATCCATTTCCTAGATGTTCTAGTGTTCTCTTGTGGTAATCTTCCTCTCTCTTTAGCAGATTATCCATTTCCTAGATATTCTAGGTTTCTCTAGTGGTAATCTTCCTCTCTCTTTAGCTAATTTGTCTGCGCGTTCGTTCCCGTGTTTGTTAGTGTGATGGTATCCACTGAATGACTACTCTCTGGTGGTAAACTTTACTGAATATTTTCCCACTCGCACTCCAGGTGGTTCCACACAGTTAGAATAGCTAACTTCCTTCTTGCTTTTCGGGTTGCCTTAATTATCTGTTGTAGTATACGAAATTACAAAGTAGCCCAAACATTTGGTAAATTGTCACAACAGGATTGGAACGGCACGAAATGAACAATAATGACAAAAAGACTAATGTATGAAAGCTGCGTGCTTAACACACTTCTGTACGGATCTGAATCTTGGACAATCTATTCAAGGTGCGAGCAAAAATTAAGTAGTTTCCACGTGAGCTGTCTCTGAAAAATGATGAGCATCAAATGGTAGGATAAAGTAACCAACCCAGACCACTGCACCTTACTTGACTTCTGTCCATCGTGACAACACTCAAAAGTCGAAGGTGGATTTAACATGTTAGAAGAAAGGACAACAAACACGTTCTGAAGCAAATATTTTATTATATGTCTACAGATGGAAATAAATCTATCTTCTTCACCTGTGTTTCAACCACTCTTCTCCACGCATACTTCTACCCTGGGGATTCCAGAAAAACGCCTCCCTCTCGTACAACACTCTCACTCAGTTTGCTTCCACAGTGTGTGTTTTGTCCAGCGCCATTTCCTTTGCTGCATCTCTTTTACCACTGTTGTCTGATACTTGTACATAGTTCTATGTTATGGTTATGGTTATGGAAGGCCGAGGTATCACTGCAAACGAATCAAAATCCATAATTGCTCAACCGCCCGTGCCAGTGGAATCATCCGACTTACTATTTCATCTCCCAATCAAAGAAAGTTAGCTGTAGTCCCCATCATAACAGTCTCAGCACACGCCAAAAGACATAGGCGAAACCGCACAAAGTGAACACAGCCATCTGTTCTCCATCATACGACATCATCATTCTTCGTAAATAATCGGAATATCGAAACACAATCAAAACAGATGAAATGCACAGCTCACGGTGTGCACAAAACACTTAACTCAGTAGCTCCTGCAACAAGCCGGACTTGGAAGATCTCTCTCTGCGATCAAGACTCAATCAGACTCTCTCATGAAGTCAGCTGTCTGTTTAAGTGATTCGATTGCCCCATATAGTTTCTCTTCCAGGGAGGTGGGTGTGGATCACATTGCTCTTCTCAGGTCTGTGTACTGGGGGCAATCCTGTAGAACATGTTTTGTAGTCATATTGTCCAGTGTACAGTGGTATAGGCTGGTTGTACCTATTTTGAATTTGGTGAACATGTGATTTCTCATTCTATTGTGGCCAGTGCGTAGGAGAAGTATAATGACTGATCCCTCCTTGATAGTTGACGGTATCCGTCCCTCTCTTTATGTTTTGGGTTTCTCGTTTCCATTTTTCATGGTACTGGCCTTTGAGGATGGATTTGACTTTATCATAACTGAGCAGATGGTTCTCTTGTGGTAATCTTCCTCTCTCTTCAGCTAATTTGTCTGCGCGTTCGTTCCCGTGTTTATTAGTGTGATGGTATCCACTGAATAACTACTCTCTGGAAGTTATTGCATAGTTGGTCCAGGGCTGTTCTCAAGTCAGTCACTGAACTAGAGTTCATTGTTCTTGGGGCTTTTTAGAGCTGATAGTACTGACAGTGTATCAGTCAGAATAACCAATTTATTGTGCATGTTATTTTTGTGTTGAGTAGCCAATGTTGCAGCATCTCTGAGGGCCTCAGTTTCTGCTTTAAAGTTGTTTGAGAATTTCCCAGTAGCTATTGACTTGGTGATCTCGTCCTGATTATTCAGCATCAAGAACACACCTCCCCCTCCATTTCTGGTGGCATTTGTAGCAGAACCATCTGTGTATATGTGGGACCAAGAGTCCTGTGGGTAGGTATCGTGTATGTGTTTTTCTGCTACGTGTTTGCTTTCTGTGTCTGATTGGAATATGAGGAAACTTCATTGCTCATTCATACCAGGACTCCGGACTCTCTTATTAAGGCAGCTGTCTGTTTAAGTGATTCTTTTGCTCTGTATAGTTTATCTTCCAGTGAGGTGGGTGTGGGCAACATTCTCCTTCTCAGGTCTGTGTACTGGGGCAATCCTGTAGAACATGTTTTGTTGTCATGTTATCCAGTGTACAGTGGCATAGGCTGGTAGTCCCTATTTTGAGTTTGGTGAACATGTGATGTCTCATTCTATTGTGGCCAGTGCGTAGGCGAAGTAGTTCTATGTTAGTATCTTTTTAATGACAAGACACAATGACATTTTGCACAAGTATCCATTATTGAACGTCTGCATCTTCGTAAATATCATGATTTATATTGCCCTCTATGTTCTACAACCGAATGATAAGACTGATTTAACATCGGAGTAAAATTTTGTTATTTTTTTTTTTACCTAATTTCTTTTCTTTCATTTCCATGTTTCCTAGTGAATGTGTAAAATAAAAGCTCCTCTGGTTTTTGTTTTTATCCGTATGTTGGCATCATGCTTTGTTCCTCCTCCTTTGTCTCTATTACTATCTGTCTATATATATATATGTGTGTGTGTGTGTGTGTGTGTGTGTGTGTGTGTTTTCATAATCTACGAATCCGATATAAAGTGGGACACTGAAGTATCAAGCTCTGTTCAACTCTATACTCAATGTGGTTTACTGTTCAACTCTATACTCAATGTGGTTTACTGTTCAACTCTATACTCAATGTGGTTTACTGGTAGGCACACGATCTATTTTGTCAGTAGATCAGCGTGATCGTCTCTAAAATGTTTCTTTATAGTCTCTTGTAGTCTCACTAAGATGATTCTACATACTTTTGTTTTCCTGTTATACTGATAGCAACATTATTCTTCTGTAATTTGTGCACTCCTGTTCATTTTTTTTCTTTTATAGTTTAATCATAAAACCTTCTTTTCAGTCTTTAAGTATTTCTTCTCTCTTTTTCTCCAATATTTTATGTAACATCTTGGTAGAGGTGTTAAAATTTTTGTTTTGATGGCTTCAGAAGGAACTTCACCTAGCCTTACAGTTTTTCCATCTTTTAAATGTTTCATGACTTTCATTATTTTCTCTTTGCTTGGTTTTTTACAGTTGCTGGTAGCATTTTGGAAGAAATTTATTGGTCTGATCTATTAAAATGTGATTCAAAATTCTCTTTCCATCTCTTTTTTTGTTCTTTTATATTGTTAAGCAGACTGCTTCTCGTAACCTTGATAAAGACAGTAAATGGTTTGCTTTTTCCTATTAATTTCTTAGTGTACAGTACATTAATATTTCCTTTGCTTGCCACTTCCTCTGCCTTTGTTGCCAATTCATCTATATATTTAATTTATTCTTTTTTTTTCAATGAATTTTGCGTTCTCTTTGTTCATCTCTGTGTATGTTTCCCCTGCTCCTTGGCAAAAGTACTTCTCATTCTTCTTTTACAGATGTCTGCGTTCTTATTTTGCACTTTAAAAAAATATCTCTATTGTCTCTGCTGCCATCTATGCTTTATGATGACGTTCTCTCCTCCGCCATGGCTTTTACACGTGTGTCACCTCACATGTACTTGATGTGTTTCCAAGAGTCTTCCGTTTCCGTTGTATCTTCAACTTGTTGGGGAATCTGGTTTAAGATAATGTAACTGCAGATTTTTCCTTCACTTCCTGCTCTCTACGAAGCATGACATTAAAATAGTATGTATCGTTAAGAACATCAATAAATAATAAACACTTTAGAAGGGATAAACGTTGACAGCAAAGATCTAAGAATAATAAAGAACATGTACTGGCAAGAAACAGCGGCCATAAGAACTGGAAATAAATTTGAAATTTTTCAACAAATAAACAGGATGTTAGGCAATGTTGTGTGCTGTCACCAGAATTATTTAATGTGTATAATGAGATTATTTTAAGATCCATAAGGGGCATGCCTGGAATAACAATTTGAGGTCATAAAATAAATAACCACAGGTATGCTGATGATAAAGTCTTAATCGCTGAGAATGAAAACGAATTACAAGAAATGTTAGACATTATAGTAAAGGAAAAAAAACAATAAACACTCAGCCTCAATAGCAAAGACAGAAGTAATGGTAGCAACAAAGAAATGGACATCACCGCAATGCTCAATAAAGACAAGTGGAACAATAAATAAGTGTAACTATCTGGGAACAATTGTAACCACAGATTGTAGATGTACAACACAGGTAAGATGCAGCTCTGGCAAAAGCAGCTTTCCCTTCAGAGAATAGAACACGGACCCTTCTGATAAGGAAGCGAGCATACTAACCACTCAGCCGCCCAGGCTCCACTAAAGGAGAGCTCCTAAAAAACACGAGAAAGGAAAAATCGCAAATTGTCAGACCCATTATGAGAAGAGAAAAGTTAAATTACTTGGTTACAGCTGACAAAATACAAGAGAAGAGAGATCGAAGACGACAAAGAGCAAAGATAATAGATAACTTAGTGTCGTGGAATGGAAAACTGCCAACAACATAATTGGTATGATGTACTGTGAACAGAGGGAGCCGCGATAGCTCAGTGGTTAGTGAACTGGACAACAAAGGATAGGAGGTAGGGTTCGATCCCAACCGACGGTTTCCGATTCATCCAGCCTTTAATGGGTACCGGATTTTTTTCTGGGAAAGTAAAGCGGCACGGGCGTAATACCGACCACATTACCCACAAATCATGTGCTGAAGGTCTGTAAAATTTATTGTCACTAACACCATATTCCCTATACGCCACTTGGCGTGACGGGGTACTTTACCTTTTTTTTTAACTGTGGACAGAGAGTTGTGAAAGGGCATGATTGCATGCGCTAATCAATATGGCACATGATAATGATGGTATAGTAACATATGGTAAAAAATAAAAGGACGTCTTTTTAAAATTAGAATATAAAAGTAAAGCTCTTTTAACTTTAATACATCTCATTTGTTTTCTTTTAAATTATGCGCAAAATGTGTTCAGCTTGTAATTGAAAGATAGATATCATATGAAAGGTGAAAAAATGTAGATAAAGGATGACAGTGTGCAAAACATTTGTCATGAAAATAGCCAGTAAAAATGTTTGATGAAAACCACGCTGTGAAAAATAAGTATTATTTTATATTAATTTGTTTTACAGTTTCTCAAATACTCCTGGCCATTAGTTTCTTTACAATGGCACCATCTCCACCATTAACAGCGTACTGAAAAGATCAAATAAAACTAGTCAAATAAACTAGACTAAAAAAAAAAGTCATTTCCTTTTATAATAGATAGAGTGCTACAACGTGCATCTACTAAAAGATTTGTTTTTTCTGTTTTTTTAGCAACAATTTATTTATGCTTAAGGGTAATACAATTAGAAAACACATTCTGTTGTGTTTTTGAAAAGCAGGAGGGACCAACAATAATTGTATAGTTTCCACAAAAAAGGAGGCAGCAAAGAAAAGAAGTGAAAAAAAAAATTATACATTTTAAGAAAATTTTATGACTTGAAATGTATATACTTCAAGCTATTTAAATTATATTCATTGTTGTAGAATACTGACTTTGAAAATTTCATTTCAGAAATCTACTTTTTCGTTTTCAACTTTCTCCCAAATGTGAAACCCGTGACAGGAAGAATACTGGTTGTGTTGATGGCGTTGGTTAGTGTTGATTGTGTGCACATAAACTATTACCGCGTGAAAACTTTTTGAATGTGCATAAGCTGTGCCACGTCTGTGCTTTTAAGGCTGTGTCATCGACATGTCACATATTGTTTATGTTGTGAATGTTGCCTTTTTCTCTACTAAAAAGACTTTAGAAAGTAAATAAATAAGAATACTTGTATCCTATAAAAATAAAAAAAAGTAAAGTGCTCCCGTCACGCACAGTGGTGTATAGGGAATATGGTGTTAGTGACCATATATTTTACAGACCTTCGGCACATGTTTTTTGGGGGTAATGTGGTCGGTATTACGCCCGTGCCGCTTTACTTTCCTAGAAAAACAATCCGGTACCCATTAAAGGCTGGGTGAACCCGGAAGCCGCCGTCGGTTGGGATCGAACCCTACCTCTTGTCCTTTGTAGTCCAGTTCACTAACCACTGAGCTATCGCGGCTCCCTACTTGTATCCTATGCTATGCATTAATTATATGGCTCTTTTCCTCTTGTCAGACGGTCTAGTGGAGGCTATTGTGTATTTTTTTTGTGAGGTTTTGTTTTTGTCGAACAGCTTCTCTCGTGGTTAATTATATCAATGTTTGACAAAAACACTCGGCCACAGAATGAACAAGTCAGGCCCACTGATCTAGAGGGTTTTCCATCCTTTTTCATGAGTATTTTCTTTTCTAGGTTTTGCCTTAGCACAGTCTCAAATGATGTTATATCATTATTTATACATGCTCTCCATGATGTGTGATCACATGCCTGATGTTCCCAGTTATTTTCACAGATGGAGATTCAGAGATGACTTACACATATCTCTATGTCGTAGTTTAGGTCTGCCGATTTGTCTTTTTTTCCGATGCATTAATTAATGAAAAAAAAATTACTCAGACAAGAAAATATTCTCGGCATTTGTAATGTCAGGCGGAGTGAAGGAGAACTAAATATGAACTCTCCATAAGAAAAGAGAATGCAATAATTGGAACAGACAAACGTGTTTTTGAATAGATCGTGGGAGATATGGACACAAAGAAATAAATGATAATGGCGATATATTTATGAACCTCTTCGACATACACATCTATCAGCTAACGCTACTTCCTTTGCTGACATTCTTATTTGCTGTCTCTTTGTTCACTAATTCTTTTTACACAAATATTAGCTTTTGTTGTGCACAAAAAAAAAAACAACAACAACAAAACTAGAAATAATTCCCACCATAGAGTATATAAAGGAGCCGCGATAGCTCAGTGGTTAGTGAACTGGACTACAATGGACAAGGGGTAGGGTTCGATCCCAACCGACGGCTTCCGGGTTCACCCAGGGTTTAATGGGTACCGGATTTTTTTCTGGGAAAGTAAAACGGCACGGGCGTAATACCGACCCCATTACCCCCAAAAAAATCATGTGCCGAAGGTCTGCACAATTTATGGTCGCTAACACCATATTTCCTATACGCCACTTGGAGTGACGGGAGCTCTTTACTTTACTTATAGAGTATATAAAGGAACAACAGACAAAATGGTTTAGCCACGTGATAAGGCAGAAAGATCAAAACACTACACAACAAGCATTCAATAAACGTTGCCATAACACCAGAACCAAGGGCCAACCACGAAAAAAGATGGATTGATGGAATATTATAAACACTAGGAAATATAAGTGCAGGAGAAGCCATTAGAGGAGAAAAAGACCGCCAACTCGAAGTCCGGTCGACACTGAAAGGCTTAAAAAGATGAATGTGTACATTCTAAATGAAAAGCACATTCTACATTCTAAGAACTAAATGTTCTTTTGTCATAATAATGATGTTTTTTTTTCCATTTTTGTTATAGTTCTATTATCTTGTATTTTTCCTTCCAATATTAGTTTTAGCAGGTTGCTGTGTCTTTTAATACCTTGTGTTAAGCAAGGTTGTGTACTGTCACCTGATTTGTTTAATATATATAGTAAGATTATTTGATTATTTTAAGATCCATAAGGGGCATACATGGAATAACAATCGGAGGTCATAATATAAATAATTTAAAGTATGCGGATGATAGTCTTACTCGCTAAGAGTGAAAACGAGGTGCAAGAAATGTTAGACATTATAGTGAAGGAAAGCAAAAATAAAGGAATAAAGCCTTAATATAAAAAAATACAGAAGTAATTGCAACAAAAAAAGAAAAATACATCACCGCAATGCACAATAAAGACAAGTGGAACAATATTAAAACAGGTAAATGAATTTAAATATCTGGGAACATTGTTAACGTCAGATGGTAGATGTACAACAGAGGTGAGATGCAGAATGATTCAAGCAAAAGTAGCTTTCCAAAACATGAGGAAGATACTATGCAATCCATTTTTGACAATAGAAACAAGAAAAAGAGTTCTTAAATGTTATGCAGAGACAGTCTTATCATTTGGAAGTGAATCATGGACAATAGGACAACAAATAAGAAAATCACTGGAGGCTGTAGAAATGTGGTTTTACGGAGGAATATTGAGAATACCATGGACAGCTACGAAAAATAATGAAAACGTTCTGAAATAGACCAAAGCAAAAAAAAAAAAAAGAGCTAATTTCCAATATTAGGAAGAAACAATTATAATTTTTTGACCATGTAATGAGAAGGAAACAGCTGGAATATATTGTTACAAGTGGGAAAATTGAGGGAGGAAGAGACAAATGGAAGCAAATATAAAAGATACCAGACATCTTAAGAGAATGGCTTTGGCAGAAGGTCAATAATAGAAATAGTAAAACACTGTCGAGATCGAAAGTTGTGGAGAGACATGATCACCTATGCCAGTAGGTATGGAACTCGCTGATGATGATGTTCTTCATTTTAATTATATTTTCTTTCTTCTGCTGTTGAAGCTCCTAAATATCGGTTTTGTTAGATTTGATTCTATTTAAAAACTTCTTGATTACTCGCTGCTGTTTTCTATTCAACTAATCATTGTTTTTAACTTTAGAAAGTGGAGACTTAAAATGTTACTTACTCCCTGCCA
Source organism: Megaustenia siamemsis (assembly GCA_032433765.1). Taxonomy (NCBI): domain Eukaryota; kingdom Metazoa; phylum Mollusca; class Gastropoda; order Stylommatophora; family Ariophantidae; genus Megaustenia; species Megaustenia siamemsis. The sequence goes on from JAVIAB010000124.1 coordinate 34,125,104, forward strand.
CTGTTTCATTGTTTGACATTAAAATACAATTAAGATTGTATGGTTGTGGTTGGTCACACAGTGGTGATCACAAGCAAAATGATCTGTGGGCGGTGTGGTGGACACGAGCATCCTATTGTGGACCAATGCTCTACATCAACTTGCTAAACTAGACCACACTATATCAGATTAAAGCCGACTCGATTATAATGTTATCAGATCTTTGTGTTACTCCAACCGTAAATATACCCTCTGACGTGATATTATTAGCTTGTTATGGGCAACAATGAACATGAAAGTTAATGTATCATCTGTTTCAGATGAGAATATATCACGAAATTTAATAGAATAATGATACTCGTGCCATCATAACTATCCTGCTGTTCTCCATAAATCCGTTAGCACAAACACAACCATCCCAGCTGTTATCACCACCACTATCAGCACGATCTCTAACAACATATTAGTTTGTTATCACGCTCTTTGTATATATTATTAGTAAGGTCATTAGCATAATCGCAATAGTGACTTATTGTCATTCATTTAATGAAGGGTAACCAGTTATGGCACATTAATTGACCCGTTGACAGTCCTTCATAATTGTATTCTTCCCATTAACATTAACAGCACAATTAAATGCAGTAGCTTGAAACCTGGCAAGTTCATTTCAATTATGATAATACCCTCTCCATCTCAATGACGAAGTCATTATTGTACCACTATTATCAATGACACATGCAGCATTATTATCTTATGGTCAATAATTTTGCACACCACAATGGTTCATAACGTGATAACATTGACGTATCACATTTCTAATGTTTTTATAATGATGAGAATTATATCTTCACATTATTGTAAACACTGACAACATTCACTTGTTTCATTTGCAAAATTAAAAAACCTATTCTTACATCGTTATCAACGTACTAATGAATAAGATTAACTATTCAACACACATTACTTGAATAAGGTTAACTATTCAACAAACATTACTTGAATAAGATTAACTATTCAACACACATTAGTTGAATAAGGTTAGCTATTCAACAAACATTACTTGAATAAGATTAACTATTCAACACACATTAGTTGAATAAGGTTAACTATTCAACAAACATTACTTGAATAAGATTAACTATTCAACACACTTTAGTTAAATAAGGTTAACTATTCAACAAACATTACTTGAATAAGATTAACTATTCAACACACATTAGTTGAATAAGGTTAACTATTCAACAAACATTACTTGAATAAGATTAACTATTCAACACACATTAGTTGAATAAGGTTAACTATTCAACAAACATTACTTGAATAAGATTAACTATTCAACACACATTAGTTGAATAAGGTTAACTATTCAATACACATTACTTGAATAAGATTAACTATTCAATACACATTAGTTGAATAAGATTAACTACTCAACAAACATTGCTTGAATAAGAATAGCTATTCAACACACATTACACGAATACGATTAACTATTTAACACACATTACATGAATAAAATTAACTATTCAACACACATTAGTTGAAAAAGGTTAACTTCAACAAAAATTACTTGAATGAGATTAACTATTCAACAAACATTACTTGGATAAGAATATCTATTCAACACACTTTACATGAATACGATTAACTGTTCAGCAAACGTTACGTTTATCCGTTATGTTGCTCTGTGAAACAATATGTTGTGTTTCTGTGTGAAATAATCTGTTGTGTTGCTGTGTGAAACAATCTGTTGTGTTGCTGTGGGAAACAATCTGTTGTGTTTTTCTGTGAAACAATCTGTTGTGTTGCTGTGTGAAACAATCTGTTGTGTTGCTGTGTGAAACAATCTGTTGTGTTGTTCTGTGAAACAATCTGTTGTGTTGCTGTGTGAAACAATCTGTTGTGTTGCTGTGTGAAACAATATGTTGTGTTGTTCTGTGAAACAATCTGTTGTGTTGCTGTGTGAAACAATCTGTTGTGTTGCTGTGTGAAACAATCTGTTGTGTTGATATGTGAAACAATATGTTGTGTTGCTGTGTGAAACAATATGTTGTGTTGCTGTGTGAAACAATCTGTTGTGTTGCTCTGTGAAACAATCTGTTGTGTTGCTCTGTGAAACAATCTGTTGTGTTGCTCTGTGAAACAATCTGTTGTGTTGCTCTGTGAAACAATCTGTTATGTTGCTCTGTGAAACAATCTGTTATGTTGCTCTGTGAAACAATCTGTTGTGTTGCTGTGTGAAACAATCTGTTGTGTTGATGTGTGAAACAATCTGTTATGTTGCTCTGTGAAACAATCTGTTGTGTTGCTGTGTGAAACAATCTGTTGTGTTGATGTGTGAAACAATATGTTGTGTTGCTGTGTGAAACAATATGTTGTGTTGCTGTGTGAAACAATCTGTTGTGTTGCTCTGTGAAACAATCTGTTGTGTTGCTCTGTGAAACAATCTGTTGTGTTGCTGTGTGAAACAATCTGTTGTGTTGCTGTGTGAAACAATATGTTGTGTTGTTCTGTGAAACAATCTGTTGTGTTGCTGTGTGAAACAATCTGTTGTGTTGCTGTGTGAAACAATCTGTTGTTTTGATGTGTGAAACAATATGTTCTGTTGCTGTGTGAAACAATATGTTGTGTTGCTGTGTGAAACAATCTGTTGTGTTGCTCTGTGAAACAATCTGTTGTGTTGCTCTGTGAAACAATCTGTTGTGTTGCTCTGTGAAACAATCTGTTATGTTGCTCTGTGAAACAATCTGTTATGTTGCTCTGTGAAACAATCTGTTGTGTTGCTGTGTGAAACAATCTGTTATGTTGCTCTGTGAAACAATCTGTTATGTTGCTTTGTGAAACAATCTGTTGTGTTGCTCTGTGAAACAATATGTTGTGTTGCTCTGTGAAACAATCTGTTGTGTTGCTCTGTGAAACAATCTGTTGTGTTGCTGTGTGAAACAATCTGTTGTGTTGATGTGTGAAACAATATGTTGTGTTGCTCTGTGAAACAATCTGTTATGTTGGTCTGTGCAACATTATGTTGTAACTGCGCTATATATTATCCGAATTCAGCATAGTATTATTTTTCCTATAGGTTTGCCTTGTCTTTTCCACTGATACTCTTTTGGCCATATTAATTGATGTGCTTAAAGGTTGCCATAGAGAGCAAATGTTCAATGTTGTTCTTCTGTTCTGGTTCACTGTTCTCATGTAACCAGTTAACTGTGAACTGCTGGTTCACTCTTCTCATGTAACCAGTTAACTGTGAACTGCTGGTTCACTCTTCTCATGTAACCAGTTAACTGTGAACTGCTGGTTCACTCTTCTCATGTAACCAGTTAACTATGAACCGCTGGTTCACTCTTCTCATGTAAGCAGTTAACTGTGAACCGCTGGTTCAATCTTCTCATGTAGGCAGTTAACTATGAACCGCTGGTTCACTCTTCTCATGTAAGCAGTTAACTGTGAACCGCTGGTTCAATCTTCTCATGTAGGCAGTTAACTATGAACTGCTGGTTCAATCTTCTGATGTAGGCAGTTAACTTTGAAAGGCTGGTTCAATCTTCTCATGTAGGCAGTTAACTATGAGCCGCTGGTTCTCACTTCTGATGTAAACAGTTAACTATGATCCGCTGGTTCACTCTTCTGGTGTAAACAGTTAACTATGAACCGACGGGTTCAATCTTCTCATGTAGGCAGTTAATTTTGAAAGGCTGGTTCAATCTTCTCATGTAGGTAGTTAACTATAAACCGCTGGTTCACTCTTCTCATGTAACCAGTTAACTATAAACCGCTGGTTCACTCTTCTCATGTAACCAGTTAACTATGAACCGCTGGTTCACTCTTCTCATGTACGCAGTTAACTATTAACCGCTGATTCACTCTTTTCATACAAGCAGTTGACTATGAACCGCTGGTTCACTCTTTTCATATAAGCAGTTGACTATGAACCTCTGGATCACTCTTTTCATATAAGCAGTTGACTATGAACCGCTGATTTACTCTTCTCATGTAAGCAGTTAACTATGAACCGCTGATTTACTCTTCTCATGAAAGCAGTTAACTATGAACCGCTGGTTTCTCATGTAAGCAGTTAACTATGAACCGCTGGTTTACTCTTCTCGTGTAAGCAGTTAACTATGAACCGCTGGTTTCTCATGTAAGCAGTTAACTATGAACCGCTGACAACACTCAGCCCAGGTGCTGTGGGAATGTCATAGATCTTACATCATAGAGATTTCTTACAACAATCCTGAAGCTGCATGATATTGCAATCAATCATGATTTGAGTTTGTGCGTTTGACTCAACGAAGGACATTTGTCTGATTAGACTTTAAAAATATATATTTAAAAAAAAAAAAAATTCAAATTCACACTCTCATTAGTGAATGTCGTTTTGCCTCGATTGCTCCTCCGCAAGGAAAAGTGATAGAACCTAGAGTAGCCTCCCCTGTGTTCGTACATTTACATCCGGTTTGAGTTTGGCCATATTATCTTTTTACTGAGATATCTGTTCTGTCTGATCTCAACTGATTTGTCCTTTGTGGTCAGCTTCTTTTGAGGAACTACCGTGAAGTCAACAAAACAGAGTTGGCTTCGGCTCGAATTCTTTAAGGCAAGAAATAAACAGTCAGTTATAGTTCGTGAAATGTTGACGGCCGATCACACCCAAAACAGACTTTTAACCAAACATAATTTCTCTCTTGAATTTAAACAGAAACCCCCCCCCCTCCCCGCCCCCCACCCCACCCCACATACACACGCATTAAATAAAAGCAAAATGAGATTAAATAAAATTATTTTTAAAAAATTAAGAAATAATAATAATAAAACATTTAAACGGAGAGGTATTCGGTCTAATGGAAAATAGTCATAATTACTATATATATATATATATATATATATATACAAAAGAAATAGAGAAATATAAAATTATATTATTATTTCATTGGACAAATCAGGAAAGACAATTTTTCCCCAACAAGCAACGTTATTACATGTTTTTATAGGGGTGGGGGGAGGGGGGGGGGGCTGGTTGGTCTCGAGCAAGACTCCGGTAGAATCCTACGGGTTAAAGATTCAGAGTTTCATTTTCGATTGAAATAACTACCGCGATCCGAACCGCAAGACGCCGGCCTCGATACAGAGAGGTTGTGGGTTCAAATCCAGGCTGCACCGGTTGGGATTTTTATTTATGATTTCTCTCTGCGACAACCACCCCTGGTCTCAGCAGCGAGGCCCGGCTTGAAACGTCAATTACTCATCGACGGGAAAAAATATGAGCACCTCCGAAATCGAAGTTATCTGCCTGTCCTGCGAGGGACCCATGTGCACACGGCCACCAGGGAAAAATGGATTAGCACGCAAAATTCAGTTCCTATTCTCTAGGGACTTCGTCAGAGGTCAAACTGTCGAACGAAAGAAAAAAACAAAAAAAAAACAAAACATGTTTTTATCAGCCAATCTCTGGCAATGGCCAAACCAAACATGTTGCAGTTTAAATGCTAGCGAAGTGACACTTGCTTCAGATACAGATGAGTAGGGACGAAAGACTTTGAACATAAATTAAAGTATGTTTTATACATCTTCTCACTATTTAGCATATGATTTTGTCTGCGCAAATAGTTAACGACGGGAGAGCCGGTGGTCGAATCGATAACTTGTGCTTCAAACCTGGAGACCGTGGGTTCGAATCGCGGTAGTTATTTCATTGGAAAGTGAAACTCTGAACCGAACAACCGTAGAATGCTTCCTGATTTGTTGATAACTTTCGTCGCGTCCGCTTGACATTCAATAGAATGAAATGTGATGTGATTGAAAAATGACGTTCTCTAGCCGATAATGCTGATGAAGTAGATCACAAGTACACAATGACGTTCTCTAGCTGATACTAATGATAAAATAGGTCACAAGTACACAGTGACGTTCTCTAGCTGATACTAATGATAAAATAGGTCACAAGTACACAATGACGTTCTCTAGCCGATACTGCTGATGAAGTAGATCACAAGTACACAATGACGTTCTCTAGCCGTTCCTGCTGAAAAATAGCTCACAAATACACTATGACGTTCTCTAGCCGATACTGCTGATAAAATAGGTCAAAAATACACAATGACGCTCTCTAGCTGATCCTGCTGACAATATAGGTCACAAGTACACAATTCAAGAAAGACATTGCAAGTGACAGCAATTTTTTTTTAGGTTGCTTAGTTGTCAGTGTGCTGAAATGCAGGTCACTCTATGCAAAGCGCTGCGTCGAGGAGTATGTGTTTGATCCTTCTTCGAGCTGCCTATTGCACATTATATTTTTTGTTTGTGTTTCATTTGTGGATTTTTCCGAGTGTTGTAAACACCCCCCCCCCTCCTTTTTTTATCGGCTTCTAATGTTTCATTTTTCAGTCGCCTCAAATCTAATTATTATTTATTTCATGAGAAAATAGGTACCTGGCTGAATGAGTTAGGGAGGGTAAATAAGGAAATCTCTAAATGCTATACGAGATGCTATGTCATGTGACACACTTGAACCGTCCTAAGCATTGACCGGAAATCGTCACGTTGTATATATCGTATCTTCAGTTGCCTCCTACTTGTCACTTCCTGGTATCAACATAACCATTACAACAGTTATCTTTCCTTGGTTCGTATTTTACATATTGCGATGTATATCCTCTTGCATTGTTTGTCCACACAGATTTATTTTCTTATATTTCTTCTTATCATCCTGTCAACTTCATGTTTTAAACCATGTACACGTGTTTGAGGATACAAAAAAAAACGCCGTTCATTTCCATAGGCGTCACGTTCCGGTATTAAGCGGCGTTAATTAGGACTCGTGGGAGGGAACGGAAGTGGCGTGTGGATTTCCCTAGGGGGTAATTCACACGAGTCGCGTTGTATCTCGCGAGGCCCGGAGTACGAGTGTCTCAAGTTCTAGACGAGGTCTGAGAGTCATCAGCAGTCAACAATCAGGAGGTGAATGAAAGAAAAAGTGGCGGGTAGTTGCTTATTTCTATGTTCACAAGGCGTTTATCAAACCTAAAATTGCATGGTTATTAGTTCAGCAAAATATGGACCTTTTTCCTTTGATTTAATATCAGTTGGTAAGGTTAACTCCATACACATCTTGTAAAAGAATAATAAAAGAATTGTATATCAAAACTCCAGGAGCAGATTACAATAGTGACCATGTACATGGAGTTGGAAAGATAAGAATAAATTGCGGAAGACACAGAAATCCCCAAGAAATATAAAATTAGAACTAGATATCCTTAGAGTAGATAGACAGATGAGTGTACGATTGGACAAAATAGATATAATGCTGTTGAGAAAATGCAAGACATCGAGGAACAGTGGGAAATGCTCAAACAATCAAATCAACAACCATCTAAAGAAGCAATACCAGTGACTAAAAGAATCAAGAAAAAGCAAATGGATGACAGAAGAAATATTAGAGCTAATGGACGAAATACGAAAACATAAGAAAGAAGAACGGTTATACAAGATATTGTACAAAAGATCCAAAACAAATGTAGAGAAGCAAAGGAATGATGGTTAAAGCAGAAATGTGAAGAAATGGAAAAACAACAAAAGAAAGACTCAAAATGTACGCACAATCAGTTAAATGAATTAACAGGAAGAAAAGAAGTCAAAGTTTCAGGATGCGTGAAATCAAAGGAAGGAAATATAATAATGGGACAGGAGAAGACAATGGAAAGATGGACAGAATATATCAGCCAACCCAGATGGCAGTGTTCCCTAGCTTTTGGCTTCTCGTGGCAAGGCGCTGTGCCACTGAGTATAGATTCGATCCTGATTCGGACCATATATTGATCTTTGTTTTTTCTGTTATTGATTATTTGTCATTTTCTTCCCGAGTGCTGTAAACATACTCCTCTGAATTGATTCGCTGATTATCGTCTTGGAAGTTTCCCCTCTTATGTAAATGTAATAATATTTATGTATTATTATTTGTCTCAAGACCTGTGAGTATAGGTAAAGGAAACATTGAGGCTAAGATATTAAATACAGATTATACCTGGAAATGAATAGAGGAGACAGTAAAGGACAGAAAGGACTGGGGATCTTTTGTTAATGGCCTAATCCCAATGGAGTGTGAATAAGGCAAAAATAGAATAGAATAGAATAGAATAGAATAGAATAGAATAGAATAGAATAGAATAGAATAGAATAGAATAGAAATAATTCTTTGGGAATGTTTAGAGTAGCCTCAATTTTTGTCTGTGTAAACTTTATTTTTTTTTACTCCTATATCTGTCCTCATCAAACACGTTCCAAGCCGTCCTGTTTAGTGCCAGTCTTCGTAGAGATCGCTCCATGTCTTTTCTCACCTTCTTCATCTCTGATTTCATCTATCTTATCCAAATATATTTTGGCTTTCTATTTGTCTCCTTCTCTGAAACATAAAAGGCCTGTTGTGCAATTCTGTCATTTGGCTTCTGTAGTGTTGTGTCATATACAGCGCCAGCGTCATTGTCTTATCTCTTTGTCCATTGGTGGTGTTGTCTGGTACAATCTCCCATCCTATCACCAAGCTTGTACAATCTATACACTGAGCACATCTTTAAATACATCGCAGAGATGCTAGGCCTAAACATTAATGGAAAGATAATCAATAATCTAACATATGCTGATGCTACTGTACTACTAACTACTATCAGAAAATCCTAAAGATCTACAACAATAACTTAATAAAATAAACATGACAAGCAAAAAAAAAAATGGATTAGATATGAATATCAAAAAGACTAAAACTATCATCATAGACTAAGAAAATACTCAAAACCAACAAATGGTTAATTAATGCAGTTGGTCAATAATAAAATAAAACTAGGAGAAATACCTCTACTAGACGTAGAATCTTACATATATCTGGGCAGTAATATAGATAAAGAGGGAGGAACAGAAAATGATACCAAAATAAGGATATCAAAAGCAAGAGGAGCTTTCATTGCACTGGGAAACATATGGAAATCCAAAGAAATTAGGTTAAATACAAAATTTAAATTTTCAGCTCAAATGTTAAGTCGGTCCTATTATATGGCTGTGAAACATGGAGAATAACAAAATTGACAATCACGAAGGTACAGACTTTCATTAATGGATGCTTACGCAGAATAAAGGGATGGAAATGGCAGGACAAAGTCACTAACGTGGAATTATGGAAATGTACCGGTCAAATACCAGTGGATAAAGAGATACAGCGAAGACGGTGGCGATGGATAGGACACACACTACGGAAGCCAACTGAGAGTATTACACAACAGGTCCTTTTTTGGAATCCCTAGGGGAAAAGACAAAGAGGAAGACCAAGGAATTCTTGGAGAAGACAGATCGAAGCAGAGATGAAGATGATGGGGAAGACATGGAATGATCTTAAAAGAATAGCAAAAAACAGAACGACTTGGAAAGTGTTTGTTGAAGACCTATGCTCCACTGGGAGCTAAAAGGTAGAAGAAGAACAAATGGTTATCAAAATTGAAGGAATAGACCTGGAGACAGTTCAGAGCTACAGCTACCTTGGCCATACTATAACCAGTGATGGAAAATTTAAAACTAAAATAAACAAAAGAATAGGAATTGCAAAAGCTAATTTTAATGTCATGAAAAATATACTAACATCAAAACAAAAAAACACCAAGGCTAAAACAAAGAATTGCAAAATATAATATCTTCTCAACATTCCTGTATGGTGCAAAAAAATGGACATTAGACAAGAAAACAGAACAGAAAATTGAAGCATTTTGAAATGTGGATATATAGAAGAATAGGTAGAATTGGATGGAAAGAAAAGAAAACAAACGATGAAGTCATCAAACAGCTGAAGATGAAAAGAGAACTACTAGATACAATTCAAAAAGACAAATGCGATTTTTGGGTCATGTTAAAAGATACAACAGCCTACTAAACGTAATCCTGGAGGGGAAAGTTCCAGGTGAAAGAAGCAGAGGCAGACCAAGAATAACATGGACGAGTAACATCAATAGATGGACGAAGTCAGCCTATGATAACCTGCACCATCAAAGCAAGAGAAAGGACAGAATTGCGCTCCTTGGTAGCCAACCTTCGATGTGGAGATGGCACTCGATGATGATGACAATCTGCCATAGTTCTAAGTTTTTATAGTGCTTTTGTTGTTATCCATGCTTCAGAGCCACATATTTGGGTTGATTTAACAATGGTGTTTATCAGTTTTTTTTTATGTAAACAATGGTTAGAATGAATGTGTGCCTACATACAATATGTTTAGATGTCTCATCTGTATGTCTAGTTGTGTGTCCACATATATTTCTGGTTGTGTTTCTGCACCAAATGGTTAATTGTTTACCCACACACTATGTATAGTTTTCTGTCACCACTATTTCTAGTTGTGTGCCCACATTACATGTTTTGTTGCCTGTCCACCCATATTCCTAGTTGTATGTCTACACCATATGTCTAATTGTCTATCCACACCGTATATATATATATATAGTTGTCTGTCCACCCATATTTCTTTTTGTGTTAACACACCATATGTGTAACTATGTTGCAACGCAATATGTCTAATTGCCTGCCCACACCATATACTTAGATTTATGTCCACCTGTGTTTCTAGTTGTCTGCCAAAACGTTGCCTCATTGCATGCTATCTCCCATTAGCTTACCATCGACAAGAAAAGGTACAGATGTAAGAATGATTGAAAACACATACAATAGTTTGAACACCAAAATCCCTTGGCTAGAATCTGATTAATGAACAACAGTTTCTTCACTGTTCAAGTTAACGTGATGTCTGTCAAAGTGACATCCACGGAAAGAGTTAATCAGTTAACAAGAGGACACAATCTAATGCTGATATGTATTTGGCGTGTATTCTCTAGTTAGCTATCAGAAGTTTCGTTGGTTCTTTCTTAAGTAATGACTTCTAATCTGCATATTACTTCTACAAAAATAAATTAGAAAACATAAGCTTTGGTAGTTGGAAGTTTTTTGTGGAGGTACCCCATTATGTTGTGGTTTTGATTTGTTTTTTCTTCCTCTTTCCTTCTTCATTTGCCTTTCAGCGTCAAGGAGAGAGATAATTTGCGCTCTTCTGTTCGTCTCTGTTATCTTGTTTGCGTTCACCCGATGACTAAAAGATAACACCTCTTCGTCATCCGTCCTTGATAGGACATTAAGTGAACATTTGTGCGTTGCGTTGTGGTTTTGCCGTATAACTGTGATACTTGCAACACAACCGACTTCAGCACATGCTGTTGTTATCTTTCCTAGTATTTCAAAATTCCGACAATCCATCATTTTCGTGGTCGACCTTTGGTTCTGGTGTTCTGGCAACGTTTATCGCAGGCTTTATGTGTTGTGTGTTCATCTTTCTGTTTTGTCACGTGACCAAAATATTTTATTTGTTGTTTCTTTATATATATATATATATATATATATATATATATATATATATATATATATATATATATATATATATATATATATATATATATTATATGGCGGCGATTATTCCTAGCTTTTTTTCCCAGTTCTTCATTTCTGATCTTATCTCTCAGAATGTTTTCTATCATTCATCTAATACATTTCATCTCAGTAGAGGTTACATTTCTTATTAGAAAGTAAAGCGACACGGGCTTAATACCGACCACATTACCCCGAAAATCATGTGCCGAAGGTCTGTAAAATTTATAGTCTAACACCATATTCCCTATACGCCACTTGGCGTGACGGGGGTACTTTACTTATACTGCATCTGTTGCTTGGGTATTATGACCTGACCTAAAGCTATGACATCGGGAGATTCGTATTCCTGGCAGTTTTGGTAGACCTCAGTCGGTAAAAACACAAATGATACGTTTACACTTTTTAAAAGATGTGGTGGACTCGATAAACTGATCGATCTGTAAGATAACATTATGATGCTGTCATTATGGACATCCTGTGATGAGTTTACAGCTGGTGGGATTGACGATGGCGAAACGAATGGACAGCAATGTAGGCAGAGGTGCACATTGTGTCAAACTTAGGGCTAAATGTTAAGAATGACCTTGAACCAAGCATCGACGCGATGTTATGATGCCACCGTCACAGGATGTGTGTGTGCCAACCAATAGTTGTTTTACTGATCACAGATCAAAAATGAGAAAGGGGGGTGTGTGTGCTTCTGTTACTCAGTAAAACGCGTGGAGCAAATGGTGTCCAAATCACTGAGCAATGACACATTTTCAGGATGCTGTGGTAGGTAATTTTCAAAGAAATAATCTCATACGCTCATTTTTATTGCCTTTTCATTGGCGGAATTTTAAGTCACGCTGATCCGAGAAAATAATCGCCGTAATTGGGAATTGAATCAGAAAACTTTGAGGCTAATAGCTAGGACACTAGCCATCAGCCACCACTGTGCTGGTCAAAGGGAGATGATCTTTTGGTGCAGAGACCGTGAAGGCGCTGTGTTGAAGCAGATGTTGTAGAACACCATTTTATTGACTGTAGCTTGTTTACCTTTGTAATATGATGCCACAGCATATCGATCAGTTACTGCCACCGTTACGTTTTATTATTGCTAATGTTTTTGACTTAATCTGTTGTGACAAGTTCTTCTTTTCGTTCACTGAATATTTCAGATACTTTTTCAGCTTTTATTTATAACTTCAATGAGAAATAAATAGAGAGTGAGAGAGAGAGAGAGTGCAGGTATATTGTATCATTTATTATTACAGTTTTCAATCTTGTATTCCCCTTTGCTTTAACAGGATTTTTTGTTTTAGTAAACAACGTTGAGAAGACTTGCAGCGATGTACATGCGAAACACACACACACAAAAGTATCCACTGATACATAGGTCTCGTACACTGACAGTGTGAATGACAATTATATACCCTACAAAAGTTCATATTAATGAAGGAGTACTACAAGTGCACTCTCTTAATATCACAACAATATCAGAAACTAAAAATCAAATATATTTTGAACCAACCTTGGAGGGAAAAAAGGTGTATAAAACCACCTGATACGGTAATGTGACCATCATTCCAGCACCACCATTAACTGTACAAAGTTCTCACGGGAAGAGAGTATGCCAAAATCATGTGACCATCATTTCGAGCCCAAACATGGCGCCAACAACGTTCTCACGGGAAGAGAGTATGCCAAGATCATGTGACCATCATTTCGAGCACCAACATGGCGCCTACAACGTTCTCACGGGAAGAGAGTATGCCAAGATCATGTGACCATCATTCGAGCACCAACATGGCGCCTACAACGTTCTCACGGGAAGAGAGTATGCCAAGATCATGTGACCATCATTCGAGCACCAACATGGCGCCTACAACGTTCTCACGGGAAGAGAGTATGTCAAGATCATGTGACCATCATTCGAGCACCAACATGGCGCCTACAACGTTCTCACGGGAAGAGAGTATGTCAAGATCATGTGACCATCATTCGAGCACCAACATGGCGCCTACAACGTTCTCACGGGAAGAGCGTATGACAAGGCCATGTGACCATCATTTCAGCACCAACATAACGCGTACAAAGTTCTCACGGGAAGAGAGTATGCCAAGATCATGTGACCATCATTCGAGCACCAACATAACGCGTACAACGCTCTCGCGGGAAGAAAGTATGACAGTAATTGACCATTGAAACCTTTCAAGAAGGACACATCTCCATCGACCTTATTTGCTTGCTTGCGTTCGCCCGATGACTTAAGGAGTGTACCTAGTTATCATCCGCCCTTAAAAGGACGTTAAGTGGGCGTGTCTGCGTTGTGTTGTGGTTTACAGTAAAACTGTGACATTTGCGCCTTTTGGCCCAACACATCCGACTTCAGCACGACATTTTTGAGTACCGGGTTGTCTTCCCTCTTCGATCCCTACTCGCTTGGCCAGACTAGACAGGTTCGTCTGTTACTAAAGGCAGTACGGAGAGGTGGAGCAGGGTCTGGATGGTTCTGGTTCACCGATCCTGGCGCAAGCCATCAGCTGTGGATCGCTGACAACTTCCAGCTCTGGTGCTGGGAGGCGCGCCTTCGCCTCCGACCTTATTTTAAGTTGTTCTTCCATTGTTGAAATAAATTTCAGTTGCAACTATAACTTTAATTTCATTGTTCTCAATGCTTGGTAGATTGCTAACTTACAAACCTGAGCTTATGCACGGGACACTAGCACTCCAGTGTAGGGTCAAGTCATCACGGGACACCTCACTCTTACTTAGTCGGTTAGAAATGGTTGTTGCAAACAGAATAGGTGGACAACTCAATCTTACTTAGTCGGTTAGAAATGGTTGTTGCAAACAGAATAGGTGGACAACTCAATCTTACTTAGTCGGTTAGAAATGGTTGTTACATAACAGAATAGGTGGACGACTCACTCTTACTTAATCGGTTAGAAATGGTTGTTACAAACAGAATAGGTGGACAACTCACTCTTACTTTGTCAGTTAGAAATGGTTGTTACGAACAGAATAGGTGGACAACTCAATCTTACTTAGTCGGTTAGAAATGGTTGTTGCAAACAGAAGAAGTGGACAACTCACTCTTACTTTGTCAGTTAGACATGGTTGTTACAAACAGAATAGGTGGACGACTCACTCTTACAAAGTCGATTAGAAATCGTTGTTACAAACAGAATAGGTGGACAACTCACTCTTACTTTGTCAGTTAGAAATGGTTGTTACGAACAGAATAGGTGGACAACTCAATCTTACTTAGTCGGTTAGAAATGGTTGTTGCAAACAGAAGAAGTGGACAACTCACTCTTACTTTGTCAGTTAGACATGGTTGTTACAAACAGAATAGGTGGACAACTCAATCTTAATTTGTCAGTTAGAAACGGTTGTTACAAACAGAATAGGTGGACGACTCACTCTTACTTAATCGGTTAGAAATGGTTGTTACAAACAGAATAGGTGGACAACTCACTCTTACTTTGTCAGTTAGAAATGGTTGTTACGAACAGAATAGGTGGACAACTCAATCTTACTTAGTCGGTTAGAAATGGTTGTTGCAAACAGAAGACGTGGACAACTCACTCTTACTTTGTCAGTTAGAAATGGTTGTTACAAACAGAATAGGTGGACGACTCACTCTTACTTAGTCGATTAGAAATGGTTGTTACAAACAGAATAGGTGGACAACTCAATCTTACTTTGTCAGTTAGAAACGGTTGTTACAAACAGAATAGGTGGACGACTCACTCTTACTTAGTCGGTTAGAAATGGTTGTTACAAACAGAATAGGTGGACAACTCAATCTTACTTTGTCAGTTAGAAACGGTTGTTACAAACAGAATAGGTGGACGACTCACTCTTACTTAGTCGATTAGAAATGGTTGTTACAAACAGAATAGGTGGACAACTCAATCTTACTTTGTCAGTTAGAAACGGTTGTTACAAACAGAATAGGTGGACAACTCACTCTTACTTTGTCAGTTAGAAATGGTTGTTACGAACAGAATAGGTGGACAACTCAATCTTACTTAATCGGTTAGAAATGGTTGTTACAAACATATTAGGTGGACAACTCACTCTTACTTAGTCGGTTAGAAATTGTTGCTACAAACAGAATAGGTGGACAACTCAATCTTACTTAGTCTGTTAGAAACGGTTGTTACAAACAGAATCGATGGACAACTCAATTTTACTTAGTCGGTTAGAATTGGTTGCTACAAACATAATAGGTTGACAACTCACTTGTGCACCGTCGATGAGAAATGACTGTTAACAAATAGAAATAATCTGCTACGTAGACCTGAAAAGCAAGGAAAAAACTACATAATTGTCACAAGAAATGCTTTACGAGGTCACGACATGGTACTGTTCGACTTATATTTTCAATATTGATACACTCGACAAAAATACTTTATTGTCCTTACTACAGACAAAGATATATTGGTCACTGCAGGAGTTACAAAAAACAAAACAAAACAAAACAAAAACAGTAACATTTACACAAGAAACGACATTGCAAATATAGGCAACACTTCAGGCGAACGAAAAATCGAGATTTTATTTTCTTTATAAAAGTATATTCTTTGAAATTAATATAATAGAGAGAGGACACGATCCGACTTCTGTCATATTTATCTCCAAATGTTTAATCTTCTAAGATGATGGATATCTGTGACGCTTTATTTGTCTGTTTTCGTCTTTTTATTGTAATGGTGGTTTATAAGAACTAAGTGCCTATAGAGACTTATGGCCAGAGATTCGAAACGAGCTTTCACTAACGTGGAACGTAGTCTCTGTTGGAATCTGAAAAACATGAGTAAGCTTTGCATTATGGATTGGAAATAGATCTGGCGCCCGGCAGATCGTTGGAGCCATGCTGATGGTGTGGTAGACGTGTGATACTGCGATCATGTCTCTTTGTAGCAGAGTACACCATCCGGACGTGCCTTCGTGTTCTTTATATCAAGCAATGGATGCTGGACAAACACATCTAATATAACAGCAAGACCTTTTAAAATATTTGTTGCTTTCCCCACATTAATTATTTTTATTGATCAAACATAGAACAAGAGATACTTCACATACACGGACTAACAGGTCAGTTTATTTTCGCCAAGGACCGCTGTTTGATATAGGTTTACAATTTCCAGTCGTTTGTATTGGTTGCTAGGGAAAATAGAGATCCTCGTTTCAAATATGGACGTCTCGATGCGGAGATGTGCAGTATCTGTTTACAATTTCTCTTTTCCTTAATTTGTAGTCATAACAGGTTCCAGTTTTGAGTATCTAAAGCTCATGATTGCTCTGGAATCAGTGGCATACACATCGATTGTGGCGGACATCTTGTCATTATATGTCGTTTAACTAAAAAGATCGGGGTTACTATAGCTCGTTTCAAATCACTTGTCCAACTTCAAAACGCTATTGCTCAGTAACCGTTTGTTAAAAACTGTTGAAATTTTCCAAATGTTATTAGAATGCAAAAGACCCTTTAAATGTATATTTAACAAATATCTTGCAGCTGCAGTTTTCTTAAAGCGGCGAATTTCTTTGATGTTTCTCAAAATTGTAAATTGTGAACCCCTAAATAATAGAAATTACCGAAGTTGCTGGTCTGTGATTAATTTTCACTAGGTAAAGGCGTGGCCGTAATGGGGAAATACCAGGAGAATTATTGTCTTCTCAGTTCGAGGACGGACGATAATATCAAGGTATACCTGTATGTCCAATTTTCATAGTTGTGTGGTCCGGAAAAGGACCGTTTGTTGAACTAATTTAAGGTAATATAGGGGCCAACATTGTGGGGGCTATATACTTTCATTCTGAATCAGACGAGTCTAAAAGATTAATAACTGTTTGGGGTTGAACATTCCACAAACCATCATTTTTCCAATATTGCTCTTCCTGTTTTAAGACGTGGTCTTCACATTTAGCCCAATAATCTTTGTCTATATTTAATAAAGCGAGATTAGCAAGAGTCTTTACATCGCATATTTTGAATGTTGTATTTTTATCTGCCACTTGTCCTTTTAATTTTGCCCAGATTAGTTCTATTGGATTTAAATGAGCATGGTAAGGTGGCAGCCTCAAACTTATATGACCGTGCTCTTGGATAATCTTATCTATTTGAAAAATCTATGTCCTTTGTTTTTGCTTTACTAGAGATAGTAATTCAGGTTTTAAGTACATGTTATTAAATTGTATGTGCTCCTTTGTGAGCCATATCTTAATAGCATCTTTTGTACTGGATGACGTCGGGACTTTATCTTCAAGTGCAACAATGTTGTGGTACGCTGCATTGTCCATTATTAGGCAAGATGGTCGATCTAGTGCTTTGAGAACAGAATTTTCAATCCAATGTCTAAATATGTGACCATTCATCTCAGAGTGATAATCCCGATTGTCTATGGATTTTGAAAGAAAATGAGCTCTGCATTCTGTATTAGTCCATGTTGTCGACTACCTGCATGAGCAATTATCAAGCGCTGTCCTTTGCTGCTAGGTATTAATCTCTTAATCTTTCCATCTGATGACTGCCATTCCCTTTGGTTAGTGTGGTGAGCATTGATCCATGTTTCATCCAAGTACACAATATCATAACCTTGCTTGCGCACCTCTTTTACTTCACGTAAGTACTTGCTTCTCATGACTACTATATGTGGCTTCTCACAGATGATGTTTCGTCCATTGGAATACTTTCTGAATGTAAAGCCTGCAGCTCTCACATTCCTCCATAATTTAGACTTTGATATTTCAATACTGTTGTTCTTTTTCAGCGAAATTTTTAATTTTCTTATTGTAACAGTTTCATTCATACCCAACATTTTGCGAATTTCACTTCTAATAAGTTCACTGTCGAAATTATCCAACATTTTTTGCTCTTCATTGTGATTTTGTATATTTTGAACATTGACGGTCACGTGCTTGAATCCAGCGATTAAATGACCGTTTAGATAAATCCAAAATGTGTCTTGTCCTATTCTTAGGGTTTTCTAAAGAATTAAATAATTTTCCTCGTTTAGCCTCTTTGCAAAAATAGTCATACATTTTTATTGCGATGTTTTGTAAACTGCAGAATTTCATTTTAAGACTCATGATAAATGTTATCGTTCCACGTCTATACCTATGAATGAACGGAAATGGAACACACAATTTCTCAAGTGTCTAATTGTGTCAAAAAAACCACGGCGAAAGCGTGCAAACACGTCAATTTTACCATGTATGGATTTTTACTCCCTATTTTTAACTTAAAATACTGTAAACATTAAATTTTGACTACATCAATGGGTCGTCATAAATTTATATAAATCAAATAAGCAACAATAATAACCAAATGTTTTTTTTTAAATGAAATTAATTCCCTGTTGGGTTCTAATCATTATAACTTTACATGCAAATTTTGAACAACTTACAACAAGCGGTTAAAAAGCTATCGATTTTAAAAGTTGGGCACGAGTTATGAAACAAGCTATAGCTTTTGTAATTTGCATTCTTTAAATAAAACACTGGACATTCTACTTGTATCTATTTGTTGCTGCACTATGTTTCAATTGTACAACTCCTCAGAGCTACTATATTTTATTAGTTGCCTTTACATCATCTGTCATTGTCACGAGCATTATCATTATCAATTTTTTTTTCTATTCCACTGAATTAAGAAACCTTACTTGTACACTCGGCCACGAGTCAAGTTGAATAATGTAAAATGATGTGATAAAGTATTCGGTTGCAGAAGCGTGAAGGGATATCGCTTTATATTGCAAACAAGAAATACAATCCATGAAAATGATCTGTATCAATAAAAAAAATAGAAAACGTTTGGTTTCTTCTTTCTCTTCTTATACTTGTTCTGTCCTACCTCTTGCACCGTGGGATACTGCTGTGAGAAGCTATATGTATCTTTGAGAACATTTTTAGTTATTTGGCTCGAGTTGTTCTAATATTGAATATATCTTGTGTCTTTCTGATTGCGTTGATCCATCCTCTCCATGTTGAGCTTGAACTATGTGACCTAATGTTTTCACAGACTTCAATCCAACTTCTTTCCTGGAGAAACCCCCCTAGTTTGAGGATTATTTTTCCAATATTGAGATTTCAACCAAATTACTAGGTCTACTAACTAGATGAATACACATCACTAATGGAGCCGCGATAGCTCAGTGGTTAGTGAACTGGACTACAAAGAACAAGAGGTCAGGTTCGATCCCAATCGACGGCTTCCGGGTTCACCCAGTCTTAAAGAGTACCGGATTTTTTAAGGGAAAGTAAAGCGGCTCGGGCGTAATAATAACCGCTTTACCTCAAAAATCAAGTGCCGAGGGTCTTTAAAAATTATGGTCACTAACACTATATTCTCTATACGCCACTTGGCGTGACTGGGCTCTTTACTTACTTTACTTACATCACTAATGTTTCAAGTGTTAACACTCATTGTCCAATACCTATAAATGCGACACTATAATTTTTTTTTTATATAATGCATCAGTATTACTATTACTACGCCCATGCGCTGCCGGGGCCCGAAAGGTGAGTAAAGAATAGTGGCGCTGTACCCTACCAGGCATGTTCGTAAGAGTCGAGGAAGGAGGGTTGGGCATGGGACAGGCTATCCCATACTGTAAAAAAATTTAAGCCGAAAAAACTTCACAAACATGGACAAGTCAAAGAAAAGAATACAAGTAAATCCGCCATCCAGGAAATATAAATGCTCTCTGTCTAAGAGACGTATGACGCAAGCGGAGAAAGCCGTAAGAAGGAGTCCCGGTCTCCGACTCACCTTTTGTCTACCAGGAAATCCTCCAGAATTGGCACCTGGAATGTACGTACTCTAAACGAACAAGGAAAAGCTGCACAGATTGCAGCAGAAATGAAAAAAATAGCTATTATGGGAATGTGCGAAACAAGATGGCTAGGAACGAAAACAAGATGGCTAGGAACGGAAAGAATAAAACTAAATACAGATAATTTCTAAATATAGATGATTTTATCATCAGGAGACCAGGAACCTGGAGCACAACTTAGTGAAGGGGTAGCTATAATGTTATCAAGGAATGCACAGAAGACACTGATAGAATGGAAGCAGTAGGGCCAAGACTAATGAGAGCAATATTTAAAACAACAAAAAACAAAATAACATTGCACATAATCCAATGCTGAGGATGACTAACCAATGATAAGTGTGATTTAGTAAAAGATGAATGTTATAAACATTTGCAATGTAAGATGGATGAAAGACGAGCCAAGGATATTATAATCTTGATGGGAGATCTATCTCTCTCTCTCTCTCTCTCTCTCTCTGCGATCAAGGCTCAATCAGAGTAGGATTCCAGACTCTCTCATAAAGTCAGCTGTCTGTTTATGTGAATCGATTGCCCCATATAGTTTCTCTTCCAGGGAGATGGGTGTAGACCACATTGCTCTTCTCAAGACTGTGTACTGGGAGCAATCCTGTAGAACATCCAGTCTGATTGATTACTTGTTAAAACATTGCACCGTGTTCCGCGCCAGTGGCCCTGTGCATCCGATTTCTGCCAGAATTCATGGGAGATCTAAATGCTAAAGTAGGATCAGACAACAGAGGCTTCGAAGAGATTATGAGAAGACATTGACTTGGAGATATAAACGAGAATGGAGAGATATTTGTGAATGTATGTGCCCTTAATCAAGTGAGCCTTGGAGGAACAATATTCCAACAAAAAAGAATACATAAAGATACATGGGTGTCACCAGATCATAGAACGGAAAATCAAATTGATCACATATGCATTAATAATAAGTTTAAGTCATCCTTACAGGATGTAAAAGTATATAGATGGGCAGATGTAGCTTCAGATCATTATTTTATGATAGCCAAACTTAAACTAAAAAGATATACTAAAACGAATAAGGGTAGAAAGTGTTTCAATGTAGTGTTTAGTAAAGAACTAGGAGTTAAAGATAAATTCGCAGTCACAATATCAAACAAAAGTCAAGTCCTCCAACAACTAGAAAATATAATAAATATAGAAGAGCATTGGAAACAGGAAAAGGATATACGGAAAGAGACATGCGAAGAAACGCTTTGGAAAATAGAACGCCATAAGGCATGGATGACAGCAAAGACCATGGGTAAAGTTAAAGAAAGAAAGAACAAGAAAGCAGACCTAAATTAAAGCAAAAAGAAAAGTAATAAAGCCAAGTCACAGGAAGCTTACACAGAGATGAACAAAGAAGTGAGAAGATGCATTAAAGGGATAAGAGGAAATATATAGTTGAACTAGCTTAAGAGACAGATGGGAGCAGCAAATAAAAGGAATATGAGATAAGGAATATAAGAGATTGAGTGGAAAATACAAACAGATCAATGACTTTATTAAAGATAAGAAAGGAAATCTGCTTAGTAATATAAAGGAACAAATGGAGAGATTGAAAGAGCGCTTTGAAGAACTTTTGAACAGACCCGGCTCAAATAATCCTCCAGATATACTACCAGCAGAAGAAGAGCTACACGTTAACTGCGGAAAACCAAGCAAAGAAGAAATAATGAAAGCCATCAAACTATTAAAAATGGTAAAGCCACAGGACCAGATGAAATTCCTTCGGAAGCCATCAAAGCAGATATTAACACCTCTACCAAGATGCTACATAATCTATTAGATACAATTTGGGAGAGGGAAGAAATACCTAAAGACTGGAAAGAAGGTTATATGATCAAACTACCAAAGTAAGGAAGTTTACGGAGTGAACAAATTATAGGGGAATTACGCTACTATGAGTGCCAGGAAAAATATTAAGCAGAATCATTCTGGAGAGATTAAAAGAGGCCATAGAGAAACATTTGAGAGATGAACAAGTAGGTTTTAGGAAGAACAGATAATGTGCTGATCAAATAACTACTCTACGTATAATAGTTGAACAAAGTTTAGAACTAAAATCCCCACTTTATATTGGATTCATAGATTACGAAAAGGCATTTGATAGTTTAGACAGAAGAATGCTTTGGCAGTTGCTGAGTCATTACGGAATCCCCATAAAGTTTATTAACCTGATAAAAACAATGTATGAAGGAACGAAATGTAGTGTGGTGCATGAAGGGCAGCTCACAGAAGCATTTGAAATAAGAACAGGAGTAAGGCAGGGATGCCTTCTGTCTCCATTTCTCTTTCTACTGGCCATAGATTGGATTATGAAAATAACTCAAAACAACCGAAATGGAATCCAGTGGTCACTGACCAAACAACTTGATGATTTTGACTTTGCTGATGAAATAACTCTCCTATCACACAGCCATCAACAGATGCAAGATAAAATGAGCATACATGATAAGAGATCACAACAGCTAGGACTGAAGATTAATAGAGATAAGACTAACATTATGAGAATTAATACAGTTGGCAATAACCAAATAAAACTAGGAGAATTACCTCTATTAGATGTACAATCTTACATATATCTGGGAAGTAATATAGATAAAGAGGGAGGAACAGAAAATGATACCAAAATAATGATATCAAAAGCAAGAGGAGCTTTCATTGCACTGAAACATATGGAAATCCAAAGAAATTAGGTTAAATACAAAAATAAAATTGTCAACTCAAATGTTAAGGCGGTCCTATTATATGGCTGTGAAACACGGAGAACAACAAAACTGACAATCACGAAGATACAGACTTTCATTAATGGATGCTTACGCAGGATAAAAGGATGGAAATGGCAGGGCAAAATCACTAACATAGAATTATGGAAATGTACCAGTCAAACACCAGTGGATAAAGAGATACAGCGAAGACGATGGCGCTGGATAGGACACACACTACGGAAGCCAACCGAGAGTATTACACAACAGGCCCTTTTTTGGAATCCCCAGGGGAAAAGACAAAGAGGAAGACTAATGAATTCTTGGAGAAGACAGATAGAAGCAGAGATGAAGATGATGGGAAAACATGGAATGATCTTAAAAGAATAGCAAAAAACAGAACGACTTGGAAAGTGTTTGTGAAGACCTATGCTCCACTGGGAGCTAAAAAAGGTAGAAGAAGTAGAGGAAGAGTTACATGTTAACTGTGGAAAACCAAGCAAAGAAGAAATAATGAAAGCCATCAAGCTATTAAAAAATGGTAAAACCACAGGACCAGATGAAATTCCTTCGGAAGCCATCAAAGCAGATATTAACACCTGAACCAAGATGTTACATGATCTATTAGAAAAAAATTTGGGAGAGGAAAGAAATACATAAGGACTGGAAAGAAGGTTATATGATCAAACTACAAAAGAAAGGAAGTTTACAGAAGTGCACAAATTATAGGGGAAAAGCAAGATGAGCTTTTGTTGCACTGGGAAAGATATGAAAGTCCAAACAAATTAGGTTAAATAAAATAATAAAAGTTTTGAACTCCAGTGTTAATTCAGTCCTATTATATGGCTGTGAAACATGGAGAACAACAAAATTGACAATCATGAAGATTCAGACTTTCATTAATGGATGCTTACGCAGAATAAAAGGATGGAAATAATAGGACAAAATCACTAACATAGAATTATGGAAATGTACCAGTCAAATACCAGTTGATAAAGAGATACAGCGAAGACGATGGCGCTGGATAGGACACACACTGCGGTAGCCAATTGAGAGTATTACACAACATGCCCTTTTTTAGAATCCCCAGGGGAAAAGACAAAGAGAAAGACCAAGAAATTCATGGAAAAGACAGACGCAGAGATGAAGATGATGGGGAAGACATAGAACGATCTTAAAAGAATGGCAAGAAACAGAACGACTTCGAACGTGTTTGTTGAAGACCTATGCTCCACAGGGAGCTGAAAGGTAGAAGAAGAAGACTTCTATTACTATTACTACTACTACTACTACTACTACTACTACTACTACTACTAATACTATTACTACTACTAATGCTGCTACTACCACTAACACTGTTGCAGCTACTACTACTGCAGTTTCTATTACTACAACTACTACACTACTACAATTATTTTAGTGATACTACAACCGAAGTCGCGTTTGTTGAACCGAAAGTGCCGATATCAAAACATGTTGTAAACGATGAAGTAACGTAATTTCCTCCCTAGTAACGCCTTTTAAAAGTTGGAAAACAGGATCAATCTGGCTGGAACGGGAGAAGACGTTATTATTCATTTATCTTGTTTTAGAGAAAAACAAAACAAAACAACTAATTGCTGATTATGGAAATTGAATTTTCTTATGTTACAGTACAAAGCCGTTCTCTTGCCGTAAATCAAACGATGCAAATCTTGTCGCTATAATTGAGATGTGCACACCCTAGTTTCGTATAACAGTTGATGCCTGCAAATAGAGACCTGCCGAAACCAAACTCATTTCTCTTACTCATTATTCGTAATGGGTCCAAGCCGGTGTCCAGTTCGCAATTTTCTACCGACAGCTGAAACTCAATATCAGAATTGAACATTTTCTGCGACATTACACCAGGCTGTGCAACCTGGCTCTCTCAATGGAAGGACATCAAAGTACGCGGTGCTAGCTTGACTGATTCGCTGTTATTTCAATTTATGACATTAATGCTAGGGAGTCGATATATTTTATCAACGTCTAGTCTATACACAAAAGGGCAAAGAGAATGAGAGAAACACAAAAACGACTCATCTAGAATCTACTGGCAATGTGAATGAAATACTGGACAGATATATCATAACTGATGCTAAAGTCTGCACAGTTATTTGTGTAACGCTGCTGATGGCTTTCTCGTGTGCTTTGTTGTATAGTTTGTTGTTTCTGTTTATAGATTTAATTAGACTGAGGCAGACGAAAGTGTTGACTGCCAATGTTCTGTGAATGCCCGTTAATAGAGGAACGGAGTATAAACTATTTCATAAAAGTGTCACTTTAAACATTTCGTTAATGTATTATATGGATAACCACTATAGTCTTATCACACACATTGGCTTCAGTCTTAACAACCGTTGCGGATTTTATACTATTTCTGTAGTGTCCCGGGATTTTTCTATGAGACTGGATAATAAATGTCGCGTACACGAAATTTAGCAGTAGGCGGTGACATTGAGTTTGTACTGAATCATCAATGGTACAACACCAAACACCTACTGATTGGCAACCAGCAATAATAATCCCCCTTTGGAAGAATAAAGCTAACAAAAGAAAACGCTCACAAAATACCATGGTATCTCACTGTTGAAACATCTAAGCAAAGTGCAGGCCAAAATTGTGGAAATAAAATTAAGGCCTGTTATAGAACCCAAGTTGGCGGAAAGGATGGGGTTTAGAAAAAAATAGAAGCTGCACAGATGCAATATTTTAATTCAGGCAGCGAGTAGAGATGAATGTAGAATATACAAAAAAATCTATGCAGTATTTGTTGACAAAGAGAAAGCTTTCGGTATGAAGGATAGAAATGTATTATAGCAAACATTGGCTCATTACGGAGTAAATAACCAGCTTATTAGATGTTGCAAGGATATTCTATGCCCACAATCCTGCCAGCAGCATAACCCAACAAGCTGTTATCATAGTCACGGTTTCATTGCTGGAAGGAACTAGTGTAAAATATTTGAAAACAGGGGAATTTTGGTTGAGCTTGTCTTCCGTAATGATGGCAGATACACTGAAGAGCAAACTTCATCTTCTGCGATCATGACTCTTTCAGACTAGGATTCCGGACTCTCTCATGAAGGCAGCTGTCTGTTTAAGTGATTCGGTTGCCCCGTATAGTTTTACTTCCAGGAAGGGGGGTATGGTCTACATTGTAGTTAAAGTCCGTTAGATCCACTCTGACTGATTACATATTAGAACGTTGCACTGTTCCACGCCAATGGCCCAGTGCATCCGATTTCCGCCAGCATTTTATTTATGTTTGCTTTCCTTAGCCTTTGATTGTCCCCAATCTTCCTGCAAGGCAGCAGATTGTCTTTTCGGTAGGGAAATTCTTACTTGCTACCCATACAAATAGCTGGCTGTTGATGGTCATCGCTCGGAAGGGACAGTGGGCAAATAAACATTTGGCCTTGTTGAAAGTAGCACTGGATATGTAGTGAACATCATCATCATCAAGTACCAGGCTTGCAGACCATCAATTGGATTATTCCCCTGGATTTATTTGTGTTTCAATTTCAAACGGATTATTCATCTGGATTCTAGTGGAGGACGTGAACTTCCGGCCAATATGGTGGATAGGCGGCAGGAAACATTGAAGGCTATGTCTGAAAAGTGTTCCTTGTCGCATTTTCCTCATATTCCAAGTCCGGCTTGTTGCAGGAGCTACTGATTTAAGTGCTCTGTACACACCGTGAGCTGTGTGTTTCATCCGTTCTGATCGTGTTTCGATACTTCAATTGTTTACGATGAATGATGATATCGTATGACAAGAAACTGTTGGCTGTGTTCACTTTGTGTCGGGTTTCGCCTTATGTCTTTTAGTGTGTGTTGAGACTGCTATGATGGGGACTACAGCTTTTATAACCATAACCATGAAAATGTTGCAAGAGCTTATATAGTAACTGTAGAAGTGATTAGAGCAAGTAAATGAACATCAAAACCATTCGCAGTAACATTACGGTAAGACAAAGCTGCGTGTTGTCACCACTCTTGTTTATTACTTACACTGACAAAATACGCAAGGATACCAAATCACAAAATCATAAATGAATTACTTGTTGCTGACGAAAATAGTTTTCTAAGAAACAAAACAACGCCGACATCTGTTGTCCTTCAATACAGAATGTAAAATGAATAACATGAAAAAAAGCACTGAAAAAAAAACAGCAGAAGTCATATCAATAGGAAGACAAAGAAGACATTAAACGTAGCTAAAGAACGCCAAGTTATACAATAAATAACAAAATTAAATATCTGGAAACAACATCATAATCGTCATCATCGAGTGCCGTCACCGCAACGAAGGTTGGCTACCATGGATCGTCATTCCACTCTATTTCTTGCTTTGATGGTGCAGGTTGTCATAAATTGACTTGTCCATTTTTGATGTTACTCTTTCATGTTAGTCTTGGTCTGCCTCTGCCTCTTGTACCTTGTATTTTCCCTTCCAATATTACTTTTAGTAGGCTATTGTGTCTTTTAACGTGTCCCAAAAATGTCACTTGTCTTTTCTTAATTGTGTTTAGTAGTTCTCTTTTTTTTTTTAGTTGTTTTAAAACGTCATCGTTTGTTTTCATTTCTTTTCATCCAATTCTACCTATTCTTCTATAAATCAACATTCAACTGGGAACAACATTCTCTGTAAATGGTAAAATTGATAACGAAATAGACATCATTTTCACAAAAGCAAAACAAACACTGGAACAGCATTCCCCCATACTGCAATACAAAGTATTACCTATTCTTCTTTCTTTCAACTCCTGTAGAGCTAAGTCTTCAACAAACATTTTCCAAGTCGTTCTGTTTCTTGCCATTCTTTTAAAATAATACCTCATCATCTTCATCTCTGCTTCTACCAGTCTTGTTTCAAGAATATTTTGGTCTTCCTCTTCGTCTCTTCCCTGAAGATTCCAAAAAAGGGCCTTGTTGTTTACCACTCTCAGTTGATTTCCGCAGTGTGTGTCCTATCCATCACCATCGTCTTCGTTGTATCTCTCTGTCCACTGGTATTTGACTGGTACTTTCCATAATTCTATGTTAGTGATGATTTTGTCCTGACATTTCCATACTTTTATTCCGCGCAAGCATCCATTAATGAAGATCTGTATCTTCGTGATTGTCTGTTTTGTTGTTCTCCATGCTTAACAGCCATATAATAGTAATGATTTAACATTGGAGTTGCAATTTTTTTTTTATTTAACCTAATTTCTTTGGATTTCCATATGTTTCCTAGTGCATGAATGTTCCTCTTGCTTTTGATATCCTTATTTTGGTATCATTTTCTGTTTCTTGCACTTTGTCTATATTATTGCCCAGATATATGTACGATTGTACGTCTAGTAGAGGTATTTCTCCTAATTTTATTTTGTTATTGAAAACTGCATTAATTCTCATAATGTTGGTTTTATCACTATTAATTTTCAGTCCTAGCTGTTGTGATCTCTCATCAAGTATGCTCATTTTATCCTGGATCTGTTGATGTCTGTGGGATAGGAGAGCTATGTCATCAGCAAAATCTAAGTCATCAACTTGCTTGGTCAGTGACCACTTGATCCCGTTTCTATTGTTCTGCGTTATTCTCATAATCCAATCGATGGCCAGCAGAATGAGAAATGGAGACAGGAGGCATCCCTGCCTTACTTTTGTTCCTATTTCAAATGCTTCTGTAAGTTGCCCTTCGTGCACAACTCTACATTTCATTCCGTCGTACATTGTTCTTATCAGGTTAATAAACTTTATGGGGATTCCGTAATGACTCAGCAATTTCCAAAGCATTCATCTGTCAAAACTATCAAATGTCTTTTCGTAATCAATGAATTCGATATAAAGTGGGGACTGTATTCCCAAGCTTTGTTCAACTATTATATGTAAGATAGTCACTTGATCATTGTATGATCTGTTTTTCCTAAAATCCAACTTGTTCATCTCTTAAATGTTTCTCTACGGCCTCTTTTAGTCTTTGTTGTACAGTTCATTCATATTTCCTTTGTTTGCCTCTGCCTCTTTAGCTAATTCATCTGTACATTCACTCCCATTGCTTTAAATACATCTTCTCACTTCTGTGTTCACCTCTGTGTAAACGTCCTGTACCTTGGTTTTAGGACTTCTCGTTTTGCTTTTACTTACGTCTGTTTTCTTGTTCTTTCTTTCTTTAATTTTCTCCAAGGCATTTGCTGTTTTCCATGACTTCTGGCATTCACATTTCTTTAAAGTTTCTTCACTTGTCTCCTTCTCTATTTCATTGACCTGCTCCAAATGGTCTTTATTGTATTTTTCTAGTTGTTGGAGGACTTGGTATTTGTTTGATACTGTGACTGCAAATTTACCTGTAATTCCTTCATGTTTAAGAAATCCTACTTTGAAATACTGTCTACCTTTATGTGTTATAGTATATCTTTACAGTTGAAGTTCAGATTTGATGGTCTGAAGCCAATCTGCTGAATGACTTTAACGTTTTATTTATGCATGTTTCATACATTTGTTTTTCCCTTGCATGATCTGGTGACATCCATATAGCTTTATGTATTCTTTTATGTTCAAATATTGTTCCTCCTAGGCTCATTTGATTAAGAGCATAGAAGTTCACGAATATCTCTCCATTCTCATTTATTTCTCAAAGTCTATGTGTTCCCATGATCTTTTCGAATTCTCTGTTGTTTGTTCCCACTTTTGGGTTTAGTTCCCCAAGATTATAATATCCTAGGCTCTTCTTCCATCATTCTGACATTGCAACTTTTTATACAATTCATCTTTAACTAAATCTTCCTTATCATTGGTTGGAGCGTAGCATTGGATTAAACATATTTTTATTAATTTTTTGTTGTTATTTGTTTTAAATGTTGCTCTTATTAGTCTTGGCCCTACTGCTTCCCATTTTTCAGTGTTTTTTGTGCTTCCCTTTATAACATTACAGTTATCACTTTACTATGCTGTGCGCCAGTTTACCTCCTGTTCTGTGAACCAAGTAGTTCCTGGTGTCCTGATGATAAAATCATCCCTACTGTGTTTAGTTTTATCCTGTTCCTAACCATCTCGTTTCGCACATTCCAGAATATTTATTTTGCAGTTTTTCATTTCTGCTGCTACTTGTGCAGCTCTTCCTTGTTCATTTAGAGAACGTACATTCCAGGTGCCAATTCTGGAGGATTTCCTGGTAGACAGATGGTGAGTCGGCGGCCCGGACTCCTTGCATTATTCTCCGGATTGCATTATACATCTCTTAGACAGAGTGCCCTTATCTTTCCTTGATGGCGAATTCTTTTTTCTTTTCTTTGACTTGTCCATGTATGTGAAGTTTTTGCGGCTTACTTTTTGTTTTACAGTACAGGATAGCCAGTCCCATGTCCAACCCTCTATAATGGCCTCTTACGAACATGCCTGGTTGGGAACAGCGCTACAATTCCTTACTCCCCTTTCGAGCCCCGTCAGCGCACGAGCGAATACTTATTGCCACTAAGAAAATCTATAATTAGTATATTTATTCCCACATTGTGTTATGAATGCCAAACATGGTCACCTACGACTAAGGATAAAAGAAAACCTGTGATCACAGAGATGTCTGAGAAACGCGCTCTGAGTGACTAGAAAAGAACTATTCGAAATGAAATAAGTGAAAGAGTAGGAGTTGAACCAATTATAATCTACATACAGAAACAACAAATAAATTAGTTTACCCATCTAGAAAGAGAACTACTAAATACAATTAAGACAAGACAAATGAAATTTTTGGGGCATGTTAAAAGACACAACAGCCTACTAAAAGTAATATTGGAAGGAAAAATACAAGGTAAAAGAGGCAGAGGCAGACCAAGACTAACATGGACGAGTAACATCAAAAGATGGACAAGTCAATCTATGACAGCCTGCACCATCAAAGCAAGGAACAGAGTAGAATGGCGATCCATGGTAGCCAACCTTCGTTGCGGAGAAGGCACACGATGATGATGATGATGATGACGATCTAGAAAGAATGCTATGTGTCTTTACCATACAAATCATATATTAAAAGAGGAGAAGGGAGAAGAGCAAGAGGCAGACTGAGAGTAAGATGGACAGATAACGTCGAAGGAAAGCTACAAACGACATCAATTGGCGATGTTTGAAGCTGCCAAAAGGGTGAGAACCAAAACTTTGTATCACCCTCCACACTCGAGCAAGTAAAAGAGAAAATGATGAAAGAGACAAAAAAGAAAGAAAGAAAGAAAAAAAGAGAGAAAGATAAAAAGAGATACACGAGGTGTTTTAGTCTGCGTTATAATGTCAGCCTCGATAGAAACAATTGTTCTTTTTTTCTCGTGACGGAAACTCGCATTACCCTCATTTAGAAAACGATAAACATTTATATAGTCGACCGCTGGTCTCCTTATTAATAAATAAACAAATAAAATTATAATTATGGAAGGGCGGACACTGACATTATTGTTGATTGATGCATTATAGCCTGATCAAATGCTAGCGTGATCATTTAAATGATTTATTATACCCTGGCTAAATGCTAGAACGACCATTTGATTACTGCAATTCAGTTGAATTAAGCCCTAAAATTTAAGTTCATTGGTGCATTTCAGAGAGGTTAACAGCAGGTGCCAATGGTTAATTAATCTAATAACGTTGTTAAAAGCTAGAGTTACCAGTTGATACAATTTATAATGGATAAGACGTAAGATGGCAAACTAGACGATATAGTAGCAAAAGTAAAAAGTGAAATACCCCCGTCACGCCAAGTGGCGTATAGGGGATATGGTGTTATAAAATAGTGACCATACATTTTACAGACCTTCAGCACATGATTTTTGGGGTAATGTGGTCGATATTACGCCGGTGCCGCTTTACTTTCCCAGAAAAAAAATCCGGTACCCATTAAAGGCTGGGTGAACCGGATTCCGTCGGTTGGTATCGAAACCTACCTCTTGTCCTTTGTAGTCCAGTTCACTAACCACTGAGCTATCGCGGCTCCCGATATAGTAGTTGGGCGATACATTTTAGCTAAAAGTAAATAAAAATAACCTGCAGAAGATGAAGTTTAAATCGATTAAAAACAAGCAGTTTGTTTGCTAAATGAAATAATTTGAATTAATAACTTAGATAATTAGTTGTTTGGCACAAATTGGCGTCGTTAAACGTTAACACTATTAGTTTATATTTGGCACAGATTAGAACTGTAAAGAGATAGCGCTATTGGTTTTTTGGCACATAAAGGAGTGACTGACAGGTAACACTATTAGTTTTTTTTGCACATATTGGAGTGACTGAGAGGTAGCACTATTAGTTGTTTGGCACATATTGAAGTGGCTGAGAAGTAGTACTATTAGTTGTTTGTCACATATTAGAACGGCTGAGAAGTAGTACTACTAATTGTTTGACACATATTGGAGTGGCTGAGAAGTAGCACTATTAGTTGTTTGGCACATATTGAAGTGGCTGAGAAGTAGCACTATTAGTTGTTTGTCACAGATAAGTGATTAAGATAGGTAGTACTACTAGTTGTGTGGCACAGAAGATCGCAGCTTACAGGTAGCACTATTAGTTGTTTGGCAAAGATTAGAGCAGCTTACAGGTAGCACTATTAGTTGTTTGACGCGGATTAGAGCAGCTTACAGGTAGCACTATTAGTTGTTTGACGCGGATTAGAGCAGCTTACAGGTAGCACTATTAGTTATTTGACGTAGATTAGAGCAGCTTACAGGTAGCACTATTAGTTATTTGACGTAGATTAGAGCAGCTTACATGTAGCACTATCAGTTGTTTGACGTAGATTAGAGTAGCTTACAGGTAGCACTATTAGTTATTTGACGTAGATTAGAGCAGCTTACATGTAGCACTATCAGTTATTTGACGTAGATTAGAGCAGCTTACAGGTAGTACTATTAGTTGTTTGGCTCATATTACAGCAGCTTACAGGTAGCACTATTAGTTGTTTGGCTCAGATTAGAGCAGCTTACAGGTAGCACTATTAGTTATTTGACGTAGATTAGAGCAGCTTACATGTAGCACTATCAGTTGTTTGACGTAGATTAGAGCAGCTTACAGGTAGCACTATTAGTTGTTTGACGCTGATTAGAGAAGCTTACATGTAGCACTATTAGTTGTTTGGCTCAGATTAAAGCAGCTTACAGGTAGCACTATTAGTTATTTGACGTAGATTAGAGCAGCTTACATGTAGCACTATCAGTTGTTTGATGTAGTTTAGAGCAGCTTACAGGTAGCACTATTAGTTGTTTGGCTCAGATTAGAGCAGCTTACAGGTAGCACTATTAGTTGTTTGACTTAGATTAGAGCAGCTACTGGTGGCACTATTAGTTGTTTGACGTAGATTAGAGAAGCTTACAGATAGCACTATTAGTTATTTGACGTAGATTAGAGCAGCTTACATGTAGCACTATTAGTTGTTTGGCTCATATTAGAGCAGCTTACAGGTAGCACTATTAGTTATTTGACGTAGATTAGAGCAGCTTACAGGTAGCACTGCTAGTTGTTTGGCTCAGATTAGAGCAGCTTACATGTAGCTCTATTAGTTGTTTGGCTCATATTTGAGCAGCTTACAGGTAGCACTATTAGTTATTTGACGTAGATTAGAGCAGCTTACAGGTAGCACTGCTAGTTGTTTGGCTCAGATTATAGCAGCTTACATGTAGCACTATTAGTTGTTTGGCACATATAAAAGCAGCTTACAGGTGGCACTATTAGTTGTTTGGCGCAGGCTTGAGCAACTTACAGGTAGTACTATTAGTTGTTTGGCACAGATTAGAGCAGCTGAGAGTTAGTACTATTAGTTGTTTGGCACAAATTAGAGCAGCTGAGAGTTAGTACTATTAGTTGTTTGGCACAGATTAGAGCAGCTGAGAGTTAGTACTATTAGTTGTTTGGCGCAGATAAAAGCAGCTTACAGGTAGCACTATTAGTTGTTTGGCGCAGGCTAGAGCAGCTGAGAGGTAGCACTATTAGTTCAGAGAATTTAATGTGGCAAAGAGCAAATGATTTCTCAGTTTAGCATGGCTAAGAGCTAATACCATTAGCTTATTGACACAGCTGAGCATTTGTAATTGTCAATACCATGAGCTAATAGGTGCAACTTTGAGTTGTTGAAAATCAGGCCAAACACTTTCAGAAATTCTTTCTCTCCGACTTGTGTTAGCTCAACAAATACTAAATGTATGAGTAGACCTCTTCGTCATCAGCTCTTTAATGGACGCTAATTTGGCGTAGATCTGTTGTGTTCTGGTTTGCAAAAGGTCTGGTATTTGCATCTATCGACCCCAGAGATACGACTTCAGCATGTGGTTTTTGAGTATCAGCTTAACTTCCCTGTAAGTTTCATACTCGCTTGATCAGACTGAATAATCTGCTACCAGGGGTATCACTGCGGGGTAGAATGTGGTTTTCATCAGCTCTCTTGTTCACCGACCCTGTGACAATCGAAGTCAGCTGTGGGTAGCTGACTTTTCTCATCCCAGTTGCTGATGCTCCCACGTCCCACCCACCTTCCCTGCCTTAGTTATGAAAACCGACTCTTGGTCTCTTGTGCACACATTAATGAACCGGAAGCATATTAAATAACAACAAAACGACAATGTACAAACGAAAGCAAAGAGCATGCCTGTTGATGCATATTGTAATGTCCTTAGGAAAATTGACGCTGGTATCAATGAATAGACACATTTTAAAAAGAGAACATTGAAGCAGAATAAATAAGAAGGTACATTCAAGATATATATATATATATATATATATATATATATATATATATATATATATACATATATATATATATATATATATATAATTAGGAGGTGATGGCAGTGACCAGGGCATTCATCTGTTTAGAGTCACAAGCCTCCACCCACGCCTTCATACTAAGAAGTGATTCGGTGTGCATTATAAGAAAAGGGGATGTCGGCTCTGTACGCAGGCAATGGGTAGTCATTGCAGAAGTCAGAAATATGTAGGGTTACCTTTGTCTACGTCCCTGGACATGCGGCAGTACGGGGAAAGGGCTGACAGGGTGGCTAGCTGCGCTGTCATTGAAGGTCAACCAATGGATCGGGGAGACATCATCAATGCCCTCCGTGATGTTGGAGAGGGCACAGGACTTCCACAACCATGAGTTCACGTCACTGCTTCGGAAGAAAGAGATGGGAGTTAAGATGGGCACAGTCAGAAATGAGAAACTTAGTGGGTGTGTAGGAAGACTTATCAACCAACACAGAACTGGAGTCGTCAGTCGCTGGACACCGCGGGACTTGCTGAGGAGGGGATCTGAGCACCTATGATGTTCAGAGTGCAACAATGATGTATGTATGTATGTATGTATGTATGTATGTATGTATGTATGTATGTATGTATGTATGTATGTATGTATGTATGTATGTATGTATGCATGTATGTATGTATGTATGTATGTATGTATGTATGTATGTATGTATGCATGTATGTATTTATGTATGTGTGCATGTATATATGTATGTATGTATGTATTTCTGGTATGTATGTGTGTATGTGTATGTATGTATGTATGTATACGTATACATATGTATACATATGTATGTATGTATACGTATGTATGTATGTATACGTAAGTTGTATGTATGTATCTATGTATGTATGTATGTATGTATGTATGTATGTATGTATTTATGTATACGTATGTATGTATGTATGTATGTATGTATGTATGCATGTTTGTATGTATGTATGTATGTATGTATGTATGTATGTATGTATGTATGTATGTATGTATGTATGTATGTATGTATGTATGTATGTATATATGTATGTATGTATGTATTTATGTATACGTATGTATGTATGTATGTATGTATGTATGTATGTATGTGTATATGTATGGTGTCCATTGTAACGATAAAGGCGTCTGCTGTATATGACGAATAATATAATTTAATTATTCATATTTTTTTTTTGCTTTCATTTAACCTAGATCAATGTTTGAAATATACAAAAAGCTGCATTGAAACTGACACCGCTGAAACCAGCCATAACATTATTCTGTATGTGTGGTCTCAAGTGTTTCCCTTTTTCAATTATTTGTGAATATTCTTTTACGTTTATGTATATTAAAATATGACTATATATATATATATATATATATATATATATATATATATATAAATTAATACTACAGACAGCATTGTTTAGACCGTTTCCATTATGGTATGTCCAGACAGTGTACATCTTCAATATTGTTTTCCAGTTTTGGTTGATATCAATTTTTTTCTTCAAACGAGTGGTCCGTAACAAATGTTTGTAAGAATAAACGCTTCTGGTACTGGTGAAGTTATGTTCTTTCTGGTGTAAGTATGTCATCTCAGTGACAATTGTTATTAAATTTAAAGTTCTCTTTCTTTCTCTTCTAGCGTTGACTACGAAGAGAAAGAATAAATCCTCATCGCCATGCGCTCTTAAAAGTACGTTAAGTGGATGTAGATGCGTTGTGTTGTGGTTCATTTGCGTCTTTTGGCCCAGTATATTCGACTTCAGCACAGCATTTTTGAGTATCGGGTTGCCTTCACTTCTTCGATTCCTATTAGTTTGGCCAGATTGGATAGTCTGTTTTGAGGAGCACTACTGGTAGGTGGAGCAGGATCACTTCTGTTCGCATATCCTGACGCATGCCGCAGCCAGGTGTGGATCGCTAACAACATTTAGCTTGGTTGTTTGATGGGCGTTTTCGCTGCTCCCACCCTCCTCCTCTCCCCCCCCCCCCCCCCGTCTACAATCTGTTCAAAGCATTGCAATGGCTATTGTTTGACCTATTTCCTTCCAAAGGCACTGCAGACAACTACATCATCATCATCATAAAGTACCATGCCTGCTGGCGTAGGTGATCATGTCTCTCCACAACTCAACTTTCGACCTCGACAGTTATTTATCATTTCTGTTGTTGACCTTCTGCCAAGCCATACTCCTAAGCTGTCTGGTATTTTTTCTCTTTCTTCCTTCTCTCTCCTCATCCCTCAATTTTCCCAGTTGTTACAAAATATTCTAGTTGTTCCCTTCCCTTTACACGGCCAATAAATTATGATTGTTTCTTCCTAATATTGGAAATTAGCTCTCTTTTTTTTGCTTTGGCCTCTTTCAGAACGTTTTCATTACTCTTATTAGATGTCCATGGTATTCTCAACATTTTTCTGTAAAACATTTATGCAGCCTCCAGTGATTTTCTTGTCTGCTGTCCTATTGTCTATAATTCACATCTATATGTTAAGACTGGCTCTACATAACATTTAAGAACTCTTTTTCTTGTTTATATTATGGAATGGATTTAAAAATGGATTGCACAGTATCTTCTTCATTTTATGGAAAACTGCTTTTGCCTGACACATAAAAAGGAATTCCTAAAAAAACATCAGAAAGAAACAATCAACATTTTTCGGGCACATCATGAGAAGAGGAAAGTTGGAATACTTGGTTACAACTGGCAAAACAAAAGAAAAAGAGATCGCGGACGACAAAGAGATAAATACTGGATAGATTAGTGTCATGGCATGCAAAACAGTCAACAATAGAACTGATACGATGCACTGTGGATAGAAAATTGTGGAAGGACATGATCGCCTATGCCAACCGGTATGGCACATAATGATGATTCTCCATCTCACCTCTGCTATATATCTACCATCTGACGTTAACATTTCATTGTTGCTATCATTACTTTTGTCTTTTTACTATTAACGCTGAGTCCTCTTTTGCTTTCTTTCACTAAAATGTCTAACATTTCCTGTAACTCATTTTCATTCTTAGCGATTAAGACTGTATTATCAGCACACCATAGATTATTTATATTACACAAATACAAACAACGAGTATTACATTATAGTGTTTAATTCCATTAAAGTGATGGATAGCCTCTGCTGAATACAATAATGAGGTTTTCCACTATAACTGTACATTCTAGATAGTATTAATTTAATTTTGTCTGTGAAAAAGAAAGGGACTAAAGTGTGAAGCCCAGGACTCGGGGGTGATATTGGTTTATTATATCTGTCCTTTTCCCTCAATCAAGCAATGATACTGGCCCGTTACAAGCAAGCTGATACATTAGATGCAGATCAATGTTCAATTTGCATTCAACTTGTTATAGCCTTCTAGACAGTCTGACTTCACTCAATTATTCACCAATTAAATACAACGTATATTTCTTTATAATATTGTTATTAATTCATTATTATTTTCATAATTTTACAGTGGTGAACTTAAAGAATATACAGTTTCACTACTGCGCATGTAAATGTACTGTTTTGTAATTCATACCCTCTGTTGTTTATGTAAATGTGATCGTTTTGCATATTTCAAACTTTCCGGTATATTGTTTTTCAGTTTAACAGAACACAACACTTCTGAAAACATCACGAATGTAAATAATATTTATGGATTTTAATATGGACTGGTTGTGGGTTGTTATTACTTGGAAAAAAAAAACGTTCTTCCAATAATTTTTTTTCCTTATCTATTTTCTTCCGATTAAAACAATGTTATAGCTGTCTTGTGTTAAATGATGGAATAAAGACTTGGTTATAAATAAAAATTGGTAGCCGTGATAGCTCAGTGGTTAGTGAACTGGACTACAAAGGACAAGATGTAGGGTTCGATCCACACCGATGGCTTCCGGGTTCACCCAGTCTTTAATGGGTACCTGATTTTTTTTCTGGGAAAGTAAAGCGGCACGGGCGTAATACCGACCACATTACCCCAAACATCATGTGCCGAATGTCTGTAAAATTGATGGTCACTAACACCATATTCCCCAAACGCTACTTGGCGTGACGGGGGTACTTTACGTTA
This sequence comes from Megaustenia siamemsis, assembly GCA_032433765.1. Taxonomy (NCBI): domain Eukaryota; kingdom Metazoa; phylum Mollusca; class Gastropoda; order Stylommatophora; family Ariophantidae; genus Megaustenia; species Megaustenia siamemsis. The sequence continues at coordinate 34,163,910 of JAVIAB010000124.1, forward strand.
CTTATAAATAAAAATTAGATAGCAACAGAAAAGGGGCATGTCTCACCGATACTCGTGGAACACAGATCTGCAGCCACACTCTGTCAATGGACCTGGTTCTGTGCTATCATTTCAAGCCCAAGACGATCCTGCATCCTTTGTTTCTATCTCAATGGTTCTCCTATAGGTCTGCTTGGGCATTCCAGCTTTTCTACTTCTTTGTAAATTCCATTTCATTGACTGCGTCGATTAGTGATCTTCGCCATGTGTAGACATCCATCCCATCTTCACCATGTGTAGACATCCATCCCATCTTCGTCATGTATAGACATCCATCCCCATCTTCGCCATGTGTAGACATCCATCCCCATCTTCGTCATGTGTAGACATCCATCCCCATCTTCGTCATGTGTAGACATCCATCCCCATCTTCGCCATGTGTAGACATCCATCCCCATCTTCGTCATGTGTAGACATCCATCCCCATCTTCACCATGTGTAGGCACCCATCCTCATCTTCGCCATGTGTAGACATCCATCCCCATCTTTGCCATGTATAGACATACGCCCCCATCTTCGCCATGTGTAGACATACGCCCCCATCTTCGCCATTTGTAGACATATGCCCCCACCATCGCCATTTGTAGACATCCATCCTCATCTTCGCCATGTGTAGACATACACCCCCATCTTCGCCATGTGTAGACATACGCCCCCATCTTCGCCATGTGTAGACATTCATCCACATCTTCGCCATATGTAGAAATACGCCCCATCTTCGCCATGTGTAGACATCCATTCCCATCTTCGCCATTTGTAGACATCCATCCCCATCTTCGCCATATGTGGAAATACACCCCCATCTTCGCCATGTGTAGACATCCATCCTCATCTTCACCATGTGTAGACATCCATTCCCATCTTCGCCATTTGTAGACATCCATCCCCATCTTCGCCATATGTGGAAATACACCCCCATCTTCGCCATGTGTAGACATCCATCCCCATCTTCACCATGTGTAGACATCCATCCTCATCTTCACCATGTGTAGACATCCATCCCCATCTTCACCATGTGTAGACATCCATCCCCATCTTCACCATGTGTAGACATCCATCCTCATCTTCACCATGTGTAGACATCCATCCCCATCTTCACCATGTGTAGACATCCATCCCCATCTTCACCATGTGTAGACATCCATCCTCATCTTCACCATGTGTAGACATCCATCCTCATCTTCGCCATGTGTAGACATACGCCCCCATCTTCGCCATGTGTAGACATGCACTCCCATCTTCGCCGTGTGTAGACATCCATCCCCATTTTTGCCATGTGTAGAGATACGCCCCCATTTTCGCCATGTGTAGACATACGCCCCCATCTTCGCCATTTGTAGACATATGCCCCCACCATCGCCATTTGTAGACATCCATCCTCATCATCGCCATGTGTAGACATACGCCCCCATCTTCGCCATGTGTAGACATACGCCCCCATCTTCGCCATGTGTAGACATCCATCCCCATCTTCGCCATATGTAGAAATACGCCCCCATCTTCGCCGTGTGTAGACATCCATCCCCATCTTCGCCATGTGTAGACATCCTTCCCCATCTTCGCCATATGTAGAAATACGCCCCCATCTTCGCCATGTGTAGACATCTATCCCCATTTCTTGACTTATGTTCAAATTGGTTTCTAGGCAGCTCTTTCTCAATGGTTTAAAGTTGTGTCATTGTATTTGGTCATCTAATATTAAGAGGGCGTCAAAGACATATGTTTATGAAATGGAACAGGCAAATAAATACAATTTTGTGATAAACCTAGTAAAAGGGAACAAGTGGTGTAGTGTAACATATATTCCACTAAGTATCATGACAGCTTTTTAAAAAAAAATGATAGTACAAAATATTTGACCTTTCGATCTACATGTGACCTTTGTTGGTATGCAAGACCACATGTAGGCCGAAATATTAAATATTATATATTACTGTATTTAGTATTCTCCTGTTTTTGCATAGCTGTCATTATACTTTCTAAGAGTGTATGTTATATACCCCACCACTAAAAAAAAAAAAAATTAAAGTACCCCGGTCACGCCAAGTGGCGTATAGGGAATATGGTGTTAGTGACCATCAATTTTACAGACCTTCGACATGATTTTTGGGGTAATGTAGTCAGTATTACGCCCGTGCCGCTTTACCTTTCCCAGAAAAAATGCCGGTACCCATTAAAGGCTGTGTGAACCGGAAGCCCTTCGGTTGGGATCGAACCCTACCTCTTGTCCTTTGTAGTCCAGTGCACTAACCACTGAGCTATCGCGGCTCCATACCCCACCACTTGCTCCCTGTTTATGAAAGATTGTAGTCTATTTCTATTAGTTTTACTTACCTGCATGCTTACTAACCATAGGGTAGAACTGCATTGACGTTTGTCTTGAAGATCCTGACATCTGTGTTGAAGGTCCTGACGTTTGTCTTGAAGATGCAGACGTTTGTATTGAAGATCCAGACGTCTGTGTTGAAGATCCTGATTTTGTTCCTCAGAGAAAGTGCGCCGACCTTCCACAGACGGAGAAGGGTTTTAGGAACAGCAATAGTTAACATAAACTAAAGCAGAAAAAACACTTTTACAATACTAACCACGAAACAGTCAAACCATTGAAAACTGACTGCCCAAAGTTTAACACACGTTAATTGATATTATGGGCCGAAATGCGCAAACAAACCATAACACAGTGCATATCTGCCCACTTAACATTCTTTTAAGGACGGATGACGAAGATGAGTACAAATTTCTGTAGAAGTCATCGGGTGAACGCCAGAAAGAAAGATGAAACAATTACTTAAAATGGTGGAAACGAATAATTGTTGATAACCTTGACTTAGACGCGTAACTAAGAAATAGTATAGATATGGTCACAACCATCTATAATTAATAAGGCCCACGTGCTGATTGAAAGGAATCATCCAAAGTTTGTGAACGTTTTCCGTTTTCAGCTTCCAGCAGGGACGGGTTGGGTAAAATGATGTCATCGTATAGCTAAATACGTCACAAACTATGAGTGGTTCCAGGATTTCGTCCTCAGCTAGCAGACCTAAGTAAAATTATGCATAGCTGAGGTCAGGTTGGTAGACATACCAGATAAGAATATATGAAAAAAAGGACAAAAAATAGAAGGACATTTGGTTGTATAAAATAGCATTATTGATGAATAAATTGATAAATGGATTGATGGACGAATGACTAGATTTTAATTTTCAGACGAGCAGGCATGCACAAAAGTGGGTCGACATGCATATAGGATGTATTGATGAAAGGTGAGTAGTCAGGAATATGGGAAGTGCGGTAAACGGATAGTCTGGTGGGTGGGCAGTGAGATAGATGGGTAGTCTGGTGGGTAGGTAGTCTGGTGGGTGGGTAGTCAGGTAGATGGGTAGTAAGGCAGATGGGTAGTCTGGTGGGTGGGTGGGTAGTCTGGTGGGTGGGTAGTCTGGTGGATGGATTGTCAGGCAGATGGGTAGTCTGGTGGTTGGGTAGTCAGATAGATAAGAAGTCAGGTAGATAGGTAGTCTGGTGGGTGGGTAGTCAGATAGATGAGTAGTCAAGTACATGGGTTGTCTGGTGGATGAGTAGTCAGGTATATGGATTCTTAGGTTGATGGGTAGTCAGATAGATGTGCTATTTATATCAATGAGTAGTCCAGTAGATGGGTAGTCATGTAGATAGGTAGTCAGATAAATATGTAGTCAGATGGATAGTCATGTAAGTGGGTAGTCCGATAGATGAGTAGTCAGATAAATGGATAGTCATGTAGATGGGTAGTCAGAAAGACGAATAGTCATGTAGATGAATAATCAGAAGGACGAATAGTCATGAAGATGAATAATCAGAAAGACGAATAGTCATGTAGATGAATAATCAGAAAGACGAATAGTCATGTAGATGAATAATCAGAAAGACGAATAGTCATGTAGATGAATAATCAGAAAGACGAATAGTCATGAAGATGAATAATCAGAAAGACGAATAGTCATGAAGACGGGTAATTAGAAAGACGAATAGTCATGAAGACGGGTAATTAGAATGACGAATAGTCATGAAGACGGGTAATTAGAAAGACGAATAGTCATGAAGACGGGTAATTAGAAAGACGAATAATCATGAAGATGAATAATCAGAAAGACGAATAGTCATGTAGATGAATAATCAGAAAGACGAATAATCATGAAGATGAATAATCAGAAAGACGAATAGTCATGTAGATGAATAATCAGAAGGACGAATAGTCATGTAGATGAATAATCAGAAGGACGAATAGTCATGAAGATGAATAATCAGAAAGACGAATAGTCATGTAGATGAATAATCAGAAAGACGAATAGTCATGTAGATGAATAATCAGAAAGACGAATAGTCATGAAGATGAATAATCAGAAGGACGAATAGTCATGAAGATGAATAATCAGAAAGACGAATAGTCATGTAGATGAATAATCAGAAAGACGAATAGTCATGAAGATGGATAATCAGAAAGACGAATAGTCATGTAGATGAATAATCAGAAAGACGAATAGTCATGTAGATGGGTAATCAGAAGGACGAATAGTCATGTAGATGGGTTGTCAGATGGATAGTCATGTAGCTGGTTAGTAAGGTGGGTGGGTAGTCAGGTGGATGCGTAGACAGAGAGATAAGTAATCAGATAGATGGCCATACAGATGTGTAATTAGGTAGATTGTCAAGTAGTTGGGTAGTAAGTTAGATGTTTAGTCAGGTAGATATGTGTTCAAGTTGTTGGGTAGTTAGACAGATTGGTAGTCAGGTAGATGTGTGTTCAAGTAGTTGGGTAGTAAGTTAGATGTGTAGTCAGGTAGATGTGTGTTCAAGTAATTGGGTAGTTAGACAGATTGGTAGTCAGGTGGATGAGTGGTAAGGTAGATTTTTAGTCAGGCAGATGTGTATTCATGTAGTTAGGTGGTCAAATAGATGTGTATTGAAGCAGTTGAATAATCGGGTAGTTGGGTAGTCAAGTAGATGTGTATTGAAGCAGTTGAATAATCGGGTAGTTGGGTAGTCAAGTAGATGTGTATTGAAGCAGTTGAATAATCGGGTAGTTGGGTAGTCAAGTAGTTGTATAGTTAGACAGATGGTTGTTGAGGTAGAGGTGTATTCAGGTAGTTGGGTAGTCTGTTTTATGAGTAGTGAAATAGACGGGTAGAGAAGATTGGTTTGTGCATTATATTTTGGTGTACAGATTAATGGATTAATTGAGTGATGGCTAGTTAGGCAGATATATTTTTTTTTCAAATGATAGGACAGAGAGTCGGACAGACAGAAGGACAGATGTGCATATGTATAAGTTGTAGATTCAATAAATTGAATATGTGTGGATAGAAGCTTGGACTGACGAACAGCGGATGATTGATAGACCGAAAGTGAACGACACAATAAATATAACAGTAGCCCTCAAATACAAAAATGTCTAAAGTTACAATTAGGATGCACAGGCAACGATCAGAAAACCTGATATACAATTTCAGAAGTAAAATATTCATCTACATATTTGTAGAAGAAATAAAATAAAAAGATGATACGGTATTAAAGAGCATATAGTTTATCATTCTGGGAGATGTGATACTCTTGATAACTATGTGATTAGACCAACATAATAACTAGTAGTTGTAGTACGTATACATATTACAAGTCTTCTGTGTTTTTTACAAAACTCTGCCGTTTTATTCGTGTCCGTCCCTATGTGTATTTTCCCTATATAATATCGTTGTCTCAACAAATTTATGTCAATGCTTATTTGAGTTAATTATAGCGAACACGGGGAGAGGGGGATGTAGGGAGATGAAGAATAAATAGATCTTTAAATGATGAAAATGAGATGAAAAGATTATGTTATCCTTTTTTTCCATTTGTTTTTGCTTATGGATGGACTTTTTAACAATAATGTTCAGGTTTCATGAAACTTCTACTTAAGCTCATATCAAGCACAAATAATGAAACATTAGCTTAATCAGTTGGTTGTAGTTAGAGTAGACACACATCGTTGGTGTTGATAAATATCTCAATAAATAGTTAAATCATAATTGATTCTTCAAAGATTGTAATGGTAACCTTTTGTATCAGCATTACCATGCCATACCATCATGCTTTCTGCGTCATTAACAAACGGTCTCTATAGGGACTCAGAATGTAAAAAGTAAAGTACCCTCGTCACGCCAAGTGACGTATAGGGAATATGGTGTTAGTGACCATCAATTGTACAGACTTTCAGCACATGATTTTCGGGGTAACATGGTCGGTATTATGCCCGTGCCGCTTTACTTTCTCAGAAAAATCCGGTACCCATTTAAGGCTGGGTGAACCCAGAAGCCGTCGGTTAGGATCGAAACCTACCTCTTGTCCTTTGTAGTCCAGTTCACTAACCACTGAGCTATCGCTGCATGACAATGAAATAGATAATGATGGTATTAATCGGGTACCACTGTAAAGACAAGACAGTTGTTGTAACGGTTGTAATGTCTTCTGATATCTTGGGTTCGGCTCAAGAGTGTCCATTCTAATAACAGTTCTATACCAGGTCTACTATATTAAAAGAGCTTTCCACTGTGGGACTACAGCAATCTTAACCTTTTTAACCATTTCGTCTTAACGTAAACTGTTACCATGACGTCTAAACGGGTGATAATGATGTCTAGCCGAGTTCTGGACCATTGACTTTGCTGTGGAAACAGCAGATCGATTAGCTCGCACACACCTTGAAAATGAAGATAATCTTCAGCATTACAGAGCTGCACTCTAACGAGCACGTAAGCGATAACGTATATAACTGTCAAATGTCGCAGTTGAATGAAGCAAGAATCTCCACCTGCAATGAGAGAGTCTGCACTCTTTCTTGCTGATCTAACCTTTATTGACTACCCATCTACCAACTACCGATCTACTGACTACCCATCTACAGACTACCAATCTACTGACTACCCATCTACTGACTACCCATCTACTGACTACACATCTACTGACTATCCATCTACCAACTACCCATCTACTGACTACCCATCTACCAACTACCCATCTACTGACTGCCCAACTACCAACTACCCATCTACTGACTACCCATCTACCAACTACCCATCTACTGACTACCCATTTACTGACTACCCATCTACCAACTACCCATCTACCAACTACCCATCTACCAACTACCCATCTACCAACAACCCATCTACCAACTACCCATCTACTGACTACACATCTACCGACTACCCATCTACTGACTACCCATCTATCAACTATCCATCTACTGCCTACCCATCTACCAACTACCCATCTACTGACTACCCGTCTACCAACAACCCATCTACCAACTACCCATCTATAGACTACCAATCTACTGACACCCATCTACTGATACCCATCTACTGACTACCCATCTACCAACTACCCATCTACTGACTACCCATCTACTGACTACCCATCTAGCAACTACCCATCTACTGACTACCCAACTACTGACTACCCAACTACCAACTACCCATCTACCAACTACCCATCTACCAACTACCCATCTACCAACTACCCATCACTGACTACCTATCTACCAACTAATCATCACTGACTACCTATCTATCAACTACCCATCTACTGACCTCCTATCTACCAACGACCCATCTACTGACTACCCATCTACTGACTACCCATCTACTGACTACCCATCTATCAACTATCCATCTACCAACTACCCATCTACTGACTACCTATCTACCAACTACCCATCACTGACTAGCTATGTACTTTATTCCACAACTTCTGACGACCCATCTACTGACTACCCATTTAATTGACTACCCATCTACTGACTACCAATCTACTTGACTACTTATCTGCTTGGCTACTAATCTACCGACTACCCATCTGTTTTTACTACCTATCTACTGACTACTCTATCTACGATGATGCAAGGCGGCATTCCTCACCTTCCCAGAGTAGGAATCTGGTACACATTACTGCCAGCGGCTGGGTCGACCCGCTGGGATATTTTTTTTCCCAACAAAGAGTACAACTCACACTACTTCCATCGGAAATCGAACACAGGTTGTCTCAATATCAGTAGCCTAGTCGGATGGCTTTCCTAACTAGGCTACCGAGGCTCGCCGTAAATGAGAGTCCAAGGCTAAGTGGATGTTATAAAGAGGATCGGTGAAAACTGTCTCAAGTAAAAGGGGTAGCATTTTAATTGGTTATTAAAAAAGGGAGTCTCGGCTTGATAAAGGTCAGGACACACTGACATAATCAATGGTCAACCTTTTTCTTTTCGACATTTCCGTGCAGGATCTCTTTAATTTGTTTTTGTTCTCACCATCAAATCTCCACCAAATTCACTGAGGAGGAATGATTACTTCGTTCTGAGAGCTGTCCGGAAGTTGATCACCTTTACCTGGTAGTGGTTAAAAACATATATTTCTTTTTTTATACAGGACAGTTTATACACTTGTCGTTTTATTTGAAAACAAATATTTATAAACTCGTTCCAGTATTGATTAGTCTGTACACGCGTCTGTTCTTTGCTTTCTTGCTTGTGTTCGCCCGATCACTAAAGGAGTGTACCTCTTCGTAATCCGCCCTTAAAAGGACGTTAAGTGGGCGTGTCTACGTTGTGTTGTGGTGTGCAGTATAACTGTGATATTTGCGCCTTTCGGCCCAACACATCCGACTTCAGCAAAACATTTTTGAGTACCGGATTGTCTTCCCTCTTCGATCCCTACTCGCTTGGCCAGACTAGACATGTTAGTGTGTTACTAGAGGCACCAGGGAGAGGTGGAGCAGGGTCTGGATGGTTCTGGTTCACTGATCCTGGCGCAAGCCATCAGCTTTGGGTCGCTGACAGTTCCAGCTCTGATTCTGTGAAGCGCGCCTTCGCCTCCGTCCATCATCTGTTCTTTGAAAAATGTTGGATTTCTTTCCTAGTGTCCACACTGACTTCCATTTGTCTCATCCATTTGTTGTATCAGTGTTCACATGAAAGATGAGCAGCCTCGTTTGCAAATGTGAAGATTATAACTTGATATTAGGATTCACAGTTTCATTCTCCTTTAATTATTTCTACTTGCTATCCTGTTGTATGAAATGCTGTTGGAGACGTATACAAAATAATCTGGACAAAATAAGGCTCAATTGGAGAAGTGTTCATGATACGATCGTGATAAAACATAGCCATCTTCCACGTTTTCATAAAATTTGGCAGGGGTTATGATGCTGCAACAGAATCATCACCATTATCATTGAGTGCCGTCTACGCATCGAAGGTTGGCTACCATGGAGCGCCATTCCATTCTGTCTTTTGCTTTGATGGTGCAGATTGTTATAGTCTGACCTGTCCATCTTTTGATGTTACTCGTCCATGTTAGTCTTAGTCTGCCTCCTTTACCTGGTATTTTCCTTTCCAATATTACTTTTATTAAGCTATTGTGTCTTTTAACATACCCCAAAAATTTCATTTGTCTTGTTCTAATTGTGTTTAATAGTTTTCTGTTCATTTTTAGTTGTTTTAAAACTTCATCGTTTGTTTTCTTTTCTTTCCATCCAATTTTACCTATTCTTCTATAAATCTACATTTCAAAGGCTTCAATTTTCTGTTCTGTTTTCTTGTCTAATGTCCATGATTTTTAGTTCGTTCCTAAAACAACAATTAGAATTTCTCTCCATGACTTTCTTTGGAATGTTACGTGATGCGACTCCAATCTCTTTCACGGTGGTCTGCTATATTCGTTTTTCGTGTTCTGGATATGCCTCATGTGTACCACACACTTTGCTGTTTTCACTTTCTAGAACGTTTATCATTTCTGATTCTTCCGCCCCATCCAACGTCACAGACTTTTCACATTCGGGTTGAACATACCCGACCGGCATCATTGTTGTCGAAAACTATGTGTTTGCCTGTTCAACCGCGAACACACGACACACAAATAAATCATATTCCACTTAAATATCGGTAAAGTTCACAGTCCATGCACTTGTCAGAAGTAGAATATACACCAAAACGGGGAATAGCAACATATAATTTCACAACTAGACTATCGCGTAAATCATTTAAATATATCAACAAGAGCCGAATTAAAAAAAACGACCACATACAGCCGCCATGACACCGGAAACCTCAGAATAATAACCGTAAGCTCAATAAGGTTATGTAAAAAAAACGTATTCATTTCTTCTATTACATTTTCATAAATAAAGAATATTACACAATTCACATCCGTCCAGTTGTTGTGATCTCAATGTCCCGCTTTTGTTATCCCAATGTTCCGTTTTTGTTATCCCAATGTCCCGCTTTTGTTATCCCAATGTCCCATTTTTGTTATCCCAATGTCCCGTTTTTGTTATCCCAATGTCCCGCTTTTGTTATCCCAATGTCCCGCTTTTGTTGTCTCAATGTCTCGTTTTTGTTATCCCAATGTCCCACTTTTGTTATCCCAATGTTCCGTTTTTGTTATAACAATGTCCCACTATTGTTATCCCAATGTCCGACTTTTGTTGTCCCAATGTCCCGTTTTTGTTATCCCAATGTCCCACTTTTGTTATCCCAATGTTCCGTTTTTGTTATCCCAATGTCCCACTTTTATTGTCCCAATGTCCCGTTTTTGTTATCCCAATGTCCCACTTTTGTTATCCCAACGTTCCGTTTTTGTTATCCCAATGTTCCGTTTTTGTTATCCCAATGTCCCACTTTTGTTATCCCAATGTTCCGTTTTTGTTATCCCAATGTCCCGTTTTTGTTATCCCAATGTCAGTCCCATTTTTGCTATCCAAATCTCCCGTTTTTGTCTCAAGAAAGTTTGTTTTCCAAAACCGTCTCCAAAACTATTCTAACATGCCTCTTACATCAATCATCTCCAAACAGATTCTAACATGCCTCTTACATCAATCATCTCCAAACAGATTCTAACATGCCTCTTACATCAATCATCTCCAAATAGATTCTAACATGCCTCTTACATCAATCATCTCCAAAAAGATTCTAACATGCCTCTTACATCAATCATCTCCAAAAATATTCTAACATGCCTCTTACATCAATCATCTCCAAAAATATTCTAACATGCCTCTTACATCAATCATCTCCAAATAGATTCTAACATGCCTCTTACATCAATCATCTCCAAATAGATTCTAACATGCCTCTTACATCAATCATCTCCAAAAATATTCTAACATGCCTCTTACCTCAATCATCTCCAAATAGATTCTAACATGCCTCTTACATCAATCATCTCCAAATAGATTCTAACATGCCTCTTACATCAATCATCTCCAAATAGATTCTAACATGCCTCTTACATCAATCATCTCCAAATAGATTCTAACATGCCTCTTACATCAATCATCTCCAAATAGATTCTAACATGCCTCTTACATCAATCAGTTCAGTTTTGAAGGAGACTGTGTATGATGCTACATTACTCTCAAATAGAACAATGAAACTTCAAGAATTATGCAGAAAATATTTGCTTGTTTGTTACATGTGTCCCAATTCTTTATGTACGTAATAATAAAAGAACTACACGACTTGTTTCAAACATAAAGTATACATAATGAAAATGAGCAGGTCCATCAGAAATGACATAATGAGACGGTAGGCTTAGCAGGGTGTGATTATAGTCAAGGATATGATGATTGATTATGATATGAACAAAGGTTTTGGTTTGGTTTTTATTTTAAAAGAGGCGTGTGAAAAGAAATATGAGATGTTGGCGTTACCATTTATTTTGCGAGGCAGCATATTTCTCTTGTTTTCTCCATATCTCTCTCTCTCTCTCTCTCTCTCTCTCTCTCTCTCTCTGGATTTCCCTGGTTGTTATGTATCATTAAACTTATTGTAGTTGGTGGTTGACAGAGGTTCTCATAGTAGCAGAGTAATGGCACCAGCAGTAGCAGAGTTGTAGCTCTCACAGTGTAATAATACTCATTTGACTAGAGAGGTGGACAGAAAGATTAGAATGAAAAATTACAGCTTTAAGTTGTATATGTTACAGTTGTACCATTAACAGGGCTGTGGCACATTAGGAATCGACATAGAGAACAACAACTGTTAGAAGAGGGTAGGGAAATTCTCCCGAGTTTATGAGTTCACGACTTTCCCCATTAGACAAATGTCGCAGGTCAAGCAAATTTGATAACAGCTTAAAATGAGGAAGGGGACAGACAATATGTTAGTAGAGTAAACCAGTTCAGCTATCAACTCACTTAGGATACATGCACTTTAATTATTTTTGGAGTAGAGGGGTTAATTTGAAGTCAAGATGGCGTCTTGTTTCTCAATTGTTGCTACACAGTTTAATCAGAGTCTATTTTTGCAACTTGCTATTGGCTGATTTGACAATTGCTTGGCACCTATGGCTACATTTGCAAATGAGATACGAGTATTTAACCGAATGTATCAAAGATATAACTCCAAGAGGGAGAGCTCAGATACCAGAGCTAGAGGAGATCATGTTAGATCCTACCTTCTAATTCCTATGATAAAGACTTCGATAATTCTGGTAATAAGTGTATTCTAAACATTAGAGTTTTATTGTGTTTTATGTAGCTAAAGTGTACATATAAAGTGATCCTAATGATTATTTTCAAACAATAATAAATTAAACAGAGAACAGTTTTATCTAGAATACCACCAAACCGAGTTATGATACTAATCTTGGCTCAAAAGCCAGGGACTACAAATTAGACAGAAACATTAGGCTACAGATGACTCGACAAGATATCGATAACCTTTTAAGCATTGCAAGATCAATGACTTTAGTCATAGATTTTGTCTTCAGACTGTGTAGTGATTACAGTGGCTGAAGTAAGTTGAGTTGTAGTATATAATAATTTGTGAATAGATCAAGACGAAGATATAATAAACTTGATCTGCAGCTATTTTATCAATTGTCAGTGATAACATTAAATGCTGTGATGTCAAGAACATTGTAGAGTCAGTCTCCATGTCGTCGATGTTTTAGTTATAACCCCATTGTCTTCAACAGTCATAACAATTACTTCTCACAGTAGCCGAGTGATGGTTCTCACAGTAGTAGAAATATGGTTCTCACATTAGTAGAAATATGGTTCTCACAGTTGTAGAGCTATGGTTCTCACATTAGTAGAAATATGGTTCTCACAGTAGTAGAGCTATGGTTCTCACAGTTGTAGAGCTATGGTTCTCACAGTTGTAGAGCTATGGTTCTCACATTAGTAGAAATATGGTTCTCACAGTTGTAGAGCTATGGTTCTCACATTAGTAGAAATATGGTTCTCACAGTAGTAGAGCTATGGTTCTCACATTATTAGAAATATGGTTCTCACAGTTGTAGAGCTATGGTTCTCACAGTAGTAGAAATATGGTACTCACAGTAGTAGAAATATGGTTCTCACAATAGTAGAAATATGGTTCTCACAGTAGTAGAAATATGGTTCTCACAGTAGTAGAAATATGGTTCCCACAATAGTAGAGATATGGTTCTCACAGTAGTAGAAATATGGTTCTCACAGTATCAGAGTGATGGTTCTTATAGTAGCAGAGTGTTATCACTCACATTAGCAGAGGGATATCACTCACAGTAGCAGAGGGATATCACTCACAGTAGCAGAGTGATATCACTAACAGTAGCAGAGTGATATCACCCACAGTAGCAGATTGATATCACTCATAATAGCAGCACACAACTTTTGCAGCCCCTGCAATGCCAGTGAGAGGGTAATGTGCCAGAAAATAAATTTAGATTTAAAAAAAAAACAGTATTTAAAATTTCTGTCTCATTTATCAATGTGAACTACTATCACTTGGTTCTAAATCCTTATTCTCACCAAAATATATGTCCATAATTATTTATTATACAATGATATTAAATGTATACACTTTACAACTATTTGATCTGGAACGTCCTATATGATCCAATATAATCTTATATTTTTTTTTAACCAACACAATTATGAAGAAGCTAAAGATCTGTAAAATAAGGAATAGTGACACTGTGACCTTCCAGGCACGTCGTAAGAGGCGACTAAGGAGGTTGATCGATGGCTTGACAAGGTGTAATTTGTAAAAAGTTTTGTTATGGAAACAGCCATATATTTTAGAAGCAGTGATCTCTGCAATATGTGCCATTTTGGCACACAAGGTTTCTGTTTTTGAGACTGTGGTTCTGCCCTATGTGCTGTCTTCGGCTCGAAAGGACAATAGATAGAGAAAGATCTGTCCTACGTAACAAATGATTTATCCTTGTGTGGGGTATTTTTTTATTTTAGGCAAAGTCATAGAGGTATTATTAGATTAGTCAACAGAGAACGCACTTTCGAATCTGGTAGGCTGAAACGTTTTCTCTATCGAAGGTGAAATCAAATCTCAGACACGAACACCTAGCAGCGACTGCTCAGAACAAGCGGCCTTTACTAACAGGTGCTGTATATCCAGCACGGCAGACCCCAGTAAAAGGATAATTTTGCTAAGATAGTCCCCACAGATGAGACCACATAGTGTGTTACTTTAACACATAAATAATTGATTGTTTCTTTTTAGACTTGTAAATACAATAGTGATGAATGAATGAACTCAATTAATTGTTGAGTCCGGCACAGCTGAAGGGAATGAGGACAACAAGAAGGAAGAACAACCGTTATGGATAATGGGTCGTGCCAGCCAGTCTTACTGCAATCATCATCATCATCGAGTGCCATCTCCGCAACGAAGGTTGGCTACCATGGAGCACCATTTTGCTCTGTCTCTTGCTTTGATGGTGCAGGTTGTCATAGGCTCATTTGTCCATCTTTTGATGTTACTCGTCCATGTTAGCCTTGGTCTGCCTCTGCCTCTTTTACCTTTTATTTTCTCCTCCACGATTATTTTTAGTAGGTTATTGTGTCTTTTAACATGACCAAAAAATTGCATTTGTCTTGTTTGAATTGTGTTTAGTAGTTCTCTTTTCATTTTTAGTTGTTTTAAGACTTCATCTTTTTTTAATTTTCTTTCCATCCAATTTTACCTACTGCAATATAATAGCATTTACCCTTAACTGGCTAAGAGTCATTTCATCGCTGTCCACACTGAAATAAATACTACAAGAGACGTGCTGGTGGGCTGACCGTGTGCATCTTTAAGGAAAGGGACAAGAACCTTTTTTTTCATATTTCCTTTCCGTCCCGTTGAGGGAAAAAAATTATTATTAATTTTGTCCCGTTTTTAATTGTTACGATAGTAAAGCAATGTGTTAGATGCATACATACTTCTCTGAAAGAAGTGAAAAACACAAACTTTCAAGACAATATTATAGAGTCTATTCTTTTAAGGTTTTTTTCCACGTCTTGCTAGGCGTATGGGGTATATGGCGTTAGTAACCATATTTTTCTATGACCACGGCACACTTTTGGGTGATGTGGTCGGTATCACGCCAGGTTGCCTTTACTTCCCAGAAAAATATTTGGTACCCATTTTTAGAGACTGCTTGAAACCCGGAGCCAGTCAGTTTGTCAGTTTGAAAAAAAAAAAATCTACCACTACTGGGGAACGAACCCAGTTCTGGATAGGCGGCCGAGCACTTATGGGTGTAAACTCGCGTGCTAAGACGCCGGTTCAAGTCTCGTACTCTACCTTTACCTTTACCTTTATCTAGATTATGTGTTGAAACATTGAGGTAACACAAAATTGTGTCATAGGATGGTTTCATGAGCAGACGTTGAAAGACCGACATTTTTTTGTGTGTGCAGAATTTATCTTTCTTTTTATTTATGGGAGAAATGTTCATGGTAGTGAAGCATTGCCCTACGTCTGCATTCACTTTTGGTTTGGGTTATGTAACCGCAGGATAATGATAGGCTCAATTTGTTTATGTAAAAAAAGTAAAGTACCCCGTTCACGCCAAGTGGCGTATAGGGAAATATGGTGTTAGTGACCCTATATTTTACAGAACTTCAGCACATGATTTTTGGGGTAATGTGGTCGGTATTACGCCCGTGCTGCTTTACTTTCCCAGAAAAAAATCCGGTACCCATTTAAGGCTGGGTGAATCCGGAAGCCGTCGGTTGGGATCGAACCCTACCCCTTGTCCTTTGTAGGCCAGTTCACTAACCACTGAGCTATGGCGGCTCCCAATTTGTTTATGTAATTATACTAAAATTATTCTCCTCTACTATTACCATGAATAAAGAATATTACATATTTACGGTCCGTCCTGTTCTTGTTATCGCAATGTCCCGTTTCAGTCTCAAGAAAATTTGGTCTGGAAAACCATTTCCAAATAGATTCTAACATGATTCTTACATCAAATACATCCAAACAATTCTCTAACATGATTCTTACATCAAATACATCCAAACAATTCTCTAACATGATTCTTACATCAAATACATCCAAACAATTCTCTAACATGACTCTTACATCAAATACATGCAAACAATGCTCTAACATGACTCTTACATCAAATACATCCAAACAATTCTCTAACATGACTCTTACATCAAATACATCCAAACAATGCTCTAACATGACTCTTACATCAAATACATCCAAACAATGCTCTAACATGACTCTTACATCAAATACACCCAAACAATTCTCTAACATGACTCTTACATCAAATACATCCAAACAATTCTCTAACATGACTCTTACATCAAATACATCCAAACAATTCTCTAACATGACTCTTACATCAAATACATCCAAACAGTTCTCTAACATGACTCTTACATTAAATACATTCAAACAATGCTCTAACATGACTCTTATATAAAATACATCCAAACAATTCTCTGACATAGCTCTTACATTAAATACATCCAAACAATTCTCTAACATCAATCACATGCAAACAATTTGCTAACGTGGCTCTGGTATCAACTATCTACAAATCGATTCTAATATGACACACACATCAACTATAACCAAACCGACGTCAACCTGACACTCACATCAACTATATCCAAACCGACGTCAACCTGACACTCACATCAACTATAACCAAACCGACGTCAACCTGACACTCACATCAACTATATCCAAACCGACTCTAAAAAAGAATCTTACATCAACCTGTACAAATCGATGCTAACGTGACTCTCACATCAACTATTTACAAATCGACGTTAATGTGACACTCACATAAACCCTCTACAAATCCACGCTAACGTGACACTCACATCAACTATCTACAAATCCACGCTAACATGACACTCACATCAACTATCTACAAATCCACGCTAACGTGACACTCACATAAACCATTACTCGTTCATCTAGGAAATAGTAACACACACACGTACACAAGAACGTCAGCAAGAAAAACAGAGAGAGAGAGAGAGAGAGATAGAGAGAGAGAGAGAGAGAAACGTAGAGATCTATCACGTAACGAGAAAATGGTTTGACAAGCTATTGAGAAAAAAGCTACAGAAGGACTGCTTTTCAACAAAAATAAGATGTTTGCGAAAGAAAGTGATCATCAATGGATTATAAAGGTTGGCCTGTGGTTATGTTGGCTTTAACAACACTCCCATAAGGATCTAGACTTCTATATCACTAACCATGAGTGTGTCGCGTTGCCATCTGGGAATAGCTTTGTATTACCACGTTATTTCTTGCAGCGTTCTTTAGGAGTTTTTCTCATCAGATCACGTGCAAAATAGCGCACTGAAAATACAAGACAATCTCCTTACTCTAAGTCAAACCAGATGCACTGCGCCACTAAGCATCTTCTCCTTCCACATCAATGGGCTAGAAGATGTGTGTCCCGCAGACAGATAAACGTATTTACTTTCCGTGGATTCCTTAGAAACATAAAGATGAAGAGAAGAAATGAGGAAGTTTATAGCCATTAAACGCCCATGTGTATTTTGTCCTGAATTCTTCAGAGTTGAGCTAATTGCCGTCTCATTTCCTTCCCTGGATACAGTCTTACTGGTGTGTCTGTTCTCTATGAAAACATATCTGATTAAGCTCGTCTTAAGATCCTGGCAGTTAAACACGGGAGATATGGGAGGCAGGCGACTCAACTTTCCAGAATTGTATTTCTTTAATTCTGACTTTCTCCTCCCAAATGTTTTTCTTTCAGCTCCGTTGATTTGATTCATTTTTGAAAAGTTGGAATTCACAATAAATCTCCATCTTTATTACGTTTGATGAGTCTGTTCAGCTTTGAATTTCTCTTTGCGTTTCATTAACTTGATTTCCCATGATTACATGCACATTTACAAGCATGTCTACTTATATTTACCGTATCTTCATAAGAATATTATCAAACAGTTCATTAAACTAACGATACAAAAATGAAACGTAAATGTCCTATATTGCTTATGTTCATATTTACATCTAACATAAATTATTTATATTTGCACAGTCTGCTTTTAGATGGGGCTATGCTTTCCATATTTGTTATCTTTGAACAATTTTGAGGTAAAGTTACAGTTGTAAGTGTCGACAACGCAGCAGTTTGTCCATTTACTTAGCACTCATTCTGTTTCTCCCAGACATCGCGATTTAGACCATTTCTATCTATTTCTTTTTCACATCCTTTTCCTTCCTTTCTTTTCCTGTCATTTCCTTTCTTTTTATTCCTTTTACTCCGTTTCCTTTCCTTTAATTCATTGTTCTTCCCTGTCCGCCTCTTTCCTCCACTTTACTTTAATTTTAATCTTTTCCATTATCCTTCCTTCCTATCTCTTTCCTATTCCCGTTCATCGATCCCTTACACTAAAATTTACTTAATTTCCCTTCCTTTTCCGTTTTTTCTCATTTTTTAAATTATCGACCTACCCTTCCATTTCTTTCAGTTAACTCTCTTATACGTCTTTTCCTTTCAATCCATGCCGTTTCCTTCTTTCCAAACCCTTTCGTTTCTTACCATCCAAACGCTTCTCTTCAAACCCCTCCCTGTCCTTTAATTACATTAAAACCTTTCCCTTTCTTTCCCGTCAATCTCTTCCCTGCCCCTTTATACCCCTTAAAACCATTCCCATTCTTTCCCTCTCATCCCTTTAAAATTCTTTCCTGTCCCTTTCTTTCCTTTCAAACCCTTCTTTTATTTACAGTCAAACACTTCTAGTTATTTCACACAAAATCTTTCCCTCCATTTCGATTCAAAGTCTTCCCTTTCATTCCCTCCAAACCCTTCCGTGTGCCTTGTTTTTTCTTCAAACCCTTCCCTATTTTTCTTCAAACTGTTCCCCTTTTTCTCATCAAACCCTTCCCCCTTTTCTCTTCAAAACCTTCCCTCTCATTCCCTTAAAACCCTTCCCTGTTCCTTTATTTTCTTCATACCCGTCGCTTAATTTTCGGTCAGACCCTTCACTTTATTTCCCTTCATACCCTTCCCTTTATTTCCTTTCAAATCATTCCCTTTATTTCTAGTCAAACCCTTCCCTTTATTCCCCTTCAAATTATTCTCCGTGCCTTTCATTTCCTTCAAACCCTTCCCTTTTTCTGTTCAAACCCTTCATGTCTTTCCATTCGCACCGTTCCCTTTCATTCCATTAAACCCTTCCCTTTATTTCCCTTCAAAACCTTCCCTTACTTTCCCTTCAAACACTTGCCTTTCTTTCCTTTTAAACCCGTCCATGTCTTTCTCTGCTCCTTCAATCCCTACTATTGATTTCCTTTCAATTCATTTACTTTATTTCATTTCAAACCCTTCTCTTTCTTCTCTTCAAATCCTTTGTTCTCTTTCTCTTCAATACTATCCCTTTGTTTCCTTTCAAACTCTACCTTTTCTTTCCCTTCAAACCCTTCTCTCTCTTTGATTTCAAACCCTTACCTCTCTTTCCTTTCAAGCCTTTACATTTATTTATCTTCCAATCCTTCCCTTTATTTCCCTTTATACCATTACTATTCTTTCCTTTCAACCTCTTTCCTGTCCCTTTATTTCCCTTAAAACTTTTCTCTGTCACTTTATTTCTCTTTAAACTCTTTCAAGTTTTCCCTTAAAACTCTTCCCTTTCTTTTCCTTCAATCACTTCCCTGTCCTTTTATTTTCATTAAAACCCTTCCTTACAAACTCTTCCCTTTCTTTCCCGTCACCCCCTTTCCATTTATTTCTCTTCAAACTCTTCCAAGGTGGACTGGTTGGTCTCGAGGCAAGACACAGGCCTCGAGACAGAGGACCAATAAATGGTTGGTTCAAATCCCTGCTGCACCAGTTGGAATTTTTATTTATGATTT
Organism: Megaustenia siamemsis; assembly: GCA_032433765.1. Taxonomy (NCBI): domain Eukaryota; kingdom Metazoa; phylum Mollusca; class Gastropoda; order Stylommatophora; family Ariophantidae; genus Megaustenia; species Megaustenia siamemsis. The sequence goes on from JAVIAB010000124.1 coordinate 34,184,086, forward strand.
CTCTCTTCGGCAACCACCCATGGTCTCAGCAGAGGGGTCCGGTTTGAGACGTCAATTACTTATGGACGGAAAAAAATATGAGTACCTCCGAAGACGAAGTTATCTGCCTGTGCGGCGAGGGAACCAGTCACACGGCTGCCATGTAAAAACGAATTAACAAGCAAAATGCAGTTCATAGTCTCAAGAGTACTTCGTCGGCGGTAAAAGCTGACGAACGACGAAATAAAAGCCCTCTCTCCCATTAATGTCTTTCAATCCGTTCCCTTCAAACCCTTCCCTTTCTTTCCTTCAATCCTTTCTTTTTTTCGAACCCTTTTTTCTTAATTTTCCCTTCATTTCGTGTCCTTCCCTTCCTTTTACATTTCTTTCCTTTCCAATCCTTTCCTTTCTTTGCTTTCAATTCAATACCTACATTTTCCTACATTTTATTTTCCTTCTTTACTTTTTCCTTTTTTTCCATTTTCTATTCTTGCACTTTCCTCTCGTTCCCGTTAATTTACTTTTTTTCCTTCATGTTCTTTCCCCTAACTTTTCTTCTATTTTTCTTTTACCGATCTTTCCTTCCTTTTCACTTCCTGTCGTTCCCTAGACTTAACTGTCCTCCCAGTCCTTTCCTTTTCCTGTATGTTCTATGATTACATTGGGTGATTTGTAATAGAAACAAGGCTGGATACTAAAACCATGAAAAGTCCAGAGTGTAAGTCATCATCATCATGTGCTGTACCGGTGATGTTGGCGATCATGCCCTTCCACAATCTTCTATCCACAGTGCATCGAATGAGTTCTGTTGTTGACTGTTTTCCATGCCATGACACCAGCTGTCCAGTATTTTCTCTCTTTGTCGTCCGCGATCTCTCTCTCGAGTGTAAGTAGCTTCAAAAATAAATGAAAAATGCAGCACTGGACCAGAAGGTACAAAACACATGCAACTCAAATTGCTCTGTAAACAAAAAAAAAAAAAAAAAAAAAAAAGAAGTAAAAAAAACTACTTAGAATTGTATAACTTATAAATTTATTGTAAAGATGTCATTATATATACATCATCATCATCATAAACAAGTACCGTGATTGCTGGCGTAGGCGATCATGCCTCTCCACAACTTTCGATCTAGACAGTTGTTATTCGTTTTTGTTCTTGACCTTCTGCCAAGACATTCTCTTAAGCTGTCTGGCATCTTCTCTCTTTGCCTCCCTCTATCTCTTCATCCCTCAATTTTATCAGTTGTTACAATATATTTCAGCTGTTCTCTTCTCATTACATGTCCAAAAAAATGATGATTGTTTCTAAATTAGCTCTCTTTTTGCCTTGGCCTCTATCAGAACGTTTTCATTATTCTTCTTAGCTGTCGATGGTATTCTCAACATTTTTCTATAAAACCACATTTTTACAGTCTCCATTGATTTTCTTCTCTGTTGTCCTCTTGTCCATAATTCACATCCATATTTTAAGACTTGAGTCTGTAGAAATGTGGTTTTACATAAGAACGCTGAGAGTACCATGGATAGCTAAGGAGAGTAATGAAGATGTTCTGAGAGAGGTCAAAGCAAAAAGAGAGCAAATTTCCAATATTAGGAAGAAACAATCATCATTTTTTGGCCATGTAATGAGAAGAGAACAACTGGAATATATTGTAACAACTGGGAAAATTGAGGGACGAAGAGATAGAGGAAAGCAAAGAGAAAAAATAACAGACAGCTTAAGAGAATGGCTTGGCAGAAGGTCAACAACAGAAATGATAAATAGCTGCCGAGATCGAAAGTTGTGGAGAGGCATGATCACCTACGCCAGTAGGCCCGGTACTTGATGATAATGATGTTAAGACTGGCTCTACATAAACATTTAAGAACTCTTTTTTTGGTTTTTATCGTCAAAAATGGATTGCACAGTATCTTCATCATTTTTTGGAAAGCTGCTTTTGCCTGACCCATTCTGCATTTCACCTCTGTTGTACATACATATATATATATATATATATATATATATATATATATATATAATGCTTTTTTTTTTTTTTGCAGTGCACAACGGTACGCTGTACCGACACCTTTTATTTTATATTAAAAATTCCAGCACTTTCAGAAGGTAGAAGACAGCATCAAGGCAGCAAGACAGATCGCTGTCTTTACAAGGTCCTTTTAAGAAAGATTTACGTCATGCTAATTTGTTCTTGATTTTGCCAGGTGGATGATGTTCTCCAAGAACTTAGTGAACTAAGTATAGATTTGCATGAAAGAAATATTGACTTGTACAAAACAGACAGAAGGATAAAGCATACAGTTCCACTTTTTGAGATCATAATTTTAAATCCCGGTCTATACTACAGTGTGTCTCTTCAAAGTCAGAAGAACTTGAAGTTCAAAGGGAATGAATTCCACACAAATGACAGGCCCGGTCCTGCAGTAAGTTCTGCTTTTAATAAAAGTCTGAAAGAAACTGTTGGAAAGTGTCTGAAGGAGATGATGCTGATTTGATTGGTTGTGGCCATGACTTTAGATTCTAAGTACTGGCCAGAAAATCCTGGAAAGCACCTAACGTTTTGTGAAGCTGAGATTAAAAAGTTAGCACCCAATTTCCGCTTAAATGAAAGAGAAGCAGTTCGGGGTTTTCGTGAATATCTTCAAGAAAATTACATTCCCAGACATGCTACTTCCTATAAAACACACTTTGGAAACAATTGTAGTATCTTCCTGTGGATGTGAAAGGAATTTCACTCAGATGAACCTTATAGTAACTTCATGTAGGTCATCTCTCTGCTTGCACGGACAACCTCTGCACTGATGTTCATCAGGATAGAGGGTCCTACTCTAATCAAATTAATTCCTAGTAAATATGTGAATTTATGGCTACTCCGAGGTCGTCACTCTGCAGCTGATAACAAAAGCAAGAAGCGATCTAGAGAGGACTTGGGTAGATCAGAGGATATGTCGAAAGTGTGGAAGTTGATGTGAAATCTTCACGGTGGGTAACGCTTCTTTTTCATTTAAAAAAAAAAAAAACACTATCTTTCGTTCGCCCGATGTATTGTCTATATCTGCAATGTCGTTTCTTGTATGAATGTTACTGTCTTTTGTCATTCTTGCAGTGGCCCATATAGTTTTGTCTGTAGTGTTGTATCTATGGGCCAATGGATTTTCCTCAGTCTACTATATTCAGGGCAGTCTTGAAGTATGTGTTTAGCAGTCTGGGGTGCCTGTCCACATGTACAAGTAGTTGAGGTGCCGATCTTGGAGTTAAAAAAAAAACAACACTGTAATATGTATACAAGTTAAGTTCAACTCTAGCAATTGTGTAGAGGGCTGCTTCTAGGTCGTTATTCTGTAGTTGATACTCAAAGATAGAAGCGATCTAGGGCAAGAGTATATAAGAGAACATGCTAGAGTGTAGAATTAGACATAACAACATATTCAGGGTGTGTACCGTACCTTTATTTCCAGAAAAAAGACACTATTATATATATATATATATATATATATATATATATATATATATATATATATATATATATATATATATTGGGAGCCGCGATAGCTCAGTGGTTAGTGAACTGGACTACACAGGACAAGGGGTAGGGTTCGATCCCAACCGACGGCTTCCGGGTTCACCCAGCCTTAAATGGGTACTGGATTTTTTTCTGGGAAAGTAAAGCAGCACGGGCGTAATACCGACCACATTACCCCAAAAATCATGTGCTGAAGATCTGTAAAATATAGGGTCACTAACACCATATTTCCCTATACGCCACTTGGCGTGACAGGCGAACAAGATATATATATATATATATATATATATATATATATATATATATATATAACTTATTAAAAAGAAAATAGAATTGACAAACTATAAATCAGAAAACAGACTTCATACAAGAGTAAAAAAAAAAAAAAACCTAAAACACAGTTTGGATGAAACATGATTGCAGCAGAAAAAGTTAAAGATGTTTAAGAAGAAGAAAGAAAGAACAGAAGAACTAATACATAATTGCAATGACAAAAAGCTATGGAAGGACATGAACACCAACGTCAGGAGGCGCAACACTTGATTGTGATATAATTTCAGGCTTCTCGAAAACTGAACAATCAACTGTTGTGTAACTAGTTCTGATACATCCGCTGGCGATGCTTAACACAAGTACATAATAACAAGCAGATGGACTCGTATCTACACTTTGTTATCTCCAACCTCAATGTTTACATTGAACCGGAATACATAGACACACCTTTCTCTAACACAGGATAACTCTTATTTGTTTATCTTGATTTGCTTATCGGACTTTGCTGTTGGTCTGAGAGTAACGTTCGATACATTAACCTTTGGATCGACTTGATCTTAGAGATAGATCATCCAGGGCTGAGGTTGTGGATACGCTAGCATAAACAATCGTCTCTGAGACCAGTATTGTAAAGAACAAGCAAATAAATATGCTCATCTGACACTCCGTATCGGAAGTCTTGTCTTCTTCTGCTTTCTGAGTTTCGATATTTATCTCTGAACGTAGATGTTGCGATATGATCTCACAATTCGGAGCTTTGACAGCACCCAGTATCTCTCCAGGAAAAGCAGAATGAGGATAAGGAACAAGTAAGAGGAAACCTTCACCTGGCAAACGTCACAGGCTTATCAAACTCTTCAATGTGGGCGGCTAAACGAAAGCTTGGGGGGGGGGGGGAATGTTAAGCTGTATGTGTGTATGGGTATGTGTGTATGTGTGTTTTGTGTAGATCAGAGCCTTGTCTATCACATACACAACACGGTTTGAGGTAGCTCTGATGACTTCTGCCATAACAAATCCGATCTGACACCATACAACGTTATATCCCAGTACATGTTCTACTATAAAATGAGGTTGTATGCGTCAAAACCTTACCAGTAAATCATTTGTACATACTTGCTCCTCTGCGTGCCTCCAGCACAAAGTTGTAGTCTGTGTCAACATATCCCTCAGAGATTTTTTCAGTGGTGGCAATACAACCCAAGGATGACTAGAACCAGACATACCAAAAGTCTGGGTCCAGGAAAAGTGAGGCAAAAACATGTTGAAATCGGATGACCTGGGCTAGATGCCTAACATAACAGTGCAAAGTAATTTTCACCATGACGACGTCTTTGGTTATGGAAGGCTCCCGGTATCACTACAAACAAATTAAAATCCATAATTGCTCAACCGCCCGTGCCAGTGGAACCATCCAAATTATTTGTTTATCTTGATTTGCTTATTGGACTTTGCTGTTGGTCTGAGAGTAACGTTCGAAACATTAACCTTTGAGATAGGCCATCCAGGGCTGAGGTTGTGGATACGCTAGCACAAACAATCGTCTCTGAGACCAGTATTGTAAAGAACAAGCAAAAAGAGAATGACGACGTCACAGTCTAAAAGAAAGCGATATGGTGCTCATTCCATGCAGTCCTGCCAGGTGTTGAGACTACAGATAAACAGACAAATGATACAGGTGGTCACTGTCCTATATGTTTTGTATGGGAGTCAAGCAACGTTTAATATGGCGTGAACAAAGCGGTATCTTCAAGATAACCAGTTCGGCACAACAGACAGATGAGAACGCTAACTCTCTTCTAATTTGTAGAAAGCACAATACGAGATGTGACATATTTAAAAATTATTCCTTCTTAATGCAAACGGTTAATGAAGTATTAAACTTCTTAATGGCAACAGTTAGTAAAGTACTTAACTTCTTAATGGCAACAGTTAGTAAGGTGTTAAACTTCTTAATGGCAACAGTTAGTAAGGTGTTAAACTTCTTAATGCCAAAAAGAAGTGTTAAACTTCTTAATAGCAACAGTTAGTAAAGTACTAAACATCTTAATAGCAACAGTTAGTAAAGTACTAAACTTCGTAATAGCAACAGTTAGTAAAGTGTTAAACTTCTTAATGGCAACAGTAAAGTACTAAACTTCTTAATGGCAACAGTTAGTAAAGTACTAAACTTCTTAATGGCAACAGTTAGTAAGGTGTTAAACTTCTTAATGGCAACAGTTAGTAAAGTACTAAACTTCTTAATGGCAACAGTTAGTAAAGTACTAAACTTCTTAATGGCAACAGTTAGTAAGGTGTTAAACTTCTTAATGGCAACAGTTAGTAAAGTACTAAACTTCTTAATGGCAACAGTTAGTAAAGCACTAAACTTCTTAATGGCAACAGTTAGTAAAGTACTAAACTTCTTAATGGCAACAGTTAGTAAAGTACTCAACCTCTAAATAGCAACAGTTAGTAAGGTGTTAAACTTCTTAATGCCAAAAAAGAAGTGTTAAACTTCTTAATAGCAACAGTTAGTAAATTACTAAACCTCTTAAAAGCAACAGTTAGTAAAGTACTAAACTTCGTAATAGCAACAGTTAGTAAAGTACTAAACCTCTTAATAGCAACAGTTAGTAAAGTACTAAACCTCTTAATAGCAACAGTTAGTAAAGTACTAAACTTCTTAATAGTGACAGTTAGTAAAGTACTAAACCTCTTAATAGCAACAGTTAGTAAGGTGTTAAACTTCTTAATGCCAAAAATGAAGTGTTAAACTTCTTAATGGCAACAGTTAGTAAAGTACTAAACTTCTTAATAGTAACAGTTAGTAAAGTACTAAACTTCTTAATAGTAACAGTTAGTAAAGTACTAAACTTCTTAATAGTAACAGTTAGTAAAGTACTAAACCTCTTAATAGCAACAGTTAGTAAAGTACTAAACCTCTTAATAGCAACAGTTAGTAAAGTACTAAACCTCTTAATAGCAACAGTTAGTAAAGTACTAAACCTCTTAATAGCAACAGTTAGTAAAGTACTAAACTTCTTAATAGCAACAGTTAGTAAAGTACTAAACCTCTTAATAGCAACAGTTAGTAAAGTACTAAACCTCTTAATAGCAACAGTTAGTAAAGTACTAAACCTCTTAATAGCAACAGTTAGTAAAGTACTAAACCTCTTAATAGCAACAGTTAGTAAAGTACTAAACCTCTTAATAGCAACAGTTAGTAAAGTACTAAACCTTTTAATAGCAACAGTTAGTAAGGTGTTAAACTTCTCAATGCCAAAAATGAAGTGTTAAACTTCTTAATAGCACCAGTTTGTAAAGTAGTGCACTTCTTAATGCCAGCAGTTAGTGAAGTGTTAAATGTCTTAATGGCGACGGCTCACCATCATTGAGTGCCGTCTCCGCATTTAAGGTTGTTACTATGGAGCGGCAACGGTTATTGATAAATTAAACTTTTTTTTTTTTTCGAAACAGCAGTTTTCTGAAGAGTGGCGAACATGTCATCTCTTGTTATCTTTATCTAATGACTGAATCAGGTGTTCTAATTTTGTAATTTGGTCAACTGAAACGGGACAAACCGCGATCTAACACACGCACACTTTTTATCCAACACACTTTCACTTCACCACTAACGTTCTGAAAAAAAATGGCTGTTACTGCTTATTTTCAAACAAAATATAAACGTTTTCAGTTATTTGATTTTACGTTTAGAAAGAACGACAAGTACCACAAAGGAATCTGCACTCTTATGTCAGTTTATATAACATTGAGTTTTTATGTTCACAAATTGTACCATTACTTTTCAAATTAATCTTTCTCTCTTCCTGTGTTAATTCTTTTATTTCCCTACATCTTTCTAAGACTCTCTTTCTCTCTCTAGCAACCGTTCATCCATCTTTCTATATATGTATGCGTTTGCGTCTGTTTTTCTCTAAACAATTAACCTCTTTGTTTGTGTATCTTACATCTTCACCCTGTTTCTCCCTCTCTTTATGACTCTTACCACTTCAAAAACAATATAACAAAAAACTAACAAACATGAGACCCAGTTCCTATCTGTTTGTGAGTGTGAAGAGAACCCGAACATAAAATTCCTCCCTGTCACAGATGTCATGAAACTCCATCTCGTCCACGGGTATTCGATATCGTCCTCGAATTATTTATTGCTACAAGGTCACCAGCTCGTTTATTTAGTGTCACTTTGTTTCTGATCTGCCACGACCACGACGTACCCACCATTCACCCATTCACATGTGCTAACTAAAATGTATTAATATTCATTTTAACAGTCCTGTAACGTGCCAACACCTTAATAATTATGGCAATGCTCAGAAGCCGAAGGTTAAGATGGCTGGGGCATGTCCAGCGAATGGAAGAAAACCGCATTCCTAAGCAAATACTATATGATGAACTAATAGACGGAAAAAAGATAAATCGGCAGACCTAAACTACGATATTTAGATATCTGTAAATAATCTCTGAATGACTTCTCCATCTGTGAGAATTACTGGGAACATCTGGCAAGAGATCGCACATCATGGAGAGCCTGTATAAAAAAAATGGCATAACATCATTTAAGGCTGTACTATGGCAAAACATGGAAGAGAAAAGACTCGAAAAGACGACGGAAAACCCTGTGGATTAGTGGGCCTGACTTGTTCATTCTGTGGCCGAATGTGTTTGCCAAACATTGGTAGAATCAGCTACGAGCGAAGTTGTTCGACATATATATATATATATATATATATATATATATATATATATATATATATATATATATAAGATATATCATCATCACATCGCATTATCCTCTGCAGAACACTGCATTCACCACAGTCAGTCTGAAAGAATTTCTGTCTCTAACCTGATCACCCAGTTCTTCTGTTGTCATGTTCAAAGTCTCCTTGATATCTTGAAACCATCATCTTCTTGTCTGACCCTGATGCATCGCCCAAGAATCATGCCTTACATTGTACTTTCCAATCCGCTGTGTTTTTTTTTATGTAGCCGTAGTATTTTAATTTCCCCTCTAGAATGGTGTCTATTTATAAGCCAGTTCTTTTTAATGTTTAATAAATCTTTTAATCTGTCTTTATGGATCTTTTTTCATTATCCAAGGTATTTTAAGGATATTTCTATAGCATTTTGTTTTGAATAAATCAATTTTCTCCCTTGTTGTTTGCAAGATTGCCGTTTCACAATCGCATGTTGCTATCGGGAAGATACATGTCTGTAGTAGTTTTAATTTTACTTCTTGCTGGTAATGCGCCACATGTTCATCGTGTCGTTTAATTTGTGTGGTACTGTTGCTAGTCTTCGTTTGATCTCTACCTGGCACTCTCCATTGTTAGTTACTACAAAGCCCAAATATTTCATAGTTTGTTTTCCTTTCAAGTTCTTCACCGTTGATGATGATGTGGTTGACTTTTTGTTCTGTCAATGGACATTATTTTAGTTTTCTCTTTGTTTGGACAGTAGTTTTGCTCTTCACTGTGTTTGTTAACACACTCATTTGTCTTTTTAGTCCTTCTGCGCTGTTTGAAAGGAGGACTGTATCATCAGCGTATCTGAGTTCTATAATTAAATTGCCATTTATTGTGAAAAGGTCGAACTTGACAAATCTGACATCGTTTCTGACATTTCTCATGTTCAAAACATTGACGTTGAACAGGTTTGGATAGAAGATGCATTCCTCCTGTCTCATCCCATTTTGTACTTCAAATCAGTTTGATGTTTCGCCCGCTATTCTGATAGCTGCTTGCTGTTCCTAATATATTGATTTGATAAGTTGTTTTAGGTGTGTTGGAAAGCCCATATCTTTCATGATGTTTCACATTTTCTGATGTTGTACGCAGTCAAAGGCCTTGCTGAAAACTATGAAACATGTATTCAGTTCTATGTTGTATTCCCTACACCTCTGAAGGATGTTTCTCGTGTTAAAGATGTCGATCCGGGTACCTCGACTATTCATGAAGCCTGCTTGAACTATATGAAGTTCTTCTTCTAACTTTCTTGCTATCCTATACATGATGATCCGCAAGAGTATTTTGCTGACATGGCTTATTAGGTCAATAGTTCTGTAGTTGGAATACAGCTTCCGATTTCCTTTCTTTGGAATGGACACTGATCTTTTCCAGGCTTTTGACCAGTCTGCATTTGTCCATCTCTTCACACACAGCGCAGGGTAAATAGAAACGTTCGCCTCCAGCGTGGATGAGTTCAACTGGAATATCATCACTTCCTTGTGACTCCAATCTCTTCAGATTCTTTTTTTTTCGAAATGAACTTCATCTAGCATGGGCTCTGGTCCTTTTTCTTCACTTTCTGTTAATACATTTGAGTTTTTTAAGTATCTTACTACATTGCTGTGCACTAATTGCTCCAGATTTACAATATATCCTCTGCTGAACAGTAATCTTAGCCCGCAGCCTGTAGTGTTTTTGACAGATGCAAGATCAGTACTCCAGGCACTATAATCCAGAAAATTACCACATCTGCAGACCTTATTGACTGAACTCTGCAAGCACCACAGGGTTGCCCTGCAGTGGATCCCGTCTCACTGTGGAATACCAGGAAATGAGAAAGCAGATCAGTTGGCAAAGGAAGGTTCAACAGGCACACAACTAGATACATCGGCTACATACCATCATAAGAAACAGATAATCAAATCAATCAGAGGACCACAAGCCCCAAATCAGGATGCCTTTCATAATATGAATAGATATGAACAAGTTATCATTATACGCATCAGAACAGGACACAATATGACTCCATAGTCACATGTATACAAAATTCAAGATCGGCACCTCAACTACTTGTACATGTGGACAGGCGCCCCAGACTGCTGAACACATACTTCAAGACTGCACTGAATATAGTAGACTGAGGAAAATCCATTGGCCCATAGATACAACACTACAGACAAAACTATATGGGCCACTGCAAGAATTACAAAAGACAGTAACATTTATACAGGAAACGACATTGCAGATATAGACAATACTTCAGGCGAACGAAAGATAGATAGAGACAATATATCCTTTTGTTCGGTTAGTGTATTGCTGCTGTGGTCATTAATTACTTGAATTGATGGTCTAAAAGAGCTTGTTATCATCTACATTTATCTGCACATTTCATATTGTCTCCCTTACAGATAGCGCTCTTCAATTTTACCACAGTCGTTTATAAGTTCATTATATAATTCTTTTTTTTGTCTCTTCTGATCTCTTTTGTAACTGCATTTTTGTGTATTTTCTGTATTCATCGCTATTTCGCTTTACTCCTTATTGCTTCAGTTTTCTTCTTCTATGAGAGTCAGCGTTTTGTGTGAGATGTAGTTTTGTTTCTTACGTGCTCTTCTGTGGATGATGTTTTCTGCTGACGAGGAGAGAATGTCTCTTGCATAAATAGCTAGCTGGTTTTGTCATATGATTTCGTGTACTGCCATCAACAAATCAAATATATGTTTTTAAAATTCTATTTTATATTCTGATTTTATATCATCTGTATTAAAGCGTATTGGGATATATTAGCGATTTGCATATATTTTCTTTGTCAGGATTAACCAAACGCCTCTTTTGTCATTTCTTTTCCTTTCCTCAATATATAAATGTATTGTCTGATTGAGTCTCAAAATGATATTGTCCCGCCAATTTTGCCAAGATGTGTACACTGTATTTACCTAGTAAATGATTGTCCTGATAAAGGATCATTACGTTCCAAGTTTCTAGCCTTAGTTTCGACTTATTTTTGCAGAGACACATGTAAGTAACCTAGAAGGCACAATATCACACGGCGCACACTTCATAAGAAGCAGGCAAAACCAAACAAAACAAACAATACAAAACCAAAATATGCAATAAATACAATCCAAACTTGTCATTTCATTTATTTTGAAACATTATTTATTTCCTCATCTCAGCATATATCGGATTACCGTGCGCACCAGTAAGCCTTTAGGATAACTGGCGTTTGTATTCTTCTGTCTTCTATCTGATTTCTGCGTTGGCTAGATTAAACCCCTATCTGCCCCTCGCCAAAAGTAAGGTACAGTTTCCTCAATATCTAAACTCGTAGGTCGGCTGTAGGTGAGAAAACCTGGTCCAGTCAGCTGCTGTAAATTGCTCTAAAAAAGTAACTTGATATAACAATTGCAAAACGTTTAGTGATTGTGTGGTAATTCGTATCTGGAGACACAGTTTCATAGAGCTGGACCCTTAAGCTATAAATTATGTCAGGCTGGGAGGATTAAAGATAAAAAGGTGTGTTCAACCAGCGATGAGCGTATACAACAAAGAGAGGGTGAGAGCTGGGAAAATGTGCTGAGGTTTGACAATATTGTGTTCTGTGTGGGAAGTGTCATTTGTCCCGGTGTTAAGTATAAAGTGTCAAAATAAAATAGGTCCTTGCTCGAGCTATAACTTTGTATCCCCTTCGGCTGCAGAAAGAAAATACGGGAAAGTCAATATGAGAGAAGTAGAAGAGCAAAATATGTCTTTCCTAAACCTGTTAACAAAATAGGTCTTTCATAAACTAGTAACAAAATAGGTCTTTCCTAGATCTGTTAACTAAATAGGTCTTTCCTAAACTGTTAACAAAATAGGTCTTTCCTAAATCTGTTAACAAAATAGCTCTTTCCTAAATCTGTTAACAAAACAGGTCTTTCTTAAACTGTTAACAAAATAGGTTTTTACTAAATCTGTTAACTAAAAAGGTCTTTCCTAAACTGTTAACTAAATAGGTCTTTCCTAAACTGTTAACTAAATAGGTCTTTCCCTAAATCTGTCAACTAAATAGGTCTTTTTAAAAAAAACTTAACTAAATAGGTTTTTTTCTAAACTGTTAACAAAATTGGTCTTTCCTAAATCTGTTAACTAAATAGGTCTTTTCTAAACTGTTAACTAAATAAGTCTTTCCTAAATCTGTTAAATAAATTGGTTTTTCCTAAACTGTTAACAAAATAGGTCTTTCCTAAACTGTTAACAAAATACCTCTTTCCTAAATCTGTTAAATAAATAGGTCTTTCCTAAACTGTTAACTAAATAGGTCTTTCCTAAACCTGTTAACAAAATAGGTCTTTCCTAAACTGTTAACAAAATGGGAGTAGTAGCTGTGGCTGTGAACCCACCCCAAAAGTGGAATAACATGCACCGAAAGACAATAGATTTCGCACCGAAACCGCACGAAACATGCACCAAAACCCGTGCCAAAGTCCGATAATCGGCTTATTATCTCGGTGGTCGTGATCGGTAATCGGCTTATCTCGGTGGTGTGCGTTGGTGCGTGACGATCGTCGCGTCGTGGTGTGCGTTGGTGCGTGACGGTGATCGGCGCGACGTGGTGTGTGCGTGGCGGTGATCGGTGCGTCGCTAGCTCGCCGGTTATCGGACAGCGGTTTTAAAATCGGGCGACAGCGGTTCTAAAATCGGGCGACAGCGGTTCTAAAAGGGGGATGGCGGTATCTCGCGGGTCGGATGGCGGGTCGTCGCGTGGCGTGCGGGTGGGGAAAGGTGCCTTTATTGGTTATCATCATGTGTGGGTCAACAGGAGGCGACGTGTAAAAAAAAATGCTGACAAGCAATTATTAGTATCGTTAGCGTCATGTACCAGATTATAGCGATTTTTTTTCTCTCTATTGCATATCCAAGCTAACTCAAGTCAAATAAAAATCATCAGCATGTGCCTCAACACTATTAGCATGTGCCTCAACACTATCCCTTCATGGCCTATCATCATGTGCCTCAACACTATCAGCATGTGTCTCAACACTATCATCATGTGCCACCCTCATCATCACCCTTCATATCATCATCATGTGCCTCAACACTATCATCTTGTGCCACCCTCATCATCACCCTTCATATCATCAAGCCACACAAAGTATCAATCATCTCTCTCTCTCACACACATTCATGGTAAACCAAAACAAAATTCGTTCTATATTTCTCACAGCTTTATTATTATTACAACAAATATACAACACATATATATATATTACTGTCCGGTTGTTGATAATTTTAAGCGTCTGGACGGGCCCCTCGAAGCCGAAGTATCCACGGGGCGAGCAAACGATAAATGATACGGTCGTTTACGTGCTGTCTCGATGAAAAAGGCATGAGAATTCTGTTAAGTTTTGCGCCACGACACTTAAGAAGTATATAATAAACACAATATAGACCGCACGTGTTGCTAAACAAATCTTGCAACACCCGCGGGTTGTAGACGAATGGAACGTGTGAGTTTTGCTCTATAAAGTTTAAAATATCCACGTGTCTGGGAGGCAAACCGTAGGAATCGAAATACTCACATTCGCCGAGTCCGTTGTAAAATAGGGCCACCCAATGCTCTCCGGGTTCGTGGGCAGGGTCGGTGTTTATGACAAAAGCCGCGGTCGCCGTTGGGTCGATGCTCGGCGGTAAGTGGTTTCGTGGAATGACACTAACAAGAGAACAACGTCGAATGAAAATATCCGACATCAAAAGGTTGTAAATCTCCCTCGTGTTCATATTCTTCTTCTTTCTCTCTCAAACGGCGAAGTCTGTTAGAATCTGCCTTGTTTTGGACACCTCGAGCACCGAGTCCAACTCGGCGTAGACGATAACTTGTAGGGGAGTAGTGGTGGGAGCGGCAAACTTGAGTTCTATCGATAAGGGTCCGCTTGTGGCTAGCTCAAAATGGGAGCCGTCCAGTAGGCAGGACGAGAGGTCAAAACCAAATAGGCAGTATCCGTCCTTGAATTCTCTATAATCAACGTTATTCCCAGCGTCTTTACCAATCAGACCCATGGCCAGATTTGTGCCGAAGAAAGCTCTCGCGTATTGATTTCGTTCAAAGTCCATAGTTATAGGCTTTCCCGAGATACATTTCCCGTCGACCGTCAGGTTCATATAAATCAGACCAAAGTGTTGAAAATTGAACGGGTTAGCTGTGTAAACACCATTAAAAGCACTGGCCGTAATCAGACCTATCACTATACGGGTCGGTGTTTGAGACAAAAATAAATTGTCTTGACTGTGGGAAAGCATCCCGCTAGCGATGGAAAATGTCTTGATGGTAACCCTCTTGATCGGGTACCGCGCATTCCCGCTTAAGAGAGCCTTTTCGTGGGCCAGAGAAATCGCGGGGTTTAGCTTAGCTTTCCTGACCACGAGCGCGGCGTAGGTGATAACACTCTTATAACCCACAGAGCTATCGTGAGCCGCGAGGCTGAACACATCCTTCGAGGGGGTGAGTTTTATCTTTACATCGACTCTGTTTAACATGTAACGATCCTGCACAAAGACATCAGAGTGCAAACGACACATCATTTCAACCTCTTTACTACCCGAAGTCAAATCGCGCCGTGTTTTAAAACCCTCATTTTCATTCAAATCGTCATGGTGGCCAGCTGTGTCTTTGTAGAACAGAGCGGCCGTCAAGTATCCCGTTTTCGCATCCTCTCCGTAATTTAGCGTGGCCTCAAACACCGCTCTAAAAGGATAGGTATCCTCCGACGGTGTAACCAACGTGTTGTTTAGCGATACGTCGACTTGTGAAAATAGACTGTGAAGATAATTGTTGACCGGTCCTACCTCAGCATCGACTGGTACACTATCACCATTCGGGAGGGTGATCTTGACCCGCAGATGTAAAAACGTGTTGAAAAGATCTAGATACTCCTCGCTGTTTCCAGAAATGAAAAACTCTATCGGTGCGCTATGCGACAAAGCTGCGATCGGACGAATGTCAATAAACTGGCTAGAGTCTAGAGATGTCTGTGTGGGTGGAACGCTAAATAAATCCAAACCAGAGTGAAGACATTCGCACGATTTGGGGTGAATGAGGGACATTATTAGTCGAAAATATCCTTTGCCACCCTCGTCTTCTTCCCTCTGTTGTGCACCGAATGAAGGGGGAACCGTCCAGCTGTCGGTTTTATCCTCTTCGTAACGGGTTCTCCTGGTGGAGGTAGCTTCATAACTCGCTTTCTGCTTTGACGTAAACCACTTCCTGATTGGTTGTTATCACGCAGGTGGTCTACGGCCCCGTGTAGCAACCGCTGACCGGCCTCCTTTGCACGTTCTTTGAAAGCTTCACCGACATTTTTCCCGGCCAATGCGTCCTGTGCGACCTGCAGACCGGTCCCCAAGCCTTCTCTGAGCAAGGCCTTACCGCCGGTTTTTAACCAGGGTAAAATAGCCCTCCCGATTCCACCAAAGAAACTACCGATTCCACGACCGCTCTGACTTCGACCTCCTATAAACACGGGCATCCCATCGCCCGCCTGACAACAGTAAAAGTCTTCGTATAACTCAACATCTCTATGAAGGGGAGTGTGTTTCACCATTATACCAGCTCGAGATGCTTCTTGACTCGAAAGTGTACCGTTAGCACCGACGTCCCGCTGGTGAATGGATGGTTTTTCCGTGTTCGTTGGCTAAAAGGATCTCGACGGTATCGAAGGAAAATCCACTCAGGGGTAGGTAGTGAGGCTTATCGTAGATCTGAAACACCGAGGTGTGATTTCTATTGAGAACAGGCACGCTCCTGAGGAGAGGCACCATCACATCCCCGACCGGTCTGGGGGAAACGAGATCGCAGTAGACGTAGACATTCTTCGCAACACTTTCCAAGTCCATTACACCCACGCTGAAGATATCGGGAGCCGTGTCTGATATTGAGGTCGTGGGGAAGGCTAACATGTTTTTCAAAGTGTCGCTTATGGTAACACTGACTCCTTTCTCGTAAAGTTTCAAGATGGCTTTATTCACCTCTTTTGCGTAAATGAATCTCATTTTTTTTCCCTTTCACTCCCCTGTACGACTCATCCTCCGCTTTTACGATCGACGCGTTCAACGCGCCGATGAACGCATCGGGTTTCGTGTATAACCCAGGTTCCAATGTCACGTTGAAATAAAATCTGGCGTCGCAAATATCGTCGTTATCGAGAGATTCGTAGCGAATCCAGACATCACCCTCTATTACATTGAAATAATTTAGCGGAAACTGTATCTCCACCAGTGCGATCTCATACTGCGTCGAAATGTCAATGGTCTGAGGGAGTTTAACGAAAAAGTGGCCTGGGTTATTATCCTTAAAAAGTTCCATAGATGCATTGCTGGGCAGGGTGACATAAAAGCTCATTTTTTTTTACTCGTTTCACCGTCGCCTCTCCAAGTTTGGATTCGGTAGCATGTAACCCAAACAGCTGCTCAGTAGGGCTATCCACAGTTTTCCCTCCTTCGCGTCTGGCTTTTCGGTGGTCAGATTGAACAGCGAGACCGCTACAACTGTATATATAACTACCACTTGACAAATAAAGACAAGTTCTAAGTAGGGGGATAGTTTTCCAAACATCGACCCCAACCAGCGTGGTTCGCCGTCTCTCCCGACTCCCGAGTTTACGGCTCGCAAATCGGGCTCTCCACCAAAAGTTACCACTTCTTCTTCTTCTTCTTCTCGCATCTCTAGTTTTTGTATCTGACAATGTCCTTGGACGGTATCCAAGTGTTAAATGAGGAATCGTACCCAAACCATTTGACTAAACACTCCTTTCGCCCAAAGGATGTGCGACGCTCGGTTATGACTCTCTCGATTCTGTACTCGTGTTTGTCTCCAACTTTTTGAATTTCCGGTGTGTAGAATGACCCCTCTATCTCATCGCCCTAATCGTCTTTCAACACATATGTAACGGGGTTTGTTTCATTTACTCGACTGATGGAAAACAGTTCCTCCGTCCAAGCCAGGGCATAACCCTTTTTAAAATTGGCTCTGCCCAGGACCAGTCTAACTCGATCACCGGGCTTGTACAGGGGTCTTTCAAATTTAAAGTTGCGTTTGCTATTATACAACGTGTTCCATACCTGTTCTTGATTGTCTGCGTTGACGTCGACCGGTGCCATTTTTATACTTCTGTGATACGAATGGTTATAACTTCGAAGTAGGGCGGGGAGGACTCGGACATAAGACAACTTATTGGATTTCGTGAAATATCGCCACATCCGTTGTTTCAGAGTCCTATTAAAGCGTTCCACCACGGCGGCCTTAATATCTTCGTTCTGCGTAGTGAAAAAGTGAACGTTGTTGTCAGCGAGGAATTTCTGAAATGTTCTGTTCAGAAACTCTGACCCCTTATCCGTTTGAAAACTCGCGGGTTTCCCATCGAGAAATATCTTACCGACGGCTTCCACTAAGGATTTCCCCGTTTTGGTTCGTATCGGTACAGGCCACGCGAATTTACTGAAAAAGTCCACGCAAGAAACCAAATAGGAATATCCATCGTTGTGTTTTTTCAAATGTCTCAAATCGATTAGGTCTGCCTGATATTGCTGTTGGGGGCCACTCGTTATAATGGGACGCCTTTCAAATCTGCGACGAATTGGTTTATGAAGGGTATAGGTATCCTGATGACTCAGCCATTGTTTGATCTTTGCGAGTCCCAGTTTGGTATTACGTTGCAGGGCCGTTGCACCACTATACGCCCCTGGTCGACTAGGGTCAAAGTAACGACGTCTCAATATTTTCTCCACCGTTCCCATTTTGGTGTTGGGATTCCACTCTTTCTTTTTTTAGGTCTCAGTTTATACGTGGCTACGGGCGGAGTGGTTTCATTACCTACCTTTGGGGTTTCCGCTGGTGGTGGTGGTGGTGGTGGTGTCTTGGTCTGCTCTGGTGATACCTCGAATGATGGTGTTGGTGGGGAAGGTGTTTTTTCTGTTGCCGTGTTGTGTTGAATGAGATCGACCGAGCCCAATGAGCGTCGTTTATACTGCTCCAATCTAGTTAAATATTGATGCAGGGCACGTTGGTACACCCTGGCCTTATCGGCGGGTGCTAAATCATCGCGGATTAGGATACGTTGCATTTCATCATCTAAATCTCTCAAGTTGTCACCGATCGCCTCGGGTGGGCTATAGGACGTGGTAGTAGTCTGTTTAAGACCCTCGAGGAATCGAGGATCCATCAAAACCATTTTTTTGGCCATTGTTACGCACCTAGTACTCCACCGAGAATACTTAATATAGGACGGAGCAAAGCACCTATAAACCCACCGGTTTGTAGAATCTCTTTCCGCCGCTTAAGACTCGGTTTCTTTTTAGTGAGAAGTCTCAACTTGTTCTTGTGTCGACGTAGCTCGCAGTTCTGTCGCTGAGTGAGTCTAACATTACCTTTTAATATGTTATGACAACACTCGCACAAAAAGTTAATGAGTTTGGGAGAGGCTGTTTTTAATATGGCTCTTAAACCGCTCGGCGAGGCGGCGCGCATACATTTCAACATTTCAGCGTGCCGTCTAAGTGCTTCATCACACATGATTCTCTACTTTGGCACGTAGACGATTTGTCTCTCCCCCGGGAATATTTTTGTCCTCAACCTAAGATTATCAGGTGTGTTCTGACGAAGATCGACCAGCAAATAACCGTGAGGAGTTGCTGTCGCGTCCTTAAAACTATCTTGGAGGTACCCCACCTGACCTGGGTACATTTGTTTACCCAGATTCATAATTTGACTCCCGTCTCTCGGGTTCTTGAAAAGGACTAAATAGTACGTATTGAGACTTATGGTTCGATGTTCTTTTTTTCCGAATAGATTTTGAACAATGTACATCACACTAATATCTCTGTGATGACTACCTTTGGTGAATAATTTTGTTACCCGCTCGTCCGTCTCAGACATCAAGTCATCGATGACGATCAGTCTTCTCTTCTTACCACCTTCCAATTTATCGACGTCTGGTAGACCCTCGATAAATCTCACTGACCCCATAGTCTCGTATATCGGTTGCCATTCCCCATAACACCATATAACTTCCTCCGGTACGGGGACAGCGAGCTCGTGAAGGTTCTGTATAAACTTTTGAACAAATACCGTTTTCCCACACCCGGTAGGACCGGCTATCAGAGCTGTGAAGGGATGATTCCATCGGGGATCCATCCTCACAAGTGCTACTAACTTTAGTGATTACGCCCCCGACGAAAATAACAACGAGTGATTTTAGTTCAGCGCACTAGGTTTCCCCCTCTTCAACTAACACCTATTTTTAAAATCCACAACCTATATAAACACTACAGGGGGGAGGAGGAGTTTCCTAGTCTCATTACCTAAGACCGAATTGTTACACGCATCATATTTCCCCACACATCACCCTATTGGTCACTTCCAGAGGTCACTGAACATGTCGCAACACGACTGATTACCACGCCTGATAACGTATTGCGTTAGCTGCTAAAAATAGACGGTCCTCGACCCGATAAACGGGTATAAAAACCCCCCAGTCGAGCAGTGTACACGCACACACATAACCAACGTCTGTTGCCAGGTGGTTTTGTTTTTCTTTGAATATGGAGTCGTGTAGCTTGAATACGCCAATTTCGTTTGATGTTAGTGATCAGCGCATATTTATGTCACGTGGAAATGAGACTGTAGTTCCATTGTCTAAAGATGGCGTTAAGGCAGTCTCGGTTTGTGTTTTTCGTAACAGACCATTGATAAATATAAGGACATATAGCGGTGATAGTTTTTTGAAGTTTCCTACCAGAACTGGGATAACACTATCGAGAGAGGAATTTATCACGTTAGTTGAGATGCGCGAGGAAATTTTAACCGGTTATGCTAACCTCAACTACACACCGCCTGTTGTTAACCAGATCAGCTACACGCCACCTCTCGTTAACCAGATCAACTACACGCCACCTCTCGTGAATCAGATCAACTACACGCCGCCTGTCGTTAACCACCAAAACTACATACCATCTCTTGTTAACACGAATCTCATCGACTACACGCCCCCCTTTGTTAATCAAGGGAACCTCGCTCTTGTTAATCAGACGACAGATCCGGCACTCAATATGAATGCCGCGGGTGTTTCAGCAGAGTCACCAATTACCTATTCCAGCTTTGATCAAGGTTTTGTCAAAATGGAGAGCGGTTGTGTTTTGAAGGCTAATGAAACTTCCTATGTACCCGTGTTTGATAGACATTTAACAAACACTACCACCAAAACAGGAGGGAGGAAACCCAGACGCTTAAAATTATCAACAACCGGACAGTAATATATATATGTGTTGTATATTTGTTGTAATAATAAAGTTGTGAAATATAGAACGAATTTTGTTTTGTTTTACCATGAATGTGTGTGAGAGAGAGAGAGATGATTGATACTTTGTGTGGCTTGATGATATGAAGGGTGATGATGAGGGTGGCACATGCTGATAGTGTTGAGGCACATGATGATAGGCCATGAAGGGATAGTGTTGAGGCACATGCTAATAGTGTTGAGGCACATGCTGATGATTTGTATTTGACTTGAGTTAGCTTGGATATGCAATAGAGAGAAAAAAAAATCGCTATAATCTGGTACATGACGCTAACGATACTAATAATTGCTTGTCAGCATTTTTTTTTTACACGTCGCCTCCTGTTGACCCACACATGATGATAACCAATAAAGGCACCTTTCCCCACCCGCACGCCACGCGACGACCCGCCATCCGACCCGCGAGATACCGCCATCCCCCTTTTAGAACCGCTGTCGCCCGATTTTAGAACCGCTGTCGCCCGATTTTAGAACCGCTGTCCGATAACCGGCGAGCTAGCGACGCACCGATCACCGCCACGCACACACCACGACGCGCCGATCACCGTCACGCACCAACGCACACCACGACGCGACGATCGTCACGCACCAACGCACACCACCGAGATAAGCCGATTACCGATCACGACCACCGAGATAATAAGCCGATTATCGGACTTTGGCACGGGTTTTGGTGCATGTTTCGTGCGGTTTCGGTGCGAAATCTATTGTCTTTCGGTGCATGTTATTCCACTTTTGGGGTGGGTTCACAGCCACTATCACTACTAATAGGTCTTTCCTAAATCTGTTAACTAAATAGGTCTTTCCTAAACTGTTAACAAAATAGGTCTTTCCTAAACTGTTAACTAAATAGGTCTTTCCTAAATCTGTTAAAACTCTTATCTTATTTCGGTGTGTGTGCGCGTTTGTATGCTATTGAATGGATGTTGTGTGTGTGAGTGTTTAAGCAAATGGAAAGGGAGTTGGAATAAGCAGTAGGATTAGTTTATGAACATATCTTATGTGTGGGCATGAAAGTGATGGTTGTAGTGGTGGTTGTAGTGGTGGTTGTAGTGGTAGTTGTAGTGGTGGTTGTAGTGGACGAAGATCGTCGAGTTAGGGTTAGTGAAACAGTTAACATGATTCTGTTTTGTATTTTCAGGCAGTACGGTTTTTAGTGGTTTTGTTGATTGTATTGGTAATAGTTATAGTTAGTGACTGTTGTAAGATGATTCCATTTTCCGAAAGTGCTGTAATGGTGATAGTTTTTGTCTTTAATAGTGGTGGTAGAAGTTGCAAATGTTATAGTTTTGATGATTACATTGAATGCGTTTACCAATAGAAAAAGCAATATGTGTGTGTGTTTGTATGAAGGTATATACATGGCCTTTGGCGCCCTGACAGACGGTAGGTGGCCAGCAACCATAAGTCAGTAGTTTGGTAACAAATATTAGTGTCTTATGCTGGATAAAGTGTGGATATATAGAAGAATAGGTAGAATTGGATGGAAAGAAAAGAAAACAAACGATGAAGTCTTAAAACAACTAAAAATGAAGAGAGAACTACTAAACACAATTCAAAAAAGACATGCGATTTTTTGGGCCATGTTAAGACACAACAGACTACTAAAAGTAATCTGAGGGGGTGGGGGGGGGGGAATACAAGGTAAAAGAGGCAGAGGCAGAGGCAGATCAAGACTAACATGGACGAGTAACATCAAAAGATGGACAAATCTGCCTATGACAACCTGCACCATCAAAGCAAGAGACAGAGCAGAATGGCGCTCCATGGTAGCCAACCTTCGTTGCGGAGATGGCACTCGATGCATGAATGAATGCCGGATAATGTTCTACTGAACAGCTTCTCCCTTGGCTGAATCTGCCAGTATTGGATAAACAGATCCAGCCACAGAAAAAAACAAAATGTATTCGTGGTGTCCGGTCTCGTCCCCTTTCTCCTGCGCCTTTTGTCTTCTTGATTTGATATCAACGCTTCTTTTGTATTTTTGTTCTCCATGTGCTACGATCTGCATCTACGATTTTCTTACTTTCTTTTGCTGATAGAGAATTCACTCAAGAAAGCTCTGCAAAAATCCTTATATCTCAGCACTGGTCTGCCCTTTGGTCTATTTCCGTCTATAAATTCACCAAGCAATCTTTATTTGGGAATAAGATTTTTTTGAAGTTCTTCTTACATGACCCAGCCACCTTAATCTCCGACTCCTAAGTGTTGCCTTGATGGATGGAAGTTTGGCTCGTTGTAAGACATTAGAGTTGGTTACTTTGTCCTGCCATTTGATGTTCTTTATCTTGCGAAGGCAATGCACACGGAAGCTGTTTAACCTTTTCTCCTGCCCTACATAGGTAGTTCTAGCTTCTTATCCGTATAAGTATAAAAAGCACACAACTTAAGATAAACAAAGTAACATAGTGAAAAGAACATTTCAATTACAGAATATAACAAAAATGTAAGTCAAAAAAGTAGGTCGTGTCTCTTAACAATCTCTGACATAGATGATCATGATTCTCAACAATCTCTGACGTAGATGATCGTGTCTCTCAACAATCTCTGACGTAGATGATCGTGTCTCTCAATAATCTCTGACGTAGATGATCATGTCTCTCAGTAATCTCTGATGTAGATGATCATGTCTCTCAGTAATCTCTGACGTAGATGATCATGTATCTCAATAATCTCTGACGTAGATGATCATGTCTCTCAACAATCTCTGACGTATATGATCATGTCTTTCAACAATCTCTGACGTAGATGATCATGACTCTCAATAATCTCTGACGTAGATGGTCGTGTCTCTCAACAATCTCTGACGTAGATGATCATGACTCTCAACAATCTCTGACGTAGATGATCATGACTCTCAACAATCTCTGACGTAGATGATCATGACTCTCAACAATCTCTGACGTAGATGATCATGACTCTCAACAATCTCTGACGTAGATGATCATGACTCTCAATAATCTCTGACGTAGATGGTCGTGTCTCTCAACAATCTCTGACGTAGATGATCGTGTCTCTCAATAATCTCTGACGTAGATGGTCGTGTCTCTCAACAATCTCTGACGTAGATGATCGTGTCTCTCAACAATCTCTGTCGTAGATGATCGTATCTCTCAACAATCTCTGACGTAGATGATCGTGTCTCTCAACAATCTCTGACGTAGATGATCATGTCTCTCAATAATCTCTGACGTAGATGATCGTGTCTCTCAACAATCTCTGACGTAGATGATCATGTCTCTCAAAAATCTCTGACGTAGATGATCGTGTCTCTCAACAATCTCTGACGTAGATGATCATGACTCTCAATAATCTCTGACGTAGATGATCATGTCTCTCAACAATCTCTGATGTAGATGATCATGTCTCTCAACAATCTCTGACGTAGATGATCGTGTCTCTCAACAATCTCTGACGTAGATGATCGTGTCTCTCAACAATCTCTAACGTAGATGATCAAGTCTCTCAACAATCTCTGACGTAGATGATCGTGTCTCTCAACAGTCTCTGACGTAGATGATCGTGTCTCTCAACAATCTCTGACGTAGATGATCGTGTCTCTCAACAGTCACTGACGTAGATGATTGTGTGTCTGAACAATCTCTGATGTAGATGATCGTGTCTCTCAACAATCTCTAACGTAGATGATCAAGTCTCTCAACAATCTCTGACGTAGATGATCGTGTCTCTCAACAATCTCTGACGTAGATGATTGTGTGTCTGAACAATCTATGACGTAGATGATCGTGTCTCTCAACAATCTCTAACGTAGATGATCAAGTCTCTCAACAATCTCTGACGTAGATGATCGTATCTCTCAACAATCTCTGACGTAGATGACCGTGTCTCTCAATAATATCTGATTTAAATGATCGTGACTCTCAACAATCTCTGACGTAGATGATCGTGTCTCTCAACAATCTCTGACGTAGATGATCATGTCTCTCAATAATATATGATTTAAATGATCGTGTCTCTCAACAATCTCTGACGTCGATGATCATGTCTCTCAACAATCTCTGACGTAGATGATCGTGTCTCTCAACAATCTCTGACTTAGATGATCGTGTCTCTCAATAATATCTGATTTAAATGATCGTGACTCTCAACAATCTCTGACGTAGATAATCGTGTCTCTCAACAATCTCTGACGTAGATGATCATGTCTCTCAATAATATCTGATTTAAATGATCGTGACTCTCAACAATCTCTGACGTATATGATCATGACTCTCAACAATCTCTGACGTAGATGATCGTGTCTCTCAACAATCTCTGACGTAGATGATCGTGTCTCTCAACAATCTCTGACGTAGATTATCGTGTCTCTCAACAATTTCTGACGTAGATGATCATGTCTCTCAATAATCTCTGACGTAGATGGTCGTGTCTCTCAACAATCTCTGACGTAGATTATCGTGTCTCTCAACAATCTCTGACGTAGATGATCATGTATCTCAATAATATCTGTTTGAAATGATCGTGACTCTCAACAATCTCTGACGTAGATGATCGTGACTCTCAACAATCTCTGACTTAGATGATCGTGTCTCTCAACAATCTCTGACGTAGATGATCGTGTCTCTCAACAATCTCTGACGTAGATTATCGTGACTCTCAACAATCTCTGACGTAGATTATCGTGTCTCTCAACAATCTCTGACGTAGATGATCATGTATCTCAATAATATCTGACGTAGATGATCGTGACTCTCAACAATCTCTGACGTAGATGATAGTGACTCTCAACAATCTCTGACTAAGATGATCGTGTCTCTCAACAATCTCTGACTTTAAATGATCGTGACTCTCAACAATCTCTGACGTAGATGATAGTGACTCTCAACAATCTCTGATTTAGATGATCGTGTCTCTCAACAATCTCTGACTTAGATGATCGTGTCTCTCAACAATCTCTGACTTAGATGATCGTGACTCTCAACAATCTCTGACTTAGATGATCGTGTCTCTCAACAATCTCTGACTTAGATGATCGTGTCTCTCAACAATCTCTGACTTAGATGATCGTGTCTCTCAACAATCTCTGACTTAGATGATTGTGTCTCTCAACAATCTCTGACTAAGATGATCGTGTCTCTCAACAATCTCTGACTTAGATGATCGTATCTCTCAACAATCTCTGACTTAGATGATCGTGTCTCTCAACAATCTCTGACTTAGATGATCGTGTCTCTCAACAATCTCTGACTTAGATGATCGTGACTCTCAACAATCTCTGACTTAGATGATCGTGTCTCTCAACAATCTCTGACTTAGATGATCGTGTCTCTCAACAATCTCTGACTTAGATGATCGTGTCTCTCAACAATCTCTGACTTAGATGATCGTGTCTCTCAACAATCTCTGACTTAGATGATCGTGTCTCTCAACAATCTCTGACTTAGATGATCGTGTCTCTCAACAATCTCTGACTTAGATGATCGTGTCTCTCAACAATCTCTGACTTAGATGATCGTGTCTCTCAACAATCTCTGATGTAGATGATCGTGTCTCTCAACAATCTCTGACTTAGATGATCGTGTCTCTCAACAATCTCCACAGATGTTTATCACCTTCGATGTTCACATCCTACATAACCACTTCTTTTAACAACTATGTTTTTTTTCCTTCCTCCGTTTCACATCTTCTTTCCTAGATTTATCCAATCGTCACAGCCTATTTCAGTTGTAGTTTTCAATTGGTTAGACGTCCACTAAGTTTCTCGTTTCTGGCTAGTGTTTAACTGTCATGTCTTATAGTTTTCAAATGTCCATGGCATCAATATTCTTCTGAAAACTCACATGTTTGTGGTATCATTTTTTAAAAATGTTGTCCGTTTGTCCATGATTCTCATACATATGCCAATATTGGATCTACATATTAACGGCGATGAGCTCATTTTCTTACTATCTTTGACAAAAATCGTGTGTATAATATTTATCTTAACTTTTGGACTTCAGCTTTCCATGAGCTATTCTGTAACTCTGTTGTACGCCCACTACCTTCTATCTGAAATTGCTTCCGAGTATTTTCGTTTTTACAATTCGTAATACATTGACCTGTACGCATTCATCATCATTGAGTGCCGTCTCCGCATTGAAAGTTGGCTACCATGGAGCGCCATTCCACTCTGTCTCTTGCTTTTATGGTGCAGATTGTCATAGGTTGACTTGTCCATCTTTTGATGTTACTCGTACATGTTAGTCTTGGTCTGCCTCTGCCTCTTTTACCTTGTATTTTCCCTTCCAATATTACTTTTATTAGGCTGTTGTGTCTTTTAACGTGCACCAACAATTTCATTTGTCTTGTTCTAATTGTGTTTAGTAGTTCTCTTTTAATTTTTAGTTTTTTAAAACTTCATCGTTTGTTTTCATTTATTTCCATCCAATTCTACCTATTCTTCTATAAATCCACATATCAAAGGCTTCAATTTTCTGTCCTGTTTTCTTGTTTAATGTCCATGTTTCTGCACCATACAGGAATATTGAGAAGATGTAACATTTTGCTATTCTTCATTTTAGCCCTGGTGTTATTTGTTTTGATTTTAGTATATTTTTCATGGCATTAAAATTACTTTTTTGCCATACCTATTCTTTTGTTTATTTCCTTTTTACATTTACCATCACTGGTTATAGTATGTCCCAGGTAGTTGTAGCTCTGAGCTGTCTCCAGATGTACGCATTAATGGCATGTAATTAACAACAGAGAAACATAACGAGACTGTGAGCAGCGGCCTCTATGTTTTCCCCTCAGAGACAGCTGCTTGTGGGAGAGGCTTTAACAACCCACATCAAATCGTGGCCGCTGATTGGCTGGATTGTCGATAAATTATTGGTGTCTGTGACGCAGGTATCAGATCTTGTATCAAATGTAACTAGACTTCACACAGGCAGACTGTACCTTGCTAGATAAACGGGGCGGACTTCAACTCAGCGGGTTGACGTATGCTTACTAAAGCGGAGCTAGACTTAGTGGACAGAACGTGGTAGCTTTGAACACACTTTCCAAATCTCTCTCAATCATTCCACATTTATACACCTTCCTCTTCGTTGTCGTTATTTAAACAAATGTACGATTGATTCAAGTAAAATGTTTTGATACATTCTTTCTTCTTCTTACCCTAACCCTGTTAGGATTCCACTAACCGGTTTTGTCAATCTTCAATTTCTCTCATTTCAGTCATTTTTTTCTGTAATATCGAGGCCTGTCCTTTCTTTGGTGTTTTCTTCCCATCTCACCTTCTTGATCCTTTTGAAAGTTTATTGCCCAATAGTCTTCGTCAGGCCTCCCGATTGAGATACGTACAATGATACCAAACTTGAGTAGACATGAGTCAATAAGCAAACGAGTAGACATGAGTCAATAAGCAAACGATCGTATTGAGAAGAGTATGTCAAGGGGTTAATGTAAACGAATGCATCAAAATGTGAAGCTGCAGTAAAGCTAAATGTGAGGGAGAATTGAAAAAAAAAAATAGAAAAAATGGTATGGTAAAGGTTTTACGTGATTAATAGATGACACAAATTTTAACGACGCTTTGGCTCAATAGGCCTTCAGCAGGAACAAACAAACAACACACACAAAGAGTTAGATTTGGTTAGCTTCAGTTTAGTTAGCTATTTAAGATTAGTCTTATTTACTTACATATCTGTGTGTGTGTGTTGTTTGTTTGTTCCCGCTGAAGGCCTATTGAGCCGAAACGCCGTTCAAATTTGTGTCGTCTATCAATCACGAAAAGCTTTTACCATAACATTTTTTCCATTTTTTTTTTCAATTCTCCCTCATGTTATTACACGTTAAGTTTCAATAACAGTGTTTCGATTTCAGTATTTGTTGTCCCTTTTTATCAGTATTTGTTGTGCTTGTTTGTTGATTGGTGTTCAGCTAATGAAGACCTAAGTCGGGAAAAAAATCCGAAATCCTATTCAGAATAATTCAGACGAATCTGAGTCTACAATTGTGGTCACTTAGGACAGTTAAATGTAGCTCCTTTCTTCCATAAACTAACCACTTATGACTCACATTTTGTTTCTTTATATATGTGTTTGTTCCAGTAATATAACACCGCAGTGTCGGATTGTATAGTGTTATGTAGCAAGCATTATAGTTTGTGTGTATAAGGTAGATTATGTTGCATTGTGCAACGTTGTATGTATGTATATATATTGGCTTTTGTCCTCATGACAGACCGTTGAGAGCAAGAAATCATGAAAAGTCTGTAGCTTGGTAAAATATTGTCTTAAAAACATATTGTGAAGCTTGCTAGTAAAAAAAAGTAAAGTACCCCCCGTCACGCCAAGTGGCGTATAGGGAGGGAAATATGGTGTTAGTGACCCTATATTTTACAGACCTTCACAGCACATGATTTTTGGGGTAATGTGGTCGGTATTACGCCCGTGCTGCTTTACTTTCCCAGAAAAAATCCGGTACCCATTTAAGGCTGGGTGAACCCGGAGCCGTCGGTTGGGATCGAACCCTACCCCTTGTCCGTAGTAGTGAAGCTTGCTAGTACTTTGTTGTATAATGTAGTATATGTTTATTTAGTGTTTTTGTATAATATTGTGTAGTGTATGTATTTTTATCGTCGTGAAATTTGTGTAAAATTATGGAGTTTAGTTTTGTTGTATTGTGTAGTATCGTGGTGCAGTTATGAGTTGAGTGTTTTAGTGTCATCATCATCAAGTACCGGGCCTGCTGGCGTAGGTGATCATGTCTCTCCACAACTTTCGATCTCGAAAGTTATTTATCATTTCTGTTGTTGACCTTCTGCCAAGCCATTCTCTTAAGCTGTCTAGTATTTTTTTCTCTTTGCTTCCCTCTATCTCATCGTCCCTCAATTTTTCCAGTTGTTACATTATGTTCCAGTTGTTCTCCTCTCATTACGTGCCCAAAAAATGATGATCGTTTCTTCCTAATATTTGAAATTAGCTCTCTTTTTGCTTTGACCTCTTTCAGAACATTTTCATTACTCTGCTTAGTTGTCCATCGTATTCTCAACATTCTTCTGTAAAACTACATTTCTACAGACTCCAGTGATTTTCTTGTCTGCTGTCCTATTGTCCATGATGTTTTAGTGTAGTGTAATTTTGTCACAAATTTGTGCCATACCGGTAAACGTAAGCGATCATGTCCCTTCACAATCTACTATCCACAGTGCATCGTATCATTTCTGCTGTTTACTGTTTTCCATGCCATGGCACAAAGCTATCTAGTATTTTCTATCTTTGTCGTCCGCGATTTCTCTGTGCCTGTATTTTGTCAGTTGTAACCAAGTATACCAACTTTCCGCTTCTCGTGATGGCCCGAAAAAAGTTTATTGTTTCTTTTTTTATGTTACTTAGGAGCTCCCTTTTTGTGCTGGGCTCTTTGAAACATTCCTCATTGGCCTTTTTTGTCGTCCAGTAGTGCAATTTAGTGTATTTTAATTTATTTTATATTTCGTATAATTTGTATGGCATTGTCTAGTTCAGCGAAAGAAATTAAATGTAGTTTGTGTAATAATGCATTGTTTAGTGTTATTTGTGTCTATGTAGAGTAGTGTGAGTTTTTGTATGTAAAAGATGTAATAAAAGCTCATATTTTGAATTAGCATTTGCTAAGTTGGATGACTTTATCCATAGCAACGCTATAGACTATTCATGTTTTTACATTTTCTCTTCACCTCTTTTATCATTACTTTTACTTCAGACCCAGTATTAACAGTTTCACAATTTCTCTTTACCTTTTATACCATTCCTCTTACCCCAAACACAGAGTTAACATTACTATAAATTTCTCTTTACCTCTTACATCATTTCTCTTACCATAAACTTAGTGTTAACATTTCTATAAATTTCTCTTACCTCTTACATCATTTCTCTTACCATAAACTTAGTGTTAACATTTCTATAAATTTCTCTTTACCTCTTACATCATTTCTCTTACCATAAACTTAGTGTTAACATTTCTATAAATTTCTCTTTACCTCTTACATCATTTCTCTTACCATAAACTTAGTGTTAACATTTCTATAAATTTCTCTTTACCTCTTACATCATTTCTCTTACCATAAACTTAGTGTTAACATTTCTATAAATTTCTCTTTACCTCTTACATCATTTCTCTTGCCACAAACTCAATGTTAACATTTCTAGAAATTTCGTTCTACCTCTTACATTATTTGTTTTACTCCAAACACAGTGTTAAAATTTCTACAAATTTCTCTTTACCTCTTATATCAATTCTCTTACCTCAGTCACAATACTAACGTTTCAACAACTTTGTCCACATATGTCATTTTTATCCTATGTAATTTAATTATTATCTAAATTGTTCTCCGACTGTTTGAATAAACAGATTAACATCCAAAAAATATATTTCTTTGAATTTTTGTTGTTACTCATTTTATAGAGAGATAAGATCAGAAAGACTGAAGACTGAAGAAGAACTGAGAAAAACGCTAGGAATAGCCCCAGCCATAGAATATATAAGGAAACAACAGATAAAATGGTTTGGCCACATGACAAGGCAGAAAGAACAAAACACAACCCAACGAGCCATTAACAGATGTTGTGAGAACACCAGACCCAAGGGTCGACCACGAAAAAGATGGATCGATGGAATATTAGAAGCACTAGGAAACATAACAGCAGTAGAGGCGAACAGAAGAGCAAAAGACCGCAAATTATATCTCCCCTCGACGCTGAAAGGCAGATGAGGAAGGAAAGAAGAAGACTCATTTTATAAGATGTATAATGACTTCTACCAGCACATATTAATTAATGTTATATGGTAAAAACCATATTCCATTTGCTTTTAGATTCCGACTATGCCATCACCTTTCTTGACAAATGCTAAAATTGGCATACACTTGTCGTCACCTCTATAGGCGACTAGAACTGATCTCTTCAGCTGTCAACATCAATCACAGATAATATAATGATGACAAGGTAGATTTCATCGTCATCAACGAACAATCAACAACACATAAAGATGTTCAATTTTCAACATGTTGCTCTTGGTTAATATTCTATTCTTTATTTCAAGTAATATATCAAGCCTGCTGGCCTACGGGGATATGTCTCTCCACATGTTTTAAACCTACAGTTATTTATCAAGTATTCTGTTCACGTCCTTTCCTGCTAATCTCAAACTGTCTAATATTTTTTCTCTGTTTCTCTCTATCTCTTGTTCCGTCCACTTTTCCAATTGTTATAACATAGTGTGTCTCACTCGGTACGGAACTCGGCATTTCTTTATAATTAATGGTTTTATGACTAATGAACAATTGGACAATAGGACAACAGACAAGAAAATCACTGGAGTCTGTACAAATGTGGTTTTACAGAAGAATATTGAGAATACCATGGACAGCTAAGAAGAGTAATGAAAGCGTTCTGAAAGAGGCCAAAGCAAAAAGAGAGCTAATTTTCAATATAAGAAAAAAAAACAATCATCATTTTTTGGTCATGCAATGAGAAGAGAACAACTGAAATATATTGTAACAACTGGGAAAAATGATGGACGAAGAGATGGAGGGAAGCAAGGAGAAAAGATACGAGATAGCTTAAGAAAATGGCTTGGCAGAAGGTCAACAACATAAATCATAAATAACTGTCGAGATCGAAAGTTGTGGAGAGACATGATCACCTTCGCCAGCAGGCCCGGTACTTGATGATGATGACTAATGAGGATATTGCAAATACATTTGATGACGACATTCCTCATTTTGTAAGGAATGTGACGTCATCATATTGTGTGTTGGAAGTAAATAACTTTTGAATCCAAACTGGATAAGAATTATTGATGAAATCGCTGGTTCTGTAACGAGTAGGACACGCTGTATATTTCCGCTGTTCTTTATTCATCGATGCACATAAAATGACGATTGTTTCTTATGATGTTGGTAACATGCTTTCCCTTTTATTTTAACCTATTTTAGAACGTCCCCTTGGAGGCAAGACGCCTCATAGCTGCGGGTCTGGAAGCTCTCAGCGACCCACATCTGATGGCTTGTGACAGGATCGGTGAATCAAAACCATCCAGACCCTACTCCACCTCTTCGTGGTGCCTCTAGAAACAGGATAACCTTTACAGTCTGGCCAAGCTAATAAGAATCGAAGGGGGGAAAATACCGCGCTGAATTCGTACACGTCCCTAAAGGCGCTAATATACTACAAGGCAACACTTAACGTCCTCCTAAGGGCGGATGACGATGATGATAATCAATTCCCTTGGTAGTCATCGGGTGACCGACAGAGAGAATTTTTTTTTTTTCAAAACTATTTCTCTATTAAAACCTCACATCTGTGATCTCGAAATATCAACTTTTTACCTGTGTGACCGTCTATGTAAAGAGGTCAAACTCGCTGATGAAAGAAAATATCACAAGGTAGGTCAGTTGAATTATCTCCCTCTTTCTAGGATTTCCTTCCATATGTTTATAGTCTGTTCAGAAATTATTTTTCTCGGAATAAAATAAATAATTTTCTCGGAAACTGTTTGGCGCATTTCTGTGAATTTTGCTTTCAGTCTTATGTTTTCCCGGACCGTAATACAATAATTTTGTGAAATATATTAATAAAGCAATCTAGTGTAGGATTTCGCTTATATCATCATCTCGCACCATGCCTGCTGGCGCAAGCGATCATGTCGATCCACAACTCTCGATCTTGACAGTTATTTATCCTTTCTGTTGTTGACATTCTGTTAAGCCTTTACCTAAAGCTCTGCGGTATCTTTTCTCTTTATTTCCCTCTATCTCTTCTTCCCTCAATTTTCCAAATTGTCACAATATACCCCAGCTGTTTCCTTCTCATTACATGACCAAATATGATGATTGCTTCTTCCTAATATTGGATATTAACACTCTTTTTGCTTTGGCCTCTTTCAGAACGTTTTCATTATTCTTCTTAGCTGCCTGTGTTATTCTCAACATTCTTCTGTAAAACCACAATTATAGAGCCTCCACTGATTTTCTTGTCTGTTGTCCCATTGTATTCGCTTACGTAGCTTATGCGAAAAACACAAGAGGGTTTAAGGACAGACAACTATACATTTTATATTTGATCCCCTCCACCGTTGAACAACAGACACACTTTCCAATTGTAAATGTTCACAGCAATCACGTAGTCATTGTGCAGCATACCCAGGCAGAAGACAGCGAGTGACTTAACCAAGATAAAGTTGAGCACTTTCAGATAACGTTATTACTTCAAGGTATAGGCGTATTGCAAAACATGGTTTGTTTTTCTGAAGTGCTAAAATAGTGAGCTATCTTACATTTCTAAATCATCATGAAGTTAAAGTGTAAATTGATAACTATGCAAAAAGAAACATTAAAATTGTACAGACACTTTGGCAAGGGATCTAATCGGGGTCGATAATACTACAAGAACCAGATAAGAGAACACAACATGCGCTGGGGACAGAACATCGTTTTTTTTTTCCCCCGGTAGATAAGAGAGGACTTTTAATTTGAAAAAGCTACCGTCAATTAAAGAAAAAAAAAGTGAATGTTTTTGACAAAGATATTATTAAATATGACGTTTTGAAAATGTTAGTCTCCGAGAGCTGAAAGTTAAGTTACAGTCAGAATGTAATATTAAACTTTCAAAAACTGCTCTGTGGAAAGCTGAAATATGCGTTGGTTTCGCTTTTCGAAAAACTGCAGGTGGCACGAATATTGTTTGTGAAGAGCCACAATTGATTGCTGCTCAGAGTAATTATCTGAGACAGAGCAGAGAGAAGGATGAAAGACTACGACATCGTAAATGTGGATGTATCGTAGGTTATGGTCACCAAATCTCTGAGAAAAAATAGCAGTCACTTGACAGAGACAAGAAAAGGAAAATACTTAGCAGCAAAGGACAGAGTCTTGATAAAAATCCTAAAGATCTACAACAATTACTTAATTAAATAAACATGACAAACAAAAAATATGGACTAGATATGAATATCAAAACGGTTGGCTTACCACGGCAACAGCCGGGGTTCGTTCCCTGGCGAGGACACCTGGGTTTTACTAATTCCCTAAAAATTAGTGGGAGCCGCGATAGCTCAGTGGTTAGTGAACTGGACTACTACGGACAAGAGGTAGGGTTCGATCCCAACCGACGGCTCCGGGTTCACCCAGCCTTAAATGGGTACCGGATTTTTTCTGGGAAAGTAAAGCAGCACGGGCGTAATACCGACCACATTAACCCAAAAATCATGTGCTGAAGGTCTGTAAAATATAGGGTCACTAACACCATATTTCCCTATACGCCGCCACTTGGCGTGACGGGGGGTACTTTACTTTTTTTTTTTATGAATATCAAAAAGACTAAAACTATGATCATAAACAAAGAAAATACTCAAAATCCACATGTGGATATCAAAATTGGAGACATTTCAGAACTACAACTACCTTGGACATACTATAATCAGTGATGGAAAATGTACAACTGAAATAAACAAAAGAATAGGAATGGCAAAAAGTCATTTTAATGTCATGAAGAACATACTAACATCAAAACAAATAACACCAGGACTAAAACTAAAAATAGCAAAATGTTACATCTTCTCAATATTCCTATATGGTGCAGAAACATGGACATTAGACATGAAAACAGAACAGAGAATTGAAGCCTTTGAAATGTGGATATATAGAAGAATAGGTAGAATTGGATGGAAGGGAAAGAAAACAAACGATGAAGTCTTAAAACAACTAAAAAATGAGAAGAGAACTACTAAGCACAATTCAAACAAGACAAATGCGATTTTTGGTGCATGTAAAAAACACAACAGCCTACTAAAAGTAATCCTGGAGGGGAAAATACAAGGCAAAAGAGGCAGAGACAGACCAAAACTAACATGGACGAGTAACATCAAAAGATGGACAAATCAGCCTATGACAACTGCACCATCAAAGCAAGAGACAGAGCGGAATGGCGCTCCATGGTAGCCAACCTTCTTTGCGGAGACGGCACTCGATGATGATGATGATGATAATGATGATGATGATGATAAAAGAACAGAGCACTCTGAAATGAGTGGACATATTTTCATGTTTTGGATTGAGAGCACTATTCTGTCCAACCTGGATAGACCGCCACGCTCGGCAATGGACAATACAGGCAAATAAGTGCAATGCTGCGGTGGACAATACAGGCAAATAAGTGCAATGCTGCGGTGGACAATACACCCTATCATACAGTTGAAAAGCAGCAAGACAAAGTTTCAACTTCATTAAGTATAAACGATCAAATCAAAACATTGCTCGCAAAGGAAAATGTCCCTTTTCACAACAACCAGCTGCAATCAGAAGTATTGCACCTTGTGAAAAAATGGAAGAAGCCAAAGATGTTTCTGATTAACAAAATAATGACAGCATGACTACACTTCTCTTCAACTCCCACCTTGCCATTCGCACCTTAATCTTTAGAGCTTTGTGAGCCAAAGTCAAAAGGCAGATGGCAGCACAGGGTGCCGAGATTCAAATATGTGATGTTAAAACTTGGTGCGTGATGCTCTCTTACTGATAGACATTGAGTACTGGAAGATGTGAAGAGCACTTGCTCCTGGAAGAGCAAGAGTACTGGCGGTGAGAGCACTTCTACTTTCGTCAGAATCTAAATGAAGTAGGGCACCGGCAAATTCTGTTTGATGGTATACCAGCCAATGATTCATAAAATAACTGCATTGGAAAATTAGCATCGCGAGACGGAACATCTCATTTCTGTTGATGATGTTGAATCTCTCATATGAACAAAGAAGATTTTACTTTGCTAAGACACCAACCCTCCAGATCAAACAGAAATGGAAACAAATAATGTTTAACACTAATAGTTTCATGAAAAGGCAAATCATTGGCAAACAAAACAAAAATCAGGCTTCAATATAAACAAAAAGACGATAATCATATTTCTAGACAAACACAGCGATGATAATAAATAATAGTTCAAGACAAGTAAAACGAAAATCATACTTCAAGACAGAGAAAAAAATATATACTTTGAGACAAATAAAATGAAAATCATACCTAAAAGCAAATAAAACGAAAAACATTGGTCGTGCAAACTTTGCATATCGTGTAATAACTCAAGTACTTTAGAGACGCCATTAATAATGATGTCTCCAAAATGAAAATCATGTTAACATTAGCACGAACAACAACTGAATTTACTTAACTAAAAGAACTAGAAAATCAACATAAATTAAATGTTTCACTTTTTCTGAGCACCCATAATATAAACAGAACTCTAATCTGTCCATATTTAACGCCATTTTAATGCCGTCAGATGTAGAGAAATAGTGGTCGGGAAAGTGTAGCATAGCAACACTTACTGTAGTTACAAGCAACTGTCATGAATAAATTCTAAACAATTGAAATACCAATCTCCTCATTGAAGGTTGGCTACCATGGAGCACAATTATTTGGGCACATCATGAGAAGAGGAAAGTTGGAATACTTGGTTACAACTGGCAAAATGAAAGGAAGGAGAGATCGCGGACGACAAAGAGAGAAAATACTGGATAGCTTGGTGTCATGGCATAGAAAACAGTCAACATCAGAACTCATACGATACACTGTAGATAGAAGATTGTGGAAGGACATGATCGCCAACGCCAACCGGTACGGCACATGATGATGATGAGAGTTCATTAGTGGGCAGGAATCCAGATTTGCACAAATCATAACATAAGTGTGTAGCGCACCCCTGAACTCTACTCTATTCAGATACAGTAAGTACAAGCAAGGCACGAAGTAGGGAAGTAGAGATCCAAATTTATTGCTACAACAATATTTATTGATAATTTATTGATGATTTATTGAAACGTTGATGCCAACGTACAATGAAACAATAAATGATGATGAATGAATGAAAGTACGAAATCTATGAAAGCTGATACATCATAGGAGATTTGACGAACATTAATAAGTAAATGAAATAAGTTTGCAACAGTAACAAAAATAGACATATAGCAATTAGTGAAAATCACAGCAACAAATTTAACAAATTACTTTTTTATATAAGTTCTGTCGCATGGCCAGATCTTTTTTTTTTTTATTTTATTAATGTAACTGTCTAGATGTCAAAAAATCGTGTCATAACATGGATTCGGTAACTTTTATTATATTTTAAAAAAATATTTTTACTTTATTCAATCTATTTGTTAAATTTGACATATTGTGTTTCTCGTTCATGATGAACAACTTGCTATCGTAACGTAAAGAATGTTTATTGTTTTGCTTCATTACCCAGATTGAAGTAATTTGTGACCGAAGATCGTTTTCACATAAGGTTAAGATCCATAGAACTGAAAGTATACACCGTATATGAAGCAATAAATTTAAATCAAAATAAATACAAATTCTCTGGTTAAATGAATTATGATGAAACAATGTGATTGTAGTGGAGGAGTATATAACTGGCTCTTAGAGAAAAAAATAAACTAAAACAAAAAGTATATTCTTCCAGGAATTAAATTTTTCAGTTTTCTGAACAGGAAAAGATAATAAAAAAATGATAGACTACAAAGGACAAGAGGTCGAGTTCGAT
This sequence comes from Megaustenia siamemsis, assembly GCA_032433765.1. NCBI lineage: Eukaryota > Metazoa > Mollusca > Gastropoda > Stylommatophora > Ariophantidae > Megaustenia > Megaustenia siamemsis. Next base: position 34,222,440 of record JAVIAB010000124.1, read on the forward strand.
CCTAATATACGGCGCCCGGGTTCACCTTGCCTTAAATTGGTACCTGATTTTTTTTCTTGTAAAGTAAAACGGCGCGGGCGCAATACCGACCCCAAAAATCATGCACTGCAGGTCTGTAAAAATTATAATCACTAACACCATATTCCATATACATCACTTGGTGTGACGGGGCTCTTTAATGTTTTACTTAAATAACTATTAACTAATTGTTGTATATACAGTATTTTGACCAAAAAAATGCAGTCATACTGCGAGCTAAATATGCCATTATTATAAGTAAAAATGCTTGTAAAAAGTAAAGTACCCCCGTCACGCCAAGTAGCGTGTAGGGAATATTGTGTTAGTGACCATAAATGTTACAGACCTTCGGCACATGATTTTTGGGGTAATGTGGTCGGTATTACGCCCGTGTCGCGTTACTTTCCCAGAAAAAAAATCCGGTACCCATTAATGGCTGGGTGAACCGGAAGCCGACGGTTGAGATCGAACACTACCTCTTGTTCTTTGTAGTCCAATTCACTAACCACTGAGCTATGGCGGCTCCCAAAAGAATGCTTGTGTTGTCCTCTATCTGCAGACATTTAAGTGATCAAGCACAAACAAAGTTAAGAAAAACAATTACATATCTCGCTTGACAGTAGAGAAGAGAAGATTTGCTAATGCTGGTAGCTGAAAATGGACACAAAGCAAGGCCTTTTGCTAAATTCACAGCTTTGGAATGAAGGAGATTAAACATGTTCCAGCATTTATCAAACACGAAAACATTATGTGCGGACTGTGTACAGAGTTGTGAGTAGCTTTAAAGCAGGTAGTGGAATCTACTGATAAGAAGCTAGAAGGAGGTCAAGAATTTAGAGCGCAAATTACCATCGATGTCTCTCCCAAATTATAGGGGGTGGGCCAATATAGATTAGAGGAAACATACGGCAAAGAGTAGGAGGGAGACCAGACGTTTTTAATACTGCAGTCAGCTGGGAGCTACACTGGATGAATTAGACACAAAAGAAACGTGTAGTTTCGTCACCTTTGTTCACAGACTCACAAACAGATGCTACTGTACTGGTGCCACAAACATCATCATGTGTCATGATGAAATGTGAAGTTTTCAACTGAATGTTCTTTTGCATTTTTTTTCTGCTCTTGTAAATATATGGACTCAGGCTAACTCTTGTGTACCAGAGATTGAAACATTCCCAGAAATTCATTGTGGAGGGATAACATCAATAGGTGGCATCTGACTGTGTGTTTTCACAGTAATTGTCACGAAATAAAGATACATCGTAATACATACTTGAAGGGCACCTTCTGCCATTTACGTACATCAAGTACATCGATGGGCGCTCTATCCAAACTGATAATGACACAAATCATACAGCCCCTATAATCAAAGCATGACTGCAAGAGAAGAATGTGACAGAACTGAGATGGCCAGCAACAAGTTCCGACCTAGGTCCAAATGAAAACATTTGGTCACTACTCAAGAGATATTTTTAACAAGTGTGGAGTCAGAGACGTTGAACAGCTGAAGTAGATAGTTGAAAGATACTGGAATAGTCTGACTCACACTAATCTCCAAAAATATGTGGGACGTATGTCTCGCTGCATTCAGGCTTGCTTTGGTAGAGAAAGCAACATTATATTGTACTGATATCACCGTTTGTGGATAGTTGAGATACCAATCTGCCTTTGGACAAACAATTTCTATTATTATTTGTTTCTGTGAGTGTGCAGCCTTCTGAAAATATGAATGCAAGGTTATGTGGTTTTACAGAAGAATGTTGAGAATACCATGGACAGCTAAGAAGAGTAATGAAAACGTTCTGAAAAAAGCCAAAGCAAGATGAGAGCTAATTTCCAATATTAGGAAGAAACAATCATAATTTTTTGGCCATGTAATGAGAAGCGAACAACTGGAATTTATTGTAACAACTGGGAAAATTGAGGGACGAAGAGATAGAGGGAAGCAAAGAGAAAAGAGCCCAGACAGCTGAAGAGAATGGCTTGACAGAAGGTCAACAACAGAAATGATAAATAACTGTCGAGATCGAAAGTTGTGGAGAGACATGATCATCAACGCAAGCAGGCCCGGTAATTGATGATGATGAACCGTAGTTATATATATATATATATATATATATATATATATATATAGAGAGAGAGAGAGAGAGAGAGAGTAAAAGAGAGAGAGTAAGAGAGAGAGTAAGAGAGAGAGAGAGTAAGAGAGAGAGAGTAAGAGAGAGATAGAGAGTAAGAGAGAGAGAGTAAGAGAGAGATAGAGAGTAAGAGAGAGAGAGAGTAAGAGAGTAAGAGAGAGAGTAAGAGAGAGATAGAGAGTAAGAGAGAGAGAGTAAGAGAGAGAGAGAGAGAGAGAGAGAGTAAGAGAGAGAGAGAGAGAGAGAGAGAGTAGAACCCATGGTGAAAGTAAAACTGTTAGTGCAGCAATTGCTAAACTCCCAGTGCTGCTATGGTCGACACAGACTCATGCAGACAAATTGAACACCACATACGTCTCTTGATTACCAATCAATAGAAGAGCTAAAATTATATTTGTCAATAGACAACACTAAAGTATCATCTCATTAATCAAAGACACTAAAGTAATATCCTTAAATGGTCAGTGCAAGTAACTAAAGTTTAATTTTTCAAAAATGGTGCCAGAACGCCCGTCAGCTACGGGTGATCAGTGACTCATAGCTGAAACCAGTATCAAGACCTCTATCTACTTTCTAGTGATGCTCCTGGCAACAGACTAACTAGTCTGGCTATGTGAGTAGGGATCGATGAGGGGAGGCAATATATCGGTTCTAATAAATGGACTGCTGGAGTCGGATGTACTGTGTCGAATGGTGCAGATATCACAAATTACCCCGCAACAACAAAAAATACAGCGCACCCACCCCCCTTCCCAGTTAGCGTCCTTGAAAGAATGAACAATAAGCCTGGTGAACGCTAGAAAAACATACATTTTTTTTTAATAAAAGGCAAAATTATTATATTCTGCAATAAAGGTGGAAAGTCAATGAAATAATATTATAGTAATTATGTTTCCTAGATCTCAGTTTCCATTTTGTTTATGCTTTCTAGAGAGTTTTGTCTGGTAATGATAGCATTACAAATCCAAGTGGTTTGACAGCGTAGTCTTTCATTTAAATATTTAGATAAAACGATGACTTGTACATTTTGAAACACTGTGACTGTTTAAACAGCGTTTGAAAATAAACGTTGAACATATTAGACTGCTGTTCGTTTAGAAGTTAAATATATAAACAAAAGCGTACACAATAACGGATATTGGTCATGAAGTGTTCATATAGATTGAAACTTTCTATTATTGTCTTCTTCTGCGTCCTCTCGACACTTACTCCCCGTCGTCGTGTGCCCTTCATTGGGCACCAAACAGGCGTGGTTGTTTTGTGTCGTGCTTTACAGCAATCTGCGATGCCTTTGCCTTTTAGGCCAATGCCTCCAACTTCAGCAATACATGTTTGGATACATTGTTTGTCTTCCGTATTCTTCTTATTTTATGTAACTCTCTACATCAATATTAATATATCCGAAGAAAGCGTTCGTCAGCTAGATAGACATCGGCATCTCCTTCAAGTTTGACCCGATGCACCGCTAATCGCCGCACGAACCTTCTCTGTTCATCTATTTTTTAAAGCATGATTGTAGCAGATGTTCAGAAGTCAGTCTGCCTTTTTTCACAGTCACATTTGTCAGAGGTTCCTGCTCTTAGAGTTTTGAAAAGGTGCTCATTCAATCTATTGTGGCCTTTTCGGAGTCTGAAATTGCTACTTGTTCTTTTCGGTTGAGCTGGTAGAAGACATCATTTTCCTGGTAGCTCTGGTGTTCTGTATCACATTTGTTTATGTATTTGTTGCAGACAAATCACTTTGATTCCTCGTAAGTTGTGCTTGTATCTGGTTGCTGTAATTTATTGGCCAACCTGTCTGCCTCATTATATATGGCAGCTCCGTTTTCTTTGTTTCCATAACGCTAACGGGAAAGTAAAGTTTGAATTTTGAACAGTTTGAGTTGGCTGATTCTAACTCAAACAGTCAGCTATGGGTCGCTCACTTTCTTTAGCGCATGTTCTATTCAGCGTCTTAACACAACTTTACTACCACAACTAAACATTAGAAGCTGAACAAAGACATTACTCAACTTTGACCTAACTTCAAATTTCTTGCCGTCGAATTTTTTTCTATATAGTTATTTCATCAACGACACAAATTAAAACATATATAGAAAAATGTTGATACAATATGTATTTCCCGCCATATTAGCTAAGTATTCTAGCGATAGGATTCTGGTTACAGAGCATGTGCGAACCATCTGCTATTGCGCATGTCAGGACTAGAGTAACGCGGAATGGGAACAGAAAGTTGCGTAAGATGGTTTCCGGTTTCCCCGACAAGCGTTTGAGCTTAATAAGTATCATGTTTCCAGAAGTAGGCTTGATTGCTCGCACTAAACATGTTGTGATACATAACCTGCCCCTAGATCACCATAAAGGAGTCCTACAGAAGAAGCTTACTGGATAAAGATCCCCTTCTCATTAGGCAAGATTAGTGCAAGATTCTATCGTTACAAGCTCCACTCGGTGCACTTTAGCAATTATTTAAAAAAAAAAATATTTGTAGAAACGAGTATGGACCTATCAAAAGTTTTCGAACTATGAGATGAAGACATTACTATTTATGTATTTATTTTATTTCTAAATATATTCTTGTCTGCATAATGAAGCGCATTAAACTGATAGGCAAGTTTGCACATAAAGATGGTCATTATCTTCTATAGCGTTTAAGTGTGTGATATTTAAAATGTTATGAGGAGACCGAGATCGTAGAGATACATTACATATTGAAGCGAGGGAGAGAGTAAAGGAGAGAAAGCTTTGAAGAGCACTTCTTAATGGCGTATGCCTCAATAAATTATAGAATAGAATAGATAACAATACAGCCTTTAAAGTGGTACGGTTTCCAGAGTTCATAATTAAAACATATTTACTCAAGATAGTATTTTAAAAGGCATGAAATATTGTTTGGATACTACTTTTCAACTCCATATCTTGCTTTAATCCTAGCCTTGAAGGTAGATCTATCAGTTTGTGAAATATTAGGCTGTAGAAAACACTTTCTTTTTTTTATTCTTAATAGACAACACTAATGTATGCACATTTTCAGTAGGTGTCTATGTTGAAAACAGTGTGTCATTAGAAGTCAGTTTTAAATGTATGAGGTCAGCAAAAGACAGTTTAAATGTATGAGGTCAGCAAAAGACAGTTTAAATGTATGAGGTCAGCAAAAAGACAATTAAAAAAAAAATGTAGAGTGTTAATAGAAGACAACAGTAAATGCAGAATGTCAGTAGAAACAAGTATTGAATGCAGAGTGTTCGTAGAGGATAGTATTGAATGTAGATTGTCAGTGAAAGACAGTGTTAAATGTAGATTATCAGTGGAAGACAGTATTGAATGTAAATTGTAACCAAAAACTAGTATTAATCGTACATTGCCAGTGAAAGACAGTATTTGATGTAGATTGTCAGCAGAAACTAGTATTAAATGCAGTTTGTCATAAGAAGACACATTTTAATGTAGAGTGACAGTAGAAGCATCACTGAATGTATATTATCATTAAAAGAGACATTACTGAATTTAGGGTGTCAGTAAAAGACAAAATGTAATGTAGATTTTCAGTAAAAAATCAGTATTAAATATATACTGTCAACAGAAACGAGCATTGAATGTCAGGAAAAAACAGTAGGAACTTGCTTGCGTTCGCCCGATGACTAAAGAAATTCGCCTCTTCATCATTCTCCTTTAAAAGGACGTTAAGTGAGCCTGTCTGCGTTGTGTTGTGGTTTGCAGTATAACTGTGATATTTGTGCCTTTCGGCCCAAAACATCAAACTTCAGAACGACATTTTTGAATGCCGAGTTGTCGTTACTGGAGGCACCACGGAGAGGTGGAATACGGTCTGGATGGTTCTGGTTGACCGATCCTGGCGCAAGCCATTAGCTGTGTGTCACTGACAACTTCCAGCTCTGCTGCTGTGAGGCACACCTTCCCCACCACAGTAGTAACTAAAGATTGTCAATGTAAGATCTTATAGAATTGTGAAATATCAGTAGGTATGTTTTTGTTCGATTAAATCCTCGATTATTGGTGATTGTGCTTTACAAATCCGCCTTCCAAGCAACGAGAACAAGAGTCCGAAAGCAATTCCCAAGGGAGTGAATGCTTTCCGGACCGACAGGGCTTCGATATCCATATATCTTCTGACAATATAAATATATATATATATATATATATATATATATATATATATATATAAGAGATCTCTTGTTTTAGAAGTAAGCTATGTAATATATGTTCCAGTTCATGGAACAAAATGGGTACTGGCGTCATATTCCCCTAAACCAGTAGGGTGTTGGGGGATGTGTAGGGGGGGGGGGGGGAGGGCCTTTATTCTACTTGTAGATAGCATCATTTGTTGTTATTATTGTTGTGCATGCAGCGGCCTGTGAGCTGGCGCCCTTCGTCTCAATGCCATGTAGTTATACTTGCAAAACACATTTTCAAAACAATACATTTTACATATAATTTTATCTCTAGGCTATACAAGAAGCGGTAGTTATACTTTAGACTTAGACTTTAGACTTTAGAACGGAATGGCTTCACTACAAGCGGGCATTCTCGTATCTGCTCAGCTCCCTTTCCAGCAACGAACAAAGTGTTCATCCTGATAATTCATATTGTTCTTTTGAACGTGTTGCGTTCTGTTAGAATAGCGCGTTTTTTTACGTCTACAAAATACATTCTTGGACTTCCGGTTGGCGCGGCGACCAAGATGGCCACTTATCGAATCAGGTTCAGTACCAGTGGTATTTTTGATGCAGTGTGGTCTCTAGTGATTCTTTCTGGTTAGTATTTGTTTGTGGAGACAGCGGAAGTCCGGTCGCATTCATTTGACCACAAAATCAACATGTTTTTGATGCCCGTGCTCTGAGGTGCTGCTGGGAGCGACTGGCCACGAAGTGTAGTGGAACAGTACCAGGTCTCGGCTTTGCCCTAGGACAGGATATGTCATCTGTGATTTTGTGTTTGATTACAAATTTGTCACCGGCTGGACCACGGTCGGATCGAGTGTTTCACCGAAGAAGAGGTCTGACTTCATTTGTTGAGACAACGACTCTCCGGGCACGCTCACGATCAAGAAGTCGACACTGGAATTTGCGCGAGGCGCAAGGAGATTGTGCGAGCCGCGATAGCTCAGTGGTTAAGTGAACTGGACTACAAAGGACAAGAGGAAGGATTCGATCCCAACCGACGGCTTCCGGTTCACCCAGCCTTTAAAGGGTACCGGATTTTTTTCTGGGAAAGTAAAGCGGCACGGGCGTAATACCGACCACATTGCCCCCAAAAATCGTGTGCCGAAGGTCTGTAAAATTTGTGGTCACTAACACCATATTCCCTATACGCCACTTGGCGTGGCGGGAGCTCTTTACTTAAATTTTTTTTTTTTGCATGGAGGTTGTGCTGCCGGCCGTTACAGTGACCAGCAAGTGTCCATTTTGAGCTGCGAACTATTTGTACAGAATGAAGCACGTTCAATAGCATGGAAGATCAGGATGAACACTTTGCTTCCTGGAACGGGGGCTGGGCAGGTATAGAAATGTCCCGCCTGGAATGAAACTATCCTGTTCTTAAATTCTAAACCTATTAGAAGGTATTTCTGAGTTCTCTTGCAGTTCCGTACAAGGTGTTCTGTTTATCATGTTGTGAGGAAGTATAGTCGCTCTTATGTCAGTGAGCTTTGGACAGTCAAATACATCATGTTCTGCTGTTTCATAACGGTGTTCACAGAGCGGTAGCACCGTTTTAGTGGATGTTAGCAGCAAGATTTGATAGTCTCTATTTCCATGTCTAATCATGTTGATAGTCTCTATTTCCATGTCTAATCATTTTGATAGTCTCTATTTCCATGTCTAATCATTTTGATAGTCTCTATTTCCATGTCTAATCATTTTGATAGTCTCTATTTCCATGTCTAATCATTTTAATAGTCTCTATTTCCATGTCTAATCATTTTGATAGTCTCTATTTTCATGTCTAATCATGTTGATAGTCTCTATTTCCATGTCTAACCATTTTGATAGTCTCTATTTCCATGTCTAATCATTTTGATAGTCTCTATTTCCATGTCTAATCATTTTGATAGTCTCTATTTCCATGTCTAATCATGTTGATAGTCTCTATTTCCATGTCTAACCATTTTGATAGTCTCTATTTTCATGTCTAATCATGTTGATAGTCTCTATTTCCATGTCTAATCATTTTGATAGTCTCTATTTCCATGTCTAATCATTTTGATAGTCTCTATTTCCATGTCTAATCATTTTGATAGTCTCTATTTCCATGTCTAATCATTTTGATAGTCTCTATTTCCATGTCTAATCATTTGCCAAACAGGAAACAAAGTTTATCCGCTTATCATCAGCCCAGAACAGCCATTGATATAATCAATATTCCTACACCACTTTATCTTCTTAGTTTATATTGCGTGCATCTGGGATTTCAATGCAAGGGAACTAGGGAAGAAATGTCACGTATCGTCATCTTCTTCCTAATCGTCTCTCGCCATGTTGGAACGACCCCAATGAAAGCTACTCTGCAATTTGCTCTATCCAGCCCAAGATGATCAATGCCTGCAGCTGTCAAATTCAGCTCGGCTGTGATATCCTGGATCCGCCTTCATGTAGGCAATCTTTACTCTTGGTTATTTGGAACTATGCCTTTATATGTTCTTATCTAGGACATTATTACATGATAATATATTTCTTACCCCCCCCCCTCCCCCCTTGTTGTTTTCTATTACTCAACAACTGTTTTCCTGGCTTTTTAGCTTCCTGCAAAATTGAGATGTTATTTATTTAATATGTCAGTGGTATCCTGTGTTTTATTCTGTTCTACTTTATGTACTTTTTAGCAGTTATGTCGATTGTCCACGTTTCATAACGATATATTGCAATGGGGAAAAGGACAGGCCCATGAAAATCTATGTTTTGTTGCTACGTCAGTTTCTTGTCATACTTTGTGCTTTTGTTTTAATTTATTTTATAGCTTTGTTCAGCTTTCTTTTGATCGTCTTTGAAATTTGTATGCAATGAACGAAAATATTCAAAATCATCTACCCTTTCCTATTTTTGTCCATATATATATATATATATATACTGTATATATATATATATATATATATATATATATATATATATATATATGGACAAAACTCCATATCTTACTTTAATCGTAGCCTTGAAGGTAGATCTATCAGTTTATCTATTGCCAACTTTATTGCCTTGTATTTTTGCATGATAATTGTGACAATGTTTCCCTGTTGCTATTTTATTCATATTCCTAGTGTTATTTGGGTACTCTATGCACCTGCTCTCCCATTCTTTACTGCATTCTGTGCTGATCCATCTGTGTACACACGAATCCATAGGTCTTGTGGGTATTCTTCATCCAAGAAACTGAGAGTTATTGTTTTTCGCTGTAGACTATTCTCTTCCCTCTTTGTCAAGTACAGTCATCCCTCGCTACTTCTCGGTTCATTTATCGCGCGGCCCCAGTACATCGCGAATTGTTCAATAATTCAAAATTGAGATTATAAAGAACATTATTTTATGTATGTTATTTTTACTATTAATATTTTGTTTACATGTTTGAAACTATTCTTTAATGTTCTAATGATAACATAACATATGCACTTATATGGTTTAATATACACTTATTGATATTATACATACACAAAAAATGTACGTATGTTAAAAATGAGAGGGTGACACTACTTCGCGGTTTTTCACTTATCGCGGCCGGTTCTGGTCCCTATTAACCGCGATAACTGAGGGATTACTGTATTCCATTAACTTCTGTCCGTATTTGTATTGATAATCATGATTTCTCTGTCCAAAGGGGGTCTGTTCTGGTATGGGCAGTAGGGGGTTAACAACTCTTGGCATGCCTGGTGTTTGTCCACATATACGTTTGGCTTCCTCATATTCCAAGTCCGTCTTGTTGCAGGAGCTACCGAATTAAGTGCTCTGTGCACACCGTGAGCTGTGTGTTTCATTCGTTTTGATCATGTTCCGATATTACAGTTGCTTATGATGAATGCTGATATCGTATGACAGGGAACAGTTGGACGTGTTCACTTTCTGTGCGGTTTCGCCTTATGTCTTTTGGCGTGTGCTGAGACTGCTATGATGGGGACTACAGCTACCTTTCTTTGTTTGAGAGATGAGTTAGTAATTCGGATGATTCCACTGGAACGGGCGGTTGAGCAATTATAGATTTTAATTCATCTGCAGTGATACCGGAGCCTTCCATAACCAACCAACCAACGCTTGGCTTGGTGGATAAAGCTGCTTCTCTTAAACCGTCCCAATGCAACATTTTGAAATCGGTCCTTCATTGGATGTCTCGGCATGCATGGATATTTTTCTGCCTGCATCAGCACCTTTGTGTCCCTCTGTTATCTCAGTGCTGGTATCCTCAACAGTTTCTCAATCTCTAATTTTGGTGTTGATTTAATTGTTCCTGTGATGACTCTAAGTGCCTGGTTTTGTACTTTATCCAGCTCTCGCAGTGTGTTGTTTGATGCTGAGGACCATACAGATAATCCATATTCTAAATGTGGGCGTATACTCTTTTGGTAAACTTTACTAAGTATTTTCCACTCGCACTCCACGTGGTTCCACACAACTTTCTTAGAATAGTCAACATCCACCTTGTTTTTTTTTGTTGTTTCCTTATTTATCTGCTGTTTCTAAGATAGTTTGTTGTCAAATGTAACTCCGAAATAAGTAGCATACCTGTGACACTCTACCTGTGATCCGGCTGAGGATCCGGAACTGAACCCGCGCTAGTGAACATCACAGGGCGAGTGCCATATCGAATCGCAGTTTTAGAAACTTCCCATTTGCGTGAGCGCGTGGCATCCTGATTGCTGTGATGCGCCTTTTGTCTTGTTGCCCTCGGCACTTATACTTGCTAGAGCAGACTGTGGTCTTGCTAGAAAGCTTCTCGTGGCAAGGCACAGTGCCAAGGAGTACGGGTTCGATACTGCTTCGGACCATATATTGTTCTTTGTTTTTTTTTCTGTTGTTTATTTGTCATTTTTTCTGAGTGCTATAAAACAAACCTCTTCCTCCTATGATTCGCTGAATTATAGCATCGGAAGTTTCCCTCTATAATAATATTCATTTATTATTATTTGTCTCCAGTATTAAAAAAAAAAGCACTGGAAGCTACTATTCGTGCAGTTTCGTCCTATAAATGTTTGTCTGCAACATAAGTATTTAGCACTACTGGGAGATGCTTGTCTTAATCCTCATCAAGGCCAGCTCCTTGTCGTGGGGATGGGGCTTAACAGTCACCAGGGACTGAAAACCAAGACTGGCCAGGCATTCCTACAACGGAGCAAGACCACAGTCTGCTCTAGCAAGTTAAAGTGCTGAAGTCGGAGGCAACCAGCCAAAAGGCGCACTACAACAAACAGGATGCCACGCACTCACGCCAATGGGAAGCATGTCTATAACCGCAAATCGATATGGCAATCGCCCTGTGATGGACACTCAGGCAGGTGCAGCGCCGGGCCCTCAGCCTCGAAAGGGCCCAACCTCTATTACTGGATGTCATTCTCAACCGCTCTGTGGAGTCAGTGAGCGAGAGAATAGAGCTACTGGCCAATCCAAAATAAAACCACTCAAAATAATGCACTGGAATGCTGAAGGCATTAACAGCAAAAAAGATGGGTACAGTAAAGAGATAGAATTAGAAAATATCCTGCATGAAGAACAAATAAGCATATGCTGTTTGCAGGAAATCCATCTAAACAACGACATAGCCTTGAAGATTAGGGGATACCAGTGCTACCGATCTGACAGAAAAAAAAACCAGACAAAATGGCGGAATATCGACACTTGTAAAGAACAACATCAATGCATGTCAGCTTGAAGTGTATATGGATGGGGCGGAATATCAAATACTGCACCTCAGGACAGGAAATACAGACTTTCACCTACTTAACTACTACTGTCCGAGTGACCGCCCACTAGCACTAGACACAATTACATTAAAAGAAAGAATAATTGTATGTGGATACTTTAACAGCCATTCACAGTAATCTTAGCCCACAGCCATGTTTTTGACATAAGCAAGATCCGTACTCCAGGCACTACAATCCAAAAAATTACCACATCTGCATACTTTATTGACTGAATTCTGCAAGCACCATCGCATCTTCGCATCATCGGGGTGTGTCTCGAAGGTTCATGTTAGTCAGGAGGGATTAATAATTTCACAAATTCACATTGCAGGGAGATCTTACAGTCTGTTGTTTGATGTGCGATGGGGATAATTCGACGACTAACTGTGTTTCATATGTTCGGATTTGAAGTCAAAAACAATGTCCTAACATCATCAAGCGCTATACATTAAAACAAATATGACGATCAACATTTTCAGGAGGACGCGAACTTCCGGTCAATATGGTGGATATGCGGCAGGAACCATTAAAGACTATGTCTGAAAAGTGTACCTTGTTGCGGTTTCCTCATATTCCAAGTCCGGCTTGTTGCATCAGCTGCTGAGTTAAGTGCTCTGTGCACACCGGGAGCTGTGCGTTACATCTGTTTTGATTGTGTTGCGATATTCCGATTGTTTACAATGAGTGATGATATCGTATGATGGAGAATAGGTGGTTGTGTTCACTTTCTGTGCAATTTTGTCTTATGTCTTTTGGCGTGTGCTGAGACTGCTATGATGGGGACTACAGCTACCTTTCTGTGTTTGGAAGATGAGATAGTAATTCGGATGATTCCACTGGCACAGGCAGTTGAGCAATTATGGATTTTAATTCGTTTGCAGTGATACCGGGGCCTTCCATAACCATAACCAATCTTCTTGTGATAGTTTTAAACCTGACCTTGCTTGCATGACTGATTAATGCAACTGTTCTGTAAACGGTGCATTCTTCTAGGTTGTGTTTTTTTTTTGTTACTGGAATAATATCGTTCATTTCCAATCCTTCGGCCATAACCCGCAGTTTCAAATCTTTCAAATATTGCAAGGTATACTTTCACGCTCTGTTCTCCTTCTGCTTTAATGAGCTCCGATTGTTTATCTCATCGCATTCAGGTGATTTTTCGTTCCTGGGACTTCTTATGACCCATTCTACTTCATCCAATGTAGGTTTTGGTTTTTTTTTTTTTTTTTGTTTTGTTTGGTCTCACTTTGTATCATCATTGTCGTTATGGTTGCTGACTTCGGTATACATTTCGACACAATACTCCTTCCATGGGTTAAGTATATCGCCATTTTCTGTTAAGGCTATATCAAGTCTATTGTTTATTACCTTCCACTTCGGTATAAATTTGCCAGTTATAGATCTCACTATTCCGAACGTTTCTCTATTACGACCTTATTTTTTTATCATCTACAAATCTGGGAATGCAGGCTGGTAGTTATTCTTTCTTTTTTAGTGCTCTATTTTATCTCACTTGACAGTTCTTGTTTTCTAACTTATCTGCGTCAGTTATTTTACCATTTGCTTTCAGCTCATCTTTAATTCATTTCTTTTTGGGCATCTTTTATCGTCGGATTAGCTCCTAAGCTGCTTAAAAAAAAATATTTTCTGCATTATTAGCTAATTCACCTGGTGACAGCACTTCTACTAGTACAGACATCAATATTTCAAATATGTTTCTTCCATATCCTGTACTCTTCACATATTTTTCTAAAATCAGTTCGAAGAATCTTGATTCTTTGAGCACCTTTTTAAGTTTTATTTTAAATTTTGCAACAAACGAATGACGGTCCGAGTCACCACTTGGCAAGATTTGGGATGCTATCAACATTGATCTCCGTCTCCCCTGCACAAGAATGTAACCTACTTAATTTGTGGTCCCTCCATCATATGATATCAGTGTGAGAAGCTTTCGTTGGTTTTGCTTTAACGTTATGTTTGTTATTACCATGTGGTTTTATAAGCAGAGCTTCTCTTCTGGCTCGTTATCATGTTTAACGCTACAGTTGTGACGAAGTAGTTCTTGGAAAGAAGTTAGTTGTGACGAAGTAGTTCTTGGAAAGAAGTTAGTTGTAACGAAGTAGCTCTTGGAAAGAAGTTAGTTGTGACGAAGTAGTTCTTGGAAAGAAGTTAGTTGTGACGAAGTAGTTCTTGGAAAGAAGTTAGTTGTGATGAAGTAGTTCCTGGAAAGAAGTTAGTTGTGACGAAGTAGTATATATATATATATATATATATCTCCGGTAGTTTATGCATTGATCAATAAGAAAGCAGCCAATGACATTTCCTTAATACGTTTTGTCGAATGCCCCATTCCATAAAGCGAGGATCATCTATTACAGAGGTAAAGGCATCAAGATGCACCAAGATGCGTAGAGATGCGAAGCTGCTGTAAAGCTGATGATAATGGCGATACTAAAAAAAGGAAGAAGAAAAGTGGTATGGTGACAGCTTTACGTGGTAATGGACGAAACAAAAGTCGACGTTTCGGTCAAGTAGGTCTTCATCTGGACAAACAACAAACACAAAAATTATATATAACGACATATTAACAAATCTAACTACATGGCGATAATATGCTAGATACTAAAGAGAGGAAAAATAAATTGGTCACTTCCCTGTGTTCCTGAGCTGGGTCAGTCTCGAAATGGACTGAACTGATACGACAGGGCCGATATAAATCTCTCTGACCAGGAAGTCAGGTGAGAAAACGGAAAGGAAGGGTTCTAAAAATATGGGGAGGTGGGTACAGGATATGTGTAAACTATGCACGTCTAACTCTGTGTATACAACCCGAACCGATGTGTAAACATAAGTATGTGTATGTAACAATGCATGCGTAAAAGCATAAATCGGCACATATATTGCCGCAAGGCCCACAAAAGAAAAACCCAAAGGTGCCCAAATGTGCCAATACATGTGCAGACAAATGTATCCAAATATACAGATTAAGTAGCGCATGGAGGTATGAAATATGTAGTGGGTGTCCTATGAGTATGAGAGTGATATGTTCATACCTTGGGGGGACAGCGAACCCAATTGGGCAATAAGGCGATTCTCAAGGGCGAACCTGCTGCGATTGCTAGAGTGACATGAGACAATGCCAGTAACTTGCATGTCGAGTCTACCACTATGTCCAGGGGAGTTGAAATGGGCAGACACCGGGCTGCCAGTCTTTTGCTCAACATCACGAAGATGCTCACAAAATCTTTCACTCAAGCGTCGTCCACTTTCACCCACATACGTCATATTTGGTCGCCTTCAAACGTGACAAGAGTCTGAGAGACATTCTTGTCACTAGCCGCCTTCCCCGCTCAAACCACAAACACCTTGGTACTGTTCCTTGTGGACGTCGGGTTTGCAGAACTTGTGACTACGTGCTTTGCACCGATTCGGTCTTATTCCCTAATAAGCGATTTGACATCAAGGAGGGGTTCACTTGTGTGTCGCGGAATATCATCTACACCATAATATGCAAGCACTGCCAGATGACGTATGTGGGTGAAAGTGGACGACGCTTGAGTGAAAGATTTTGTGAGCATCTTCGTGATGTTGAGCAAAAGACTGGCAGCCCGGTGTCTGCCCATTTCAACTCCCCTGGACATAGTGGTAAACTCGACATGCAAGTTACTGGCATTGTTTCATGTCACTCTAGCAATCGCAGCAGGTTCGCCCTTGAGAATCGCCTTATTGCCCAATTGGGTTCGCTGTCCCCCCAAGGTATGAACATATCACTCTCATACTCATAGGACACCCACTACATATTTCATACCTCCATGCGCTACTTAATCTGTATATTTGGATACATTTGTCTGCACATGTATTGGCACATTTGGGCACCTTTGGGTTTTTCTTTTGTGGGCCTTGCGGCAATATATGTGCCGATTTATGCTTTTACGCATGCATTGTTACATACACATACTTATGTTTACACATCGGTTCGGGTTGTATACACAGAGTTAGACGTGCATAGTTTACACATATCCTGTACCCACCTCCCCATATTTTTAGAACCCTTCCTTCCCTCATCTATTACAGAGAGTTTGCATGTTCTCTTTATCCGCAATTGGACGATAGCACAGACATGGCAACCTAAGCGACCTTATTATATTAGGTACGAGCACGAGAGAAACGTTTTTTAGGGAACTCAATTTATCATCTCGTTGGTAAACAACACATCCGAAGAAGTATAGAACAGATTAAACACCTTTATAACATATGAAATGGACTAGTTAAAACGCGTTGTAATTAACACAGACATGGTGCGAACAGATTCTGGGAACCTTGAGTTCCAGCGCGGGTTAAGCAAATCATATCGTCGGTGAATTGGTACTATCGCAGAATGCATAGGGAAGGTCTAGTTGCTAAGGATATGACAGAAGTATTAAAATAAACCTTTCAACGGATCAGTAAAAAATATAACTTTTTTAAGCAAATCACCGAAATCAAGACTTTTTGAAGAACTCATCAAAGATATGGATTGTGAGTACCACCAACATTTGCTACAGAGTGAAGTCCGTCACGATGAACAGATTTGTCACGTTTATGGGAAATGAGGACAAGATGAGATTATTCCACATGAGGAAACAGTATCACTTCACTGATCGTTGCACATATTTCCTTGTAAAAAAAAAATGGTATCTTTGCCAGATAGCTTCACTGATTTCAATCTTCTGAACTGAAATCTTAAAATAGAAAATGTTACAGTTTTTCAAACTAAAGACAGGATCGAAAGAATGATTTAAAGTTGTGTATTGTGGTATTATTGTCAGTTGAGCAGAAGCGATGAAACAAATAGATTCCGCCGACAATGCGTTGCCTGAACACATCTCTGACAGAAACGCAGTTAGAAGGTTTGCTATGTTGTTTACCTGAATATTTTTCATTTCCTGATACAAGCAAGAGGTGAATTAGAGATCTGCTTTTAGTTAATGCATATGGATTAGAAGGTCTCACGGCAGCAGAAGATCATAGAAACTTCCTGATACTCTGCAATTGCAGTTCAATGAACAGTCCCTTCCAAATTCAGGACCCATGTACAGATTTTCAGGAATCAACAAAAGCGGGATATGCCTTTTACAACGAGATGTATGCTCTTTTGTGAACAATAATTATTTGCTTTCGTTAAACATAAATATAGATATAGAAGCCACTTATGGAATGTACAGTTAAAAATTATGAATCTAAGTGATAGTAATTAAGCTCTATACGACCAGGAAATGTAAGTGAAATGCATCTCATTATTTTGTATGGTTGCAATATTCTCTCTTATCACCCCCTACCCTCCCCCCCCCCCTTGAATAAAAGGATGGAAATAGCAGGACAAAATCACTAACAAAGAATTATGGAAATGTACCAGTTAAATACCATTGGATAAAGAGGTACAGCGAAGACGATGGCGCTGGATAGGACGTGAGAGTATTACGCAACAGACCCTTTTTTGGAATCCCCAGGGGAAAAGACAAAGAGGAAGACCAATTAATCTGTGGAGAAGACAGATAGAAGCAGAGATGAAGATCACGGGGAAGACATAGAACGATCTTAAAAGAATGACAAGAAACAGAACGGTTTGGGAAGTGTTTGTTGAAGACCTATGCTCCACAGAGATTCGAAAGGTAGAAGAAGAAGATGAAATCAGCCCGCCATGTTACTTTTCTTGGTTCACGATCTTATTAAGATAGTTAACTTCGACATCGCGGCATTACATCATCAACGTTTCAATCCATTTTAAATTCGCGTAACTTTTAATCAGCTTCCACTTTTTAACCTCATCCCTCAACTCCCGTGGTATTATATCAACTTCAACATTTACCCCATTCTCCCGAAACCTCTAATGGCATTATATCAATTTTAACATTTACCCCATTCTCCCGAAACCTCTAATGGCATTATATCAACTTCAACATTTACCCCATTCTCCCGAAACCTCTAATGGCATTATATCAATTTTAACATTTACCCCATTCTCCCGAAACCTCTAATGGCATTATATCAACTTCAACATTTACCCCATTATCCCGAAACCTCTAATGGCATTATATCAACTTCAACATTTACCCCATTATCCCGAAACCTCTAATGGCATTATATCAATTTTAACATTTAAAAAAGGACTATTTTCAGTTGGACGATATGAACACGTACCGTTACAAATTTAGAGCTTTAACGATCTCGAAATGTTTAATAAGAAATTGAAAACTAGAACTGCCGCCAGTTTAAATCTCACATTATTGTCGTTAAAAGCAATAATAAACTTGTAAATTCAGAAGAGTTTCAGAGGCTTGTCTAAGGCAATGTTCTCGTTACATGGGATAAGATGATAGAGTTACGGTCGACTTATTTGTGGTATGAGATGATACAATCACGGTCATCTTACTTGTGATATGAGATGATACAATCACGGTCATCTTATTTGTGGTATGAGATGATACAATCACTGTCATCTTATTTGTGGTATGAGATTATAGAATCGCGGTCAACTTATTTGTGGGATGAGATGATAAAATCACGGTCAACTTATTTGTGGGCCGAGATAATAAAATCTCGGTCAACTTATTTGTGGGATGAGATGATATAGTTAGGGTCAACTTATTTGTGGGGTGAGATGATAGAATCACAGTCAACTTATTTGTGGGATGAGATGATATAGTTACGATCAACTTATTTGATGGAAGAGATGATATAGTTACGGTCAACTTATTTGAGGGATGAGATTACAGTGTTACTGTCACCTTATTTGTGGAATAAGATGCTAGAGTTAGGGTCAACTTATAAATATAAAAAAAAAAACACAGATTCCCTTATTCCGCGACTTCACCACGTGACGTTTTATCAACATTTGAACTCTCCACCCCCGATATATATAAACCCTGAACTGTAATTGCAATGGAACTAACCTCATCCCGACTAAGACTCGACTTGTATAACCGATTCGGTTATCGAAGAGTGCTCTAACCCCAACCCCGCCAACTCACGCAACGAAGAAATTAATCATTTGACCTCCAAAGACTTTTATTTTGTGGCGACTAAAATACTATACTATATATTGCTCTGCTAGGGGACTACAGCTGCGCTAGATCTTAAACACGCAAACACACACATACACACACACACACACACACACACAAAAGACACACTGCCATTGTTAATTCGTGAGAATCGTGAAGACACTCTTAGTGCGGTAGGATTCATTGTCTTACAGGTGTTGTTCCTATAGTACGGTATCATTGTCTCACAGGTGTTGTTCCTATAGTACGGTATCATTGTCTCACAGGGGTTGTTCCTATAGTACGGTATCATTGTCTCACAGGTGTTGTTCCTATAGTACGGTATCATTGTCTCACAGGTGTTGTTCCTATAGTACGGTATCATTGTCTCACAGGTGTTGTTCCTATAGTACGGTATCATTGTCTCACAGGGGTTGTTCCTATAGTACGGTATCATTGTCTCACACGTGTTGTTCCTATAGTACGGTATCATTGTCTCACAGGTGTTGTTCCTATAGTACGTTATCATTGTCTCACAGGTGTTGTTCCTAGTAAGGCAGGAGTCATTGTCTCCCACGTGTTGCTCCTATAGTGAGGCAAGACTCATTGTCTCCCACGTGTTGCTCCTATAGTGAATCAGGAGTCATTGTCTCCCACGTATTGCTCCTATAGTGAGGCAAGACTCATAGTCTCCCACGTGTTGCTCCTATAGTGAGGCAGGAGTCATTGTCTCCCACGTGTTGCTCCTATAGTGAGGCAGGAGTCATTGTCTCCCACGTGTTGCTCCTATAGTGAGGCAAGACTCATTGTCTCCCACGTGTTGCTCCTATAGTGAGGCAGGAGTCATTGTCTCGAACGTGTTGCTCCTATAGTGAGGCAGGGGTCATTGTCTCCCACGTGTTGCTCTTATAGTGAGGCAGGAGTCATTGTCTCCCACGTATTGCTCCTATAGTGAGGCAGGAGTCATTGTCTCCCAAGTGTGGCTCCTATAGTGAGGCAGGAGTCATTGTCTCCCACGTGTTGCTCCTATAGTAAGGCAGGAGTCATTGTCTCCCACGTGTTGCTCCTATAGTGAGGCAGGAGTCATTGTCTCCCACGTGTTGCTCCTAAAGTAAGGCAGGAGTCATAGTCTCCCACGTGTTGCTCCTATAGTGAGGCAGGAGTCATTGTCTCCCACGTGTTACTCCTATAGTAAGGCAGGAGTCATTGTCTCCCACGTGTTGCTCCTATAGTAAGGCAGGAGTCATTGTCTCCCACGTGTTACTCCTATAGTGAGGCAAGACTCATTGTCTCCCACGTGTTGCTCTTATAGTGAGGCAAGAGTCATTGTCTCCCACGTGTTGCTCCTATAGTAAGGCAGGAGTCATTGTCTCCCAAGTGTTGCTCCTATAGTGAGGCAGGAGTCATTGTCTCCCACGTGTTGCTCCTATAGTGAGGCAGGAGTCATTGTCTCCCACGTGTTGCTCCTATAGTGAGGCAAGACCCATTGTCTCCCACGTGTTGCTCCTATAGTGAGGCAGGAGTCATTGTCTCCCACGTGTTGCTCCTATAGTGAGGCAGGAGTCTTTGTCTACCATGTGTTACTGCCATAATGCGGTACCATTGTCTCCCATGTGTTGCTCCTATAATGCGGTACCATTGTCTCCCAGGCGTTGCTCCTATAGTGCGTTAGGATTCATTGTCCCCCAGGTGTTTCTCCCATAGTGCGTTAGGGTTCATTGTCTCCCAGGTGTTTCTCCCATAGTGCGTTAGGATCCATTGTCTCCTAGGTGTTGCTCCTATAATGCGGTACCATTGTCTCCCAGGTGTTGCTCCCATAGTGCGTTAGGATTCATTGTCTCCCACGTGTTGCTCCAATAGTGCGTTAGGATTCATTGTCTCCCAGGTGTTGCTCCCATAGTGCGTTAGGATTCATTGTCTCTCAGGTGTTGCTTCTATTGTGCGTTAGGATTCATTGTCTCCCAGGTGTTACTCCCATAGTGCATTAGGATGCATTGTCTTCCATGTCTTGCTCCTATAGTGCGTTAGGATTCATTGTCTCCCAGGTGTTGCTCCAATAGTGCGTTAGGGTTCATTGTCTCCCAGGTGTTGCTCCCATAGTGCGTTAGGGTTCATTGTCTCTAAGGTGTTTGCTCCCATAGTGCGTTAGGGTTCATTGTCTCCCAGATGTTGCTCCTATAGTGCGTTAGGATTCATTGTCTCCCAGGTGTTGCTCCCATAGTGCGTTAGGGTTCATTGTCTCCCAGGTGTTGCTCCCATAGCGCGTTAGGGTTCATTGTCTCCCAGGTGTTGCTCCCATAGTGCGTTAGGGTTGATTGTATCCGAGGAGTTTCTCCCATAGTGCGTTAGGGTTCATTGTCTCCCAGGTGTTGCTCCCATAGTGCGTTAGGGTTCATTGTCTCCCAGGTGTTTCTCCCATAGTGCGTTAGGATTCATTGTCTCCCATGTGTTGCTCCCATAGTCTGTTAGGATTCTCTGTCTCCCAGGTTGTTCTCCTATAGTGGGTTAGGATTCATTGTCTCCCAGGTGTTGCTCCCATAGTGGGTTAGGATTCATTGTCTCCCAGGTTGTTTCTCCTATAGTGGGTTAGGATTCATTGTCTCCCAGGTGTTGCTCCTATAGTGGGTTAGGGTTCATTGTCTCCCAGGTGTTGCTCCCATAGTGGGTTAGGATTCATTGTCTCCCAGGTTGTTCTCCTATAGTGGGTTAGGATTCATTGTCTCCCAGGTGTTGCTCCTATAGTGGGTTAGGATTCATTGTCTCCCAGGTGTTGCTCCTATAGTGGGTTAGGGTTCATTGTCTCCCAGGTGTTGCTCCCATAGTGGGTTAGGATTCATTGTCTCCCAGGTGTTGCTCCTATAGTACGTTACGATTCATTGTCTCCCAGGTGTTGCTTCTATTGTACGGTAGATCCATTGTCTCCCAGGTGTTGCTCCCATAGTGCGTTAGGATTCATTGTCTCCCAGGTGTTGCTCCCATTGTACGGTAGCATCCATTGTCTCCCAGGTATTGCTCCCATAGTGTGTTTGGATTCATTGTCTCCCAGGTGTTGCTCCCATTGTACGGTAAGATTCATTGTCTCCCAGGTGTTGCTCCCGTAGTGTGGTAGGATTCATTGTCTCTCTAGTGTTGCTCCCATAGTGCAGTAGGATTCATTGTCTTCCAGGTCTTGCTCCCATAGTGCGGTAGGATTCATTGTCTCCCAGGTGTTGCTCCTATAGTGCAGTACCATTGTCTCCCAGGTGTTGCTCCTATAGTGCAGTACCATTATCTCCCAGGTGTTGCTCCTATAGTGCAGTACCATTGTCTCCCAGGTGTTGCTCCTATAGTGTAGTACCATTGTCTCCCAGGTGTTGCTCCTATAGTGTAGTACCATTGTCTCCCAGGTGTTGCTCCTATAGTGCAGTACCATTGTCTCCCAGGTGTTGCTCCTATAGTGCAGTACCATTGTCTCCCAGGTGTTGCTCCTATAGTGCAGTACCATTGTCTCCCAGGTGCTGCTCCTATAGTGTAGTACCATTGTCTCCCGGGTGTTGATCCTATAGTGCAGTACCATTGTCTCGGGTGTTGCTCCTATAGTGCGCTGAAACATACGATCTGCAGCACTCCACTCACAAACAACCCTCAATGATATTGATATTTGGACTCATTCAGTTGGGCACGCAATTATTATCATCATACAAGTTGGCATAGGTGATCATGTCCTTCTACAATTCGTTATCCCCCAGTGCATCGTTTCATTTCTGTTGTTGATTGTTTACCACACAATGCCATCAAGCTGTCTAGTATCTTCTCTTTTTGTCGTCTGCGATCTCTCTTTCCATGTATTTTCCCGTTGTAACCAAGTGTATTAAGGTGACCAGACGTCCCGATGTTTCCGGGACAGTCCATAATTTTTACTGTTTTTTCAACCTTTGTCCCGGATTTGTTGCTGTCCAGAATTTGTCCCGATTTTGGCCGATTTTTTAGCTTTTGTCCCGGATTTGTTAAAATATATTAGGGACACAAAAGTTTACCAATTTTGCCAATATGGTAAACGTCTCTTCGACTTAAAAATATACATTATTCCGTTGTTGTGTAGAAAATGTTTAAAAAGTTGAACTGGCTGTTCATTTGGCGAAACAGTAACAGTAAAATGCGCTCCAAGTTTTAAATCTTGTGTAGTGAAATTCAATAAGTAGCATCTTTGTGGCCGCGACATTTCATATTCTTGTATATTCATTGTGCTGCTTTCGTTTAGCGACGAACTAATTCTTTTTATTGTGTTGTTTAGTGATAGAGGTTATTGCTTTCATTAGATTTGATTTACATTGTGCTATAATTCAGGTACTTGACATCTTAATGTTTAAAAACCTATGCTATGCATATGGTATAGTAATAAAAAATTATTATTTAAACTATAGTTAGTTGGTAATTGTTGCAACAAATGGCATCACAACATAAATGCAGTTTCAATCAATATTTACATAAGGAATACCTCTTTCTAAAAAAATTCTACATCAGACTTCGCTGTAAGATGCAGTATATGTGCCTCTGGGTTTTTATTAACTATAGTGGACGTGGTGATATTAAGTCACATAAATAGTGCGAGAGAGCCGTCGCTACAGCTGCATCAAGCTCGTCGTTAATATTTTTTTCGAGCAGAACAGATTGGTGACAAAGAAGAACAATTAGCTGCTACAGAAGGTGCATTTGCCTATCATACAGTGATACACAATCATACATTTATATCTATGGACTGCACATCAAAACTACTTCAGGCTACTTTAGAACCAAAATTTGCTTTTGCACGTACGAAAACAGAAGCCAGTATTCGAAATGTGTTCACACCCCATGTTCTAAACGAGTTGAGACGTGACCTGGACAACTTAACATTTATTTCCATACTGACAAGTGCCTCCAACCACAAGGAAATCAATTTTTTCCTATGCTTGTCAGATACTTTGATCACAATAAGGGGTTGAAAGTTAAAATATTAGAATTGAAGTAATTGCCAGGAGAAACATCTGGCATTGTTAGTAGTTTTTATTAATGACTGTCTAACGGGAAACGGTTTAGAAAGGAAAGTCGTTGCATTTTGTGCAGACAACACAAATCCTAATTTTCGGGGCGCTGGGAAAGAAAGAATAATGTTTTCATAAAGCTGAAAGAAAACCTTGGACATGGTTTGATAGGTGTTGGTTGTGCATGTCATAGTTCCCACAACACTGTTCGAGCAGCTGCTGATGTATTACCTATTGATGTTGAGATGATTTTTGCTAAAAATTATCTGCATTTCAAATCATACACAGAGGTGAAAGTCTCAAGGAGTTTTGCCAGTTTGTGGACACAGACTTCCAGATAATTTTAGGTTATGCACAGACTAGGTGGCTTGCACTGCTGCCTGCTGTTGAAAGGTTCTTAACATGTTCCTGTCTTTAAAATCCTATTTTCAGTCTCAAGACAGACGCCCAGTCTTTATACAGCAATTCTTTGAAAACCCCCTGTCTGAAGCATGGCTTATTTTTACTCACAGTCAGGCATCCTCTTTCCACGAAGCAGTGCAGAAAGTAGAGGGACAGGTGGTCACTGTTTTTGAATTAATTGACAACATCAATGGGTTGAGAACAATCTTGGAGTCCAAACTGGATGATAGTTTCTTGCCATCATGTTAAGCTAATTCTTGACAAAGCTGGAAATAGAAGGAATTCCACAGGATGATGTGATCAAGTTTAAAGCCAGTGTTTCTTCACTTTGTGTAACAGCTTTAAGTTATTTGAAGAAATTGGCTGCAAATAATTTTCAAAACCTAGAGGCCTACAGCTGGATAATGTTGAATACAACACCAACATGGGAAGATATTCAGAAGTCTTTATCATTAGTGAGTCAAACAGTACCTTCAGTCGACTTTTCAGAAAATGAAATGGATGATGAATATGTTTACATGAAGCAGTTTGTTATTTCTCAGAAAATTGATGAGTGGAGTATTAATAAAACATTACCAGGGCAGCGTTGGATTGAAATGGCTTCCCACTTCAAAAACAGGCATGTGCCAATTTCACATATTCTGAAGCTGGCAGAGTTCTTTTTGTGTCTACCGGGAACAAATGCTGCAACGGAAAGATTGTTTTCACTGATGAACAGCTTGTGGAGAAATGATAAAACACATCTAAGTGTGGACACTTTAAAAGCTATGTTGATCATCAAAGTGAACAATGAACAAACATGTGTTGATTTTTTTAAGATGATCCAAACAAAGTAAGATCGTTTAAAAAAACATCCACTCATCAGAAAAGTACAGCAAAACTGCTTCACTTTCCATTTAAGTGAGTATCACTGATGTTTTTATTTAGCTCCTGATAACGTTTTGTAAGCCTATATTGTTTGGTGTTTTAATTAGTTTTAAAATATATGTATTATTCGCTTGAAAAAAAAACGGAAGAAATTTCACTTTATTGATGGAAAATTTAAGTCAAATGAATCCGTCCCGGATTATGGTTTCAAAATATCGTCACCTTAAGTGTATACAATGGTTGGACTTTATTTATTCCAAAATCATATCATTTATGCAGCTACAGCTTTTGTACGTGAGCATGTTTTTTTTTCTTTATTAAAAAAAATTGTTTTGTTTATTTCACGCGTGAACGGAAGGGGATGAGTGCAATAACAATTCATCTGTTGATTATTTGATGCTCTAGAAATGATAACTGCCGAACCAAGCCAGTGCCTTTAGTGTCCTGAGGAAATAAAGGTGATAAGTGATATAGCTTATCTACGTAGGGAGGTCAAAAAGTAATGCACACCAATTTTTTTCTCGGAAACTATTCGGACAAAATGTGTGAAATTTTCACAGATTGTAGCTGAACATCCCCTTTACACTACCTATTTTTCAACATAATCTCCGTCCAAGCGTATTGCCTTACGCCAACGCGAAACTAGGTCATGAATGCCTCGTTTGTACCAAGTTTTGTCCTGCTCGCGTTGCCATTTTTTAACTGCACGGATCACACCCTCATCATTGTCAAAGTGTGTCCCACGCAGGAATTTTTTGAGTGGTCCAAACAGATGGAAATCTGAGGGAGCCAGATCAGGGCTGTAAGGAGGATGGGGCAGTACAGTCCAACCAAATTTGTTGATTGCTTCCCGTGTTACCAGACTTGTGTGAGGGCGTGCATTGTCATGTTGAAGCAACAAATCTGCAGATGGCTATTAGGCCGAACTCTGTGGAACCGATTTTTGAGTTTTGTCAGTGTATTGATGTAAGCTGTCGAGTTGATTGTCTCACCTCTTGTCATTACATCAACAAGAATCACACCATCAATGTCCCAGAAGACAGTGATCATCACCTTTACGGCTGATGGAGATGTTTTGAATTTTTTCTTTTTGGTGACTGCGGATGATGCCATTCCATTGACTGCATTTTTGTTTCAGGCTCATAATAATGTGCCCACGTTTCGTCACCGGTAACAATTTTTGACAAAAAAATTTCTCCTTCAACACCGAAACGCTCCAACAATTCAGAACAGAATGTTTTCCTTTGAACTCTGTGATCATTTGTTAGGCACCGAGGAACCCATCGAGCGCAAATCTTTGAATATCCGAGCGTTTTAAAAATTGCGATTGCACTTCCCTTGCTGACTGTAAGCTGCAATGCCAATTGTTGACTAGTGATACGCCTATCCTTACGAATAATGGCATCAGCCCGGTTTAACATGTCTGTGCTGGTAGCCGAGGCAACACGTCCAGAACGCGGTAAATCATGCAGCTCCACTCGTACACTTTCTGCAGCTTTAATTCTCTGAACCCAGCGACTAACTGTGCTCCTATCGACTGCAGAACATTTGTACACTGCACACAGTCGTTTATGAATGTTTGCCACAGTTTCTTTTTCCGCAACCAGAAATTCTATGACAATTCGCTGTTTGTAACGGACATTGTTGACAAGCTCCATTTTAACGGTTCATAGATTGCGTAATATTTATCAGAATGCTGTGCAATTTGGTACACATAATTGGAACATGTCATATTCCAAGTTTGCAGAATTTCATATTCCTATCTTTATTATTAGCCGAGAAAAAAATTGGTGTGCATTACTTTTTGACCTCCCGTATACATCCACTCCAACCCCCCCCCCCCCGCCCCAGGTAATTAGTTAGATGCCTTTTTTAAATGTATTCCAATTTTAGGGTTATATTTTAAAACAATAAAAATTATATGTATGGTACACAATAGGAAAGAATGGAGAACGGTATTGCACAACTAATTGTATCGGTATTTCGACGGATTCCAAGGAAGTTTAAGCATCAAATAGGCAGGATTTCTTCTCCCACCCCACCCCTATTTTATCTTTCACCTCTCTCTCTCTTTCTCGTATATATATATATATATATATATATATATATATATATATATATATATATATATATATATATATATTCTTTCCTTGATTCCTAATTTCTAATTTTTTTTTCTGTTCTTAATGAGCGAATCTCTTAATTCAGCTGGCGTCCAACAAATCATTGCAAGAAAATATAACACATGGATCTGATGTAACAGACAGTGCTTCATGGATGAACAGAAGATTTATTGATATCAGCAAAAATGTTTGAGTTTAAATAAAAACATTCATGAATGTTCATTTTCTACTGATCTCGAAAAGTGTGTTAGATCTAATTAGTAATAACAAGACATTGTGTTTGGTAGACCTAATAGTTCAGCGCCATCTATGAGCTTGTTGTGAAGTATGGCATTAACGATACATTACACTTCGTCCCTCTTGTATTTTGTTTGAGTTTTGAAACCTCCTGCGACCTCCGACCGGCTTCCTAATGAAGCTGAAAGAATCTGATATTAAAGAATAAAACACACCTATTAACCCAACTGAAAAAACGACATCCACTCACCGTAACATTTGTGTACGTTTGTACACCCAGACAGTCGCAGTTTTTAAACGCCCCTCCCAGTCGCTGAAGCAGCAATGATCGAACATAACCGTCACGGTTCTGCGACTGGCCTCAACCGCGTCATTTGTTTTAAATCTGGCGCGAAATCGGCAGGATGACTTCCCGTTGTGGCAAGCGAGCTGCCATGTTTGTTTCCTTTACGGATGGTTACAAAATGCACATGTTTTTTCATCTGTGATGAGGCGAGTTGGGCAAAGTAAGCTTTAACCCAGCGAGGAACCCGCAGCAGAATGCCGTGAACTGTCTCTTCGATATTCATCAACTCTCCGTCATAGACTTTAAACGCCAGAGAATTTAGAAGGGAACTGAATTTGGCGTTTTTGTATTCGCGTTAAGTTCAAGAGTTTGTTAGATATACGGCGCTTTGATTTGCCGCTATATTTGTTGAAAGAGAGTGACAAAATAATACTTTTGCACAATAAGTTCTTGCTCACTTGCCACTTTTGGTGGTGCTTTTAAATTTCTTCTGCACATGTTGACCATTGACGAAAACCTTGAAGAAAGTTAAAAGCCTGATAAAAAATTGTTCTGTTACAAAGCCAGACAATATTTGCTTCTTTGTTAATGGATACTCATTATACTTCCTTCATTCTATTTTGATTCCTCTTTCTCTCTTACACACACACAAACACACGCGAACACACACACACATATATTTATAATACACATATATGTATATAAATATATGTATGTTTGTATATATATATATATATATATAGAGGAAAAGCTGCAGGAAATGACAACATTCCCACAGATGTACTAAAGGACAACCTAAGCGTACTACTTCCACACCTATACAAACTGCTAATTAAATGCTGGAGAAACGGAGAAATACCTCATGATATGAGAAATGCCAAGATTATAACGCTGTACAAGAATAAAGGAGACAGGGGCGACTGCAATAATTACAGAGGCATTTCTCTCCTTAGCACAACAGGCAAAGCTTTTGCTAGAGTCGTACTTAATCGCCTGCATAGACTTGCAGAACGGGTGCTTCCCGAGTCCCAATGCGGTTTCAGACCCGGGAGATCAACCATAGATATGATCTTCACTCTTAGACAACTGCAGGAAAAATGTCGGGAACAAAATATGCCGCTCTATAATGCCTTTGTGGATCTCACAAAGGCATTCGACACAGTAAACAGAGATGGTCTCTACAAGGTGTTAGAAGGCATAGGCTGCCCTCCTAAATTACTTAGGCTGATAATTTCCTTCCATGAAGACATGAATGGCAAAGTCCATTTTGATGGGAGTCCATCAGAGAATTTCAAAGTCAACAAAGGAGTGAAACAGGGATGTGTCCTCGCCCCCACCCTTTTTGGTATATTTTTTGCTGCCCTCCTAAATTACACCTTCGAAAACAGCTCAGGAGATATTTACATTCGCACTAGACCAGATGGCTCACTGTTCAACCTAGCACGACTAAGAGCAAAAACCAAAACAAATGTTGCCCTACTTAAAGAATTTTTATTTGCTGACGATGCAGCCCTAGTCGCTCATAGTGAGGCCACCCTACAGTCGCTGATCAACAACCTGGATAAAGCATGCGACCTTTTTTCACTGTCAATTAATGTTCAGAAGACAGTAATACTAAATCAAGGTGACTTCAAACCTA
Source organism: Megaustenia siamemsis (assembly GCA_032433765.1). Classification (NCBI taxonomy): domain Eukaryota; kingdom Metazoa; phylum Mollusca; class Gastropoda; order Stylommatophora; family Ariophantidae; genus Megaustenia; species Megaustenia siamemsis. The sequence goes on from JAVIAB010000124.1 coordinate 34,252,072, forward strand.
TATCTATTACTCTAAAAGACTGCCCACTAGAATCAGTACAGAAATTTACATATCTTGGATCCACAGTTACGCAAACCATCTCTCTTGATGAAGAAATAAACTGTCGAATTGGTAAGGCAGCTACGACCTTCGGCAAACTCACAAAAAGGGCCTGGAACAACACGAAACTAACTCAAAAGACTAAACTCTTAATATATCAAACTTGTGTGCTTAGCACACTACTATATGGATCCGAAACCTGGACAACATACTCAAACCAGGAAAAAAGACTAAATGTCTTCCACATGCGATGTCTCCGCAAAATAATGCACATCAAATGGCAGGACAAAATAACCAACTTAACTGTCCTGCAACGTGCTAAGACCCTAACAATCATGTCGATGCTCAGAAGTCGAAGGCTAAGATGGCTGGGGCATGTCCAACGGATGGAAGAAAAACGCATTCCTAGGCAAATACTATATGGCGAGCTAAAACACGGAAAACGACAAATCGGCAGACCTAAACTACGATATAGAGATATCTGCAAATCATCTCTGAAAAACTTCTCCATCTGTGAAAACGACTGGCAACATCTGGCAAGTGATCGCACATCATGGAGAGCACGTATAAGGAACGGTATAACAACATTTGAGACTGTTCTAAGACAGGACTTAGAAGAGAAGAGACTCATAAAAAAGGATGGTAAACCCTGTGGACCAGCGAGCCTGACCTGTTCATTATGTGACCGCGTGTGTTTGTCAAACATTGGTAGAATTAGCCACGAGAGAAGCTGTTCGGCAAAAACAATACCTAAAAAAAATACGCAATAGCCTCCACTAGACCGTCTGACAAGACGAAAAGGGTCATATAATATAATAATATATATATATATATATATATATATATATATATATATATATAAATAAACATAAATATAGTTTATATATATATATATATATAAGGCCATCCAAGATATTACATTGTTACTGTATAGTGTTTTGCTAACAGAAAGGTAATAAAGATAAAAACTAGTTACAGAAAATGAAGATAATATGGGGGGGGGGAGAGGGGCGCTGGGTGGTCTAGAGGTAGGACGTCGGCCTCAAGACAAGAAGGTCCGGCTTAGATTCCCACCACAGGAAGTGGAAAATAAAAATAATAAAATCGAATCCGTGGTTGTACCCTCCCCTGATCTCTGGGCAGTAAGAGCCAATGTCTAGCACTCTCTCGGGGCAGTAAGAGCCAATGTCTAGCACTCTCTGGGCAGTGAGAGCCAATGTCTAGCACTCTCTGGGCAGTGAGAGCCAATGTCTAGCACTCTCTGGGCAGTGAGAGCCAATGTCTAGCACTCTCTGGGCAGTGAGAGCCAATGTCTAGCACTCTCTGGGCAGTAAGAGCCAATGTCTAGCACTCTCTGGGCAGTGTGAGCCAATGTCTAGCACTCTCTGGGCAGTGAGAGCCAATGTCTAGCACTCTCTGGGCAGTGAGAGCCAATGTCTAGCACTCTCTGGGCAGTAAGAGCCAATGTCTAGCACTCTCTGGGCAGTGAGAGCCAATGTCTAGCACTCTCTGGGCAGTGAGAGCCAATGTCTAGCACTCTCTGGGCAGTGAGAGCCAATGTCTAGCACTCTCTGGGCAGTGAGAGCCAATGTCTAGCACTCTCGGAAAAAAGCGAAAAAGAGTGAAAAACAAGAGGTCTCGTGTGCATTCTGCGCACGTTAAAGAACCCTAGACAGTTGGAAATAAAAAATAGTAGACCAAAAACGGCCCTTCCAGGGCAAAATTAGTAGGGAAAATCTCCCCAAAACGTTAAAATTATCGACATAAAAATATTAGAGTACCTCTGAAGTCTGAGGATATCTGCCTGTATGGCGGGGGACATCTGAACACATGGCTGCCAGTGTGGAAAATAGGAAAAAGTGATAGTCACACAAAATTCAGTTCATCGGGACTTTGCTGGAGACATAAAGCTGGTGAACGCAAACAAACAAACAAACAAACAAACGAAGACAATTTGAATATTAATAAGATTAAAACTATAATAAACTAAACAAGCAAATTTGATGCAATGAGCTTGGAGAAAGAGCGAGCGAGAGAGAGAGAGAGAGAGAGAGAGCAGAAATAAAGCTACCTTTGACTTGTCATAACAAAAAGTAGTCACGCTACATATTCTATCTCAATGTGGGGTTGGGGTGGGGTGGAGAGGAAATGAACTATAAAATGTTTGCGCACTAGGCCACAGCACTTCGAGGTGAGAGGGCCAGTTGTTGTCTTCGCCATCACTAAAAGTGATCGAAAAAGCCAGGCGCAAAGAAAGAAAAGTATAGGAATGGCAAAAAAGCATTTTAACTACATGAAAACTATACTCAAATCATATCAATGAAATAACACCATAAATAAATCTAAAAATAATTAAATTGTTTATCTACTCAACATTCCTGTATGGTAAAGAAACATGTACACTTAATATTAAAATTTAGTAGAAAACTGAAACCTTCAAAGTGTCGATTTATAGAAGAATGTAAAGAATTTAGTGGTCTGAGAAGAAAACAAATGCTAAAGTTTTGAAATAGCTGAAAATGAAGAAAGAACTACTCAGCAATGTTTGAACAAAACAAATAACATTTTTAGGACACAGTCACAATAATCAACAGAAAAGTCATTTTTGAAGAGAAAATCAAAGTAAAAGAGACAGACAAGGGCCAAAGTGGACAAACAGCCTTAAAGAATGAACACGACAGTTAATGGCAGCGTGCAAAACCAATGACTGAGAAAGAATTATATGCTGCTAGCTAACCTTCCATACGAAGAAGGCACAAGATAATGATGACCAACTGAATTTTCCCAGTTAATTACTTGTTTTGTTGTTGTTAATTGTTGTTGTTATTTTATCATGGGCAACTTATGCAAAGCAAGAGAAAAGGCTAAATGTATTCCATAAATGAGATGCAAGCGTCGTATGCTTGATATTACTTGAAAGGACAAAATGACAAACGTGAAGGTCCTCAATCGCACAGACCTCCCGAACATCTACACGCTGTTCAAACAACGCAGGTTACGCTGCCTTGGCCACTTACACTGTATGAAAGATGACCGCATACCAAAAAGATATTCTTTATAAACAACTAGCATTTGGCAAAAGAACTAGGGGGTGCCCAAAACTCCGATTTATAGACGTATGTAAACATGGCATGAAGACTCTGAACATAAACCCTGCAGCCTGTGAATAGATAGACGCAGACCGCAATCTTTGGAAACATACTCTAATGCTCCAACTCAAGCAATAACCGGACAAATTCATAGAAAAAGAGAATGCACGGCGAAATAAATGAAGAAACATAACATTTCTAAGGGGCGTTGCAATGCAAAATCTATAGTCAACTATGAGTGACCGCGGCTACGTTAATAATTACTTGTTTAGCTACCTTTAAGCCCATACGTCAGTTTGTTCTACACATAGCCATCTACACTATTAATAAGGCCCGCGAGCTGATTAGGAAATGACTTAAAGTTTGTATAGTTTTCAGCTTTGTGAGCAGGGCCGGTTTTGGGTAAAATGACATCTATAGCTTGCATAAATGAAGAGATCATAAACTTGTGGTGATTTCGTTATTTCACTCTCAGCTGGAAGCCTTAGTAAATCTGTAGCTTATCGTCACTAACTCCTTCACTATGGTTACATTTCAAATCTGCAGCTTGTTTTGTTATCTTTCTCTCTATCTCTGTTGCTTTTCAAAACAAACAGGGGAAAATAGAGAGCTTGGGTCAACATGCTGCCTATTATTTTAACTTCTTCTTGTTATTTCCTTCCTCATTTGCCTTTCAGCTTCGAAGGAAGATACAATTTGCGGTCTTTTGCTCTTCTGTTCGCCTCTGCGGCTGTTATGTTTCCCAGTGTTTCCAATATACCGACAATCCATCTTTTTCATGGTCGGACTTTTGGTCTGGTATTCTCGCAACGTTTATTGAAGGCTCGTTGTGTAGTGTCTTGATCTTTCTACCTTTTCACGTGGTCAAACCATTTTATCTGTTCTTTATTTATATATTCTATGGCCGGGGTTATTCCTAGCCTTTTCTCAGTTGTTCATTTGTGATCTTATCTCTCAGGCTGTTTCCTGTCATTCGTCTAACACATTCCATCTCAGTAGAGGTTATTTTCTTATTGCTTTTGCATCTAGGGTCCAGGACTGGCATTGGTAGCACAACGTTGGGATGAAGATTGTATTGTACATTTACAGTGCCCGTTTTGTCTCTAGAGTTATTTCTTTGTTGGACAATAGCGGTTAAAGCTGTCCAATTATTTGACAAGCATTGTTGCATCTTGAGTTTATTTCTACAGTTTCTGAATTGTTGACTGTCATTAGACTTTCTAGGTATTTAAATTCTTCTACCTGTTTTAGTTGTCTGCCTTCTATAGTTATGTTGCTGTTCTTTTGCGATATTCATGACCTTTGTTTTATTAATGTTGTATTTTGTGCCTTTGCTGTTGAGTTTATTTAACTGTTCTTGAGAGTCTTCTATTTTTCCATGTATTAGTGTTTGAGCATCCACAAAAGAAGATCATTGACCACCTCTGTCTCTGATGGGTTGGCTATCTCGCATATATAGTCCATATAGGGGTGTTAGAGGAAGGACATTACGCACCCCTGTCTTTCACTTTAATCCGATGCTTGCGGATTTCTCCGTGTCTTGTTAAAATGCATGTTCTGGTGTATCATCCATGTCGTGTTAAAATGTATTTGCCTGTGTATCATCCGTGTCGTGTTAAAATGCATGTGCTGGTGTATCATCTGTGTAAGTCTCTGAGCGTCCCTTTTATAGTAAACGTTTTTTTTTTTTTTTAAAAACCCATTAAAAATTAAGTCTAAACTACTAAAAATAAATCGCGATGTTGTTAATGTCCTTTTTTTGTGCAAAACACATCTTGGATGCCGACATTTACAATGATGAACAATGATGAACTTTACTCGTGAACTAGGAGCTCAGAGAAATAATTGTCTTTATCAATAGATTCATCGACTGGTGTTTTACCCTTTATACCACTTGTAATATGTGTGTGTGTGTTGCAGTTTTTGTTATCACACTTACTTCTGATAGCAGGGTTCTGTATCGAAATGTACAGGTTCGATTATCATTCTGGTTGCCTATAAAATATAATGTGTCGTGTGTTTGGTCATGATCGTAGTGCCTCCTTTTTCATTGTTCCATTGTCTTCAAGATCCTCGGTCACCTTTTCTATATGAACGTTGTGGCCATGTAGATGTCTGGTAGTGATCGTGTGACGTGTTTAAAACATTTTTTTCTTTCGTTCGCCATCTTTTACCTCTGTCGAAGTCTCTAGAGACTAGGAACTGAATTTTGCGTGTTAATCTATTTTTTCCTGGCAGTCGTGTGTACAGGGGTCGCTCGCCGCACAGGCAGATAACTCCGACTTCGGAGGTACTCATATTTTTTCCGTCGATGAGTAATTGACGTTTCAAGCCGGGTCTCGTTGCTGAAACCAGGGGTGGTTGCCGCAGAGAGAAATCATAAATAAAAATCCCAACAGGTGCAGCCGGGATTTGAACCCACAATCTCTTTGTCTCGCCTCGAGACACCCCGGTGTCTTGCCTCGAGACCAACCAGTCCCCAGTTTAAAGCATTTGATTTGTGTGTGTCATAACACTGATTCAGCACTGACGTCGCCTGACTACAATTTATCCACAGCTTCATGTTTTGATCCTTATCTGTCACTTTCAGTATTAAGATATTAGTTTCTGATGAAACACGATCTTTTCTTGCTACAAAGGGGGGGGGGGGGGGGGGGGGGGAGGATGAACTAAACTCTATGAGGGTCAAGTCAACTACCAACAGCTGTGCTGTCAGCGATTACCGAATGTGCAAAAGTCAGGTTTATTGAATCAGAGCTTATCATGACTCCCACATCCCAATGGTGGTCCTGGGAACAAACTATCCTGTAGGGTCAAACGAGTAGGGATCGAAGAAAGAAAATAGTCTAGCATTGACAAAATGTATGCTGAAGTCGGATATAAGTGGGCTCAAAATATCACAGATCTACTACAACCCATAACACAACGTTTCTGCTCCCACTTAACGTGTCTCTAAGGACGCAGTGGGCTATTCACTGCAATAGTAGTCGGACGAAGTGGACTATTCACTGCAATAGTAGTCGGACGAAGTGGACTATTCACTGTAATAGTAGTCGGACGAAGTGGACTATTCACTGCAATAGTAGTCGGACGAAGTGGGCTATTCACTGCAATAATAGTCGGACGAAGTGGACTATTCGCTGCAATAGTAGTCGGACGAAGTGGACTATTCGCTGCAATAGTAGTCGGACGAAGTGGACTATTCGCTGCAATAGTAGTCGGACGCAGTGGGCTGTTCACTGCAATAATAGTCGGACGAAGTGGACTATTCGCTGCAATAGTAGTCGGACGAAGTGGACTATTCGCTCCAATAGTAGTCGGACGAAGTGGACTATTCGCTGCAATAGTAGTCGGACGAAGTGGACTATTCACTGCAATAGTAGTCGGACGAAGTGGACTATTCGCTGCAATAGTAGTCGGACGCAGTGGGCTATTCACTGCAATAATAGTCGGTCGAAGTGGACTATTCGCTGCAATAGTAGTCGGACGAAGTGGACTATTCGCTGCAATAGTAGTCGGACGAAGTGGGCTATTCACTGCAATAGTAGTCGGACGAAGTGGACTATTCACTGCAATAGTAGTCGGACGAAGTGGACTATTCACTGCAATAGTAGTCGGACGAAGTGGGCAATTCACTGCAATAGTAGTCGGACGAAGTGGGCTATTCGGACGAAGTGGGCTGCAATAATAGTCGGACGAAGTGGGCTATTCACTGCAATAATAGTCGGACGAAGTGGACTATTCGCTGCAATAGTAGTCGGACGAAGTGGGCTATTCACTGCAATAGTAGTCGGACGAAGTGGACTATTCACTGCAATAGTAGTCGGACGAAGTGGACTATTCACTGCAATAGTAGTCGGACGAAGTGGGCAATTCACTGCAATAGTAGTCGGACGAAGTGGGCTATTCACTGCAATAATAGTCGGACGAAGTGGACTATTCACTGCAATAGTAGTCGGACGAAGTGGGCTATTCACTGCAATAGTAGTCGGACGAAGTGGACTATTCACTGCAATAATAGTCGGACGAAGTGGACTATTCACTGCAATAATAGTCGGACGAAGTGGGCTATTCACTGCAATAATAGTCGGACGAAGTGGACTATTCACTGCAATAATAGTCGGACGAAGTGGGCTATTCACTGCAATAATAGTCGGACGAAGTGGGCTATTCACTGCAATAATAGTCGGACGAAGTGGACTATTCACTGCAATAATAGTCGGACGAAGTGGACTATTCACTGCAATAGTAGTCGGACGAAGTGGACTATTCACTGCAATAGTAGTCGGACGAAGTGGGCTATTCACTGCAATAGTAGTCGGACGAAGTGGACTATTCACTGCAATAATAGTCGGACGAAGTGGACTATTCACTGCAATAGTAGTCGGACGAAGTGGGCTATTCACTGCAATAATAGTCGGACGAAGTGGGTTATTCATTCCAATAGTACTCGGACGAAGTGGACTATTCACTGAAATAGTAGTCGGACGAAGTGGGCTGTTCACTGCAATAGTAGTCGGACGAAGTGGGCTATTCACTGCAATAGTAGTCGGACGAAGTGGGCTATTCACTGCAATAGTAGTCGGACGAAGTGGACTATTCACTGCAATAGTAGTCGAACGAAGTGGGCTATTCACTCCAATAGTAGTCGAACGAAGTGGGCTATTCACTCCAATAGTACTCGGACGAAGTGGACTATTCACTCCAATAGTACTCGGACGAAGTGGACTATTCACTCCAATAGTACTCGGACGAAGTGGACTATTCACTCCAATAGTACTCGGACGAAGTGGACTATTCGCTGCAGTGGTAGTCGGACGAAGTGGACTATTCGCTGCAATGGTAGTCGTCAGATGAACGCCAGAAAGTATTGTTTTAAAAAAAGAACTCTATAATGACTACGTCAATGACGATTCGTGTGATGTAAAGTTCCTCATCAGGACGCACCAGCCTCTATGATTTCCAGTGACCACATGTCTGCTTAAAGCATAATTACCTCGTTCTTTAAACCAATTCGAATACACACATTCTCAAGTATTCTTTACTTATTTTTAAAGTCCGCAACTATCAATTTTTATTACTTGTTTGTTGAGACACATTTACTCAATAGTACTACATATTTTAAACTAAATGTGACCATTTAGATTTATGCATCATTGTCTATTCCTCATCATCTCACTTGTTCAGTGCACACACTCATTGTGAGACTTACTCTGTCGAAAACTGGACTCTCTGTGCCAGCTGGTAAAATGAACATGGCTTTGATGCCAGCCCTAAACTCATGAGTTGACTCAGAGAACAGATCTCTCACTGACTTGGGGAAGTATTAAAACTTCGAAACCTTGTGGCCTTTCATAATGTAGTAGAATAGTTCATTTTCCCCATGACTTTATAAGCTTGGGGATATCCCCCACGTGCGCTAAACAAAATGGACCCTGTTTCTGCTAATTAACTAAAAACACAATCTTTGTTAAAAACTATCACTTTCTATAGGTCCAGTGGACGGTATGAAAATAAATACTCGACAGTAAACGTGATATATTCCAACCTGTTATGATAATTTATGCCAGGAAAACGAGCGGACTAGCAGCAAGAATGTGAGGGCAATCTTAATCTATTTATCGCTGGATGAGAACCGCTCGTTGCCTTGTTACAGGGCCGAGCTTGGTGTCGAGTTCTCACGTCTTGACGGACAGTGTTTGCCTTACTCACGAAGCTTATCTCGGCTTTCACGACTTTGGCGGCTAAGTAGAAGAGGGACGCGACATTTTGGTGTCATGTGATATGTCCTCAGAGCCAAAGATCGTGGTCCGCACACCCCTTTAGACCTCTTCTTGCACATGCGCAGACGGCATCATGACACCAGCCGACATCGTAATTTCCGCTAACATTATTAGCAACAACACTTTCATACACTCATATTTGCAAGTCAAAAAGCAGCAGTCTAGAGTTCGCCTAAGCCGTTTCTCATTAAAAACAAGCTGACCACGGCCCGTCCGTCATCTTTTCTGATGAAGAATCCAGAAACCGATCCTCTCTCTTTCGTTATTGCCCAGAGTCATCTTTCAAAATCTTCCCATTTCAGAAAGTCTCAGAATCCTATAATGTACCCGACTTATGGTCCATCGGTGACCCTACAAACTTGACTCAATTTTGCGCTGTTTTAGAATCTCAAATACTGCTATCCCCCTTTGTTGAATTGAGCTATTCGTCTCTTAGAGGATGTGCCGTTGAGCTGCCACAAACGTAAAGGTAATAAGGCTTTTAGACAATTAAGTGAACACGAAATTACGCTATAACTGTTGTATTTGTTTGTTTTCTTTTATTAAGACATCTCTTATTTCAATCGTATTATTATTGTAGTTATTGCTCTGTTTATCTTATTAACAACAGCACTCATATCTTACATATGAACAATCTAAAATGCATTAATTTTGAGGAAAAAAACTCGAGGAAAATAAATATTGTCTACATAAAATATAGACTGCCATAAAATATATGTCTATCTGTCCGTCCGGCTGTCTGTCTGTCTATTATCCTTTCGAGCCGAAGACGGCACATAGGGCCGAAAATAGTAAATGCTTGTGTCCGAAGATCTTTCAACTGTCAGACATTGCACATGACCTGCATTGTATTTCTGTTTTTGGCGAGTTGCTCAATCTCTTTGAGGGAGTAGATGTCTGCTGTTGTTTAATGTTCTTTTTAGTGTTTCTCTAGGTTGGCCTCTTTTCTTTTGTACCTTCTGGTTCTCATTTGAGGGCCTGTTTTGCAATTTTTTTGTTGTCTCTTCTAATCGCGTGACCAACATGCAACCACCTTCTTCTCTTGATTATCATCATCATGTGCCATACAGGTTGGCGTAGGCGATCATGTCCTTCCACAATGTTCTATCTACAGTGCATCGTATCAGTTCTGTTGTTGACTGTTTTCCATGCCATGACACCAAGCTATCCAGTATTTTCTCTCTTTGTCGACCGCGATCTCTCTTTCCTTTTATTTCGCCAGTTGTAACCAAGTATTCCAACTTTCCTCTTCTCATGATGCGCCCGAAAAATGTTCATTGTTTCTTTCTGATGTTTTTTATTAGCTCCTTTTTGTGTTGGCCTCTTTGAGAACTTCCTCATTGGTATTTTTATCTGTCCAGGGAACTTTCAACATTCTTCTGAGAAATCCCATCTCTGCGGCCTCTAATCCTGGCAATCAATGTTTAATTTCTCCAGCATATTGATTATTTCCACATGCTTTACTTTGTCAAATGCTTTTGTGTAGTCTATAAAGCACATATATTGATCTTTCTTTACCTCTATAGATCTTTCTATCAATGTTTTTAAGATGTATATTGCATTATTGGTGCCTTTCCTTCCACAAATCCACATTGTTCTTCACTTATTTCTTGTTTTATTTTGTTCCTTGCACGTCTCATGATGATTTTTAGTACATGTAATATTTTAGTCATATGGCTCATGAGACTAATAGTGCGACGGTCTTCACAATCAGTGGCGCCTGACATCTTCGGTATGGCTACAAAGAAAGATTTTAGTAGATCTTCGGGTATGTGTCCAGTGTTATATATGTCATTGAGTAGTTTTGTTATGACTTGTACTCCCAGCTCTCATCATGCATTTATCTCTTCGATTGTTATATTGCCAGGACCTGGAGCTTTGCCTCTTTTCATGTGTTGAATTGCGTCCTCCACTTCACTCTGCATAATTGGTGGTTCTGTGTCTTTGTTTGAATTGTTTAACTCTGGTCTTTCATCATCATAGAGTTGACTGATATATTCTGTCCATCTTTCTGTTGTCTTCTCCTCTGTCCCATTATTATATTTCCTTCCTATGATTTCACACATCCTGAAACTTTGACTTGTTTTCTTCTTGTTAATTCATTTAACTGATTGTGCATAAATTTTGAGTCTTTCTTTTGTTGTTTTTCCATTTCTTCACATTTCTGTTTTAACCATCCTTCCTTTTCTTCTCTGCATTTGTTTTGGACCTCTTTGTGTAATATTTTGTATATTTGTCATGATTAGTCTAGACAGTATAAGAAGGTAGTTTGCCATTCTTCTTGGCAGTGATTGTACTAGTCGGAGATCGTAGCCATTGTCTCTCTTGATTACAGTGGATATATTTGCATGCTTTGTCATTTCTCTTATTTCTACACTAATCTTGGACTCACTCATTGGTATATGTACTATTTCCTCAGGCATTAGTTTTAAAGTGCATCAAGTTTATTTTCTATTTCTTTAGTTGTTTTCCAGCTGACGATTGCACAAGTTAGGGTGCATATTACATTTGATTTGAAAATCCTAAGCTTTATTTTCGACAGAAAATAACAGTAAAATAGAAGAATTAGTATTATAAATACAAGAAAAATTAGTATTAACAGCGTGAAGCATGGTCTCACATATTTTTAAACAATAGTTATTCTTGTCTGGGAATAGTGAGATGTCATGTGCAGTGATCACCTTTGTATGGGACACAAACATAGATATTAGAAAGAAACGTGAAAGAATACGGCCGAAAGAAATATGGATCTGTACAAGCATGGAGAGAAATGAATGGAAGAAAAATATTTTAAAGTTTTTGGAAACTGCAGAAGAAATATTAAACACATTTTAGTAGAGAAATGTGCATCACAGCAACAAACCTGGAAGTTGTCAGCGACACATAGCTGATGGCTTGCGCCAGGATCTGTGAACAAGACACTGCTCTACCTCTCCGTGGTGCCTCCACAAACAGACTTACCTGTCTAGTCTTGCCAAGTGAGTAGGGATCAAAGAGGGAAGACAAACCTCTAATCAAAAATATGTTGAAGTCGGATGTGTTGGGCCGAAAAGCGCAAATATCATAGTTTTACTGCAACCCACAACACGAAACAGACACGCTCCGTAACGTCCTTTTAAGGGCGAATGACCAAGAGGTGTGATTCTTTAGTCATCGGGTGAACGCAAACGAACGAACACATTTTTAATGATTATCATCATCCCCATTATAATTATCATAATCATCATCATCAAACTACTTACTTTCAACTAAATTTCCCTCGTTGGAACTTGACTACCATGACAACTCCTTTCAAGTTTTCTTTAAGCTGAACAAGCTGTCCAGAGTCTGAGGGCCTACTCAGTTTCTTATACACATATACCAAGGGCTAAAGAAGCAAGCAAACAGACAATTCGACAAACAAACGCCTGGTGTAAGAGCGGAGAGACATATTAAAAGAAGACGAGCAGTTTGGAAGGAAGAGAAACATTAAACGAACAGTTAGGTAAAATGAGAAACAATAAAGGAACAGTTAGGTGAGAGATGAAAGAATTTTAAAAAATATAAATAAAAATGAATTGCGACCATGTTAAACAAGAATATGTGGATGAAAGATCGGACTGATGATTTTGAGTTCACTTTTAGACGTCAATCTTGAGAAGGTTCAGAAAAGCATTGGTCAAATGAAGGATGGTGACATTTTCCACACAGATTGCTCAGGAATGGTACCAGTTAAAAAAAAAATAAATAAAGAGCCCCGTAACGTCAAGTGGCGTACAGGAAATGTGGTGTTAGTGACCATAATTTGTATAGACCTTCGGCACAATATTTTTGGGTAACGTGGTCGGTACTACGCCTATGCCGCTTTACTTTCACAGAAAAAAATCCAGTACCCATTTAAGGCTGGGTGAACCCGGAAGCCGTCGATCAAGATCGAACCCGACTGCGTGTCCTTTGTAGTCCAGTTCACTAACCATTGGGCTATCGTGGCTCCGGTATGGTACCAGTTATCATCATCATCATGTACCCTGCTGGTTGGCATAGGCAATCATGTCCCTCCACAATCTTCTATTTACAGTGCATCGTATCAGTTCTGTTGTTGACTGTTTTCCATGCCATGACACCAAGCTATCCAGTATTTTCTCTCTTTGTCGTCCGCGATCTCTCTTTCCTTTTATTTTGCCAGTTGTAACCAAGTATTCCAACTTTCCTCTTCTCATGATGTGCCCGAAAAATGTTGATTGCTTCTTTCTGATGTTTTTTAAGAGCTCCCTTTTTGTGTTGGCCTCTTTGAGAACTTCCTCATTGGTCTTTTTATCTGTCCAGGGAACATTCAACATTCTGGTACCAGTTATGGCCCCAAATAATTTCCCTGTTCATATGTTGGGCATGATTGTAGCGGATGTTTGATAATTACTTTGCTTGTTTTCTTTCTGCGTAACTGTTAGTTGGCGTAATTTTTATTTCTTTTAGTAACTTTGGTACTTTGTATTCCAAGGACAAACAGATGAAATGGATGGGCTGATGGCTGGACATTTGGAGAGCAACTATGCAGATCGTCAGGTATAAAATACACAAATAATGCTGGCTGTTTCAGTAGAGTAAATAAAAAATATCTGAATGGATTGATAAGAGACAAATGCGCCTCACAGCGGCAGAGCGGGAAGCTTGTCAACTACCAACAGCAGCTAATGGCTTCTTCCAGAATCGTTGAACCAGAACTCTCCATACTTACTCCACCTCTTCGCGGTGCTCCAGGAAGAGATTAACCTGTCTAGTCTAGTCAAGCGAGTAGGGATAGAAGAGGGAAGACAACCCGATACTAAAACATAACGTCCTAAAGTCCGTTGTGTTGGGCCAAAAGGCGCAAATATTATAGTTCTACTACAAATTACAACACAACATATCTACGCCCACTTTACGCGCATCTAAGGACGGATGACGAAACGGACAATCAATCCCTTTAGTAGTCATCGGGTGAAGAACAGAACGACGACAGAAATAAAGAGAATTTGTGACAGCTGCTACCTGTGACACTGAAGTAGTTGAATTAACACACGTGTGGCTAAACGATACATCACCCGTGTTTTAAGCAGTCACATTAAATCGCTTAACTGGTTTACAATTTCACGAATAATTTTAGTAAGAGTTATTATTAATAAAATATGAAACACTTGCCGAGATCAAATTCTGGTAATTTTAATAATAGAGGACAGTGACGTCCCGTTCTTGTGTGCTACGCTGGCGACGAATGTTCAAGTTAATCTCCTAAAATGTATGTAGGATAGAATACTATGAGTTGAATAAATTTGTAAAGCAACGTGAGTAACATATATGTTATATGTTATATAATTACTGATGTTTGGTCGTTATTTACGTAAGCGTTAAAGCTTTCTCTCCGAATAATTAGATGAGGTCTCCTGCTTTATTGATCACGTAAGTGAGAGTTAAGGCTTTTTTGTTTGGTGTTCTGAAATAATTTAACTGGAATTGTTGCAAGTGTCTAGCATGGCGTGCTTATACAATCTAGTTTGGAGTGCTGCAATAATTTAGTTTAGAGTATTGCAATAATCTAATTTGGAGTGCTGCAATAATCTAGTTTGGAGTGCTGTGACAGTAGGCTTGGTACTTGATGATGATGATGATTACACATTTATTGTAATAATCATCATCGTCATCAAGTACCGGGCCTGCTGGCGTATGCGATCATGTCTCTCCACAACCTTCGATCACGACAGTTATTTATCATTTCTGTTGTTGACCTTCTGCCAAGCCATTCTCTTAAGCTGTCTGGTATTTTTTTCTCTTTGCTTCCTTCTATATCTTCGTCCCTCAATTTTCCCAGTTGTTACAATATATTACAGCTGTTCTCTTCTCATTATATGGCCAAAAAAATGATGATTTTTTCTTCCTAATATTGAAAATTAGCTCTTTTTTTTTTTTGCTTTGGCCTCTTTCAGAACGTTTATTGTAATAATATTGGTGCATAAAAATGAACATACACTTTATGAAAGTCATTCTAAAAACATTAATTTTTTTAAAAAGAATATTAAACTATCATACTGTAGCACACTTAGTACAAGGGGTCGGGAGACGACACTTCTGATGCTCAAAGGGCACACAACTTGGTGATGAACATTGGTTAAAGTTGTGTATCTGGGTTTAACTTGTTGCTGGCTCTGAAATGTAGTTGTTTCACTAATTGAGTAGAAGGACAAGTTGCTGAAATGGAATTGTTTCACTGGTTTAGTAGAAGTAGAAGTTGCTGAAATGAAGTTGTTTCACTGATTAAGTAGAAGTAGAAGTTGCTGAAATGAAGTTGTTTCACTGATTAAGTAGAAGTAGAAGTTGCTGAAATTAAGTTGTTTCACTGAATAAGTAGATGTAGAAGTTGCTGAAATGAAGTTGTTTCACTGATTAATTAGAAGTAAAAGTTGCTGAAATGAAGTTGTTTCACTGGTTAAGTAGAAGTAGAAGTTGCTGAAAAGAAGTTGTTTCACTGATTAAGTAGAAGTAGAAGTTGCTGAAATGAAGTTGTTTCACTGATTAAGTAGAAGTAACAGTTGCTGAAATGGAGTTGTTTCACTGGTTAAGAAGAAGTAAAAGTTGCTGAAATGAAGTTGTTTCACTGGTTAAGTAGAAGTAGAAGCTGCTGTAAAGAAGTTGTTTCACTGGTTAAGTAGAAGTAAAAGTTGCTGAAATGAATTTTTTCACTGGTTAAGTAGAAGTAGAAGTTGCTGAAAATAAGTTGTTTCACTGGTTAAGTAGAAGTAAAAGTTGCTGAAAAGAAGTTGTTTCACTGATTAAATAGAAGGACACGTTGCTGAAATGAAGTTGTTTCACTGATTAAGTAGAAGTAGAAGTTGCTGAAAAGAAGTTGTTTCACTGATTAAATAGAAGGACACGTTGCTGAAATGAAGTTGTTTCACTGATTATGTAGAAGTAGAAGTTGCTGAAAAGAAGTTGTTTCACTGGTTAAGTAGAAGTAAAAGTTGCTAAAATGAAGTTGTTTCACTGATTAAGTAGAAGTAGAAGTTGCTAAAATGGAGTTGTTTCACTGATTAAGTAGAAGTAACAGTTGCTGAAATGGAGTTATTTCACTGGTTAAGTAGAAGTAAAAGTTGCTGAAAAGAAGTTGTTTCACTGGTTAAGTAGAAGTAGAAGCTGCTGTAAAGAAGTTGTTTCACTGGTTAAGTAGAAGTAAAAGTTGCTGAAATGAATTTTTTCACTGGTTAAGTAGAAGTAGAAGTTGCTGAAAATAAGTTGTTTCACTGGTTAAGTAGAAGTAAAAGTTGCTGAAAAGAAGTTGTTTCACTGATTAAATAGAAGGACACGTTGCTGAAATGAAGTTGTTTCACTGATTAAGTAGAAGTAGAAGTTGCTGAAAAGAAGTTGTTTCACTGATTAAATAGAAGGACACGTTGCTGAAATGAAGTTGTTTCACTGATTATGTAGAAGTAGAAGATGCTGAAAAGAAGTTGTTTCACTGGTTAAGTAGAAGTAAAAGTTGCTAAAATGAAGTTGTTTCACTGATTAAGTAGAAGTAGAAGTTGCTAAAATGGAGTTGTTTCACTGATTAAGTAGAAGTAACAGTTGCTGAAATGGAGTTATTTCACTGGTTAAGTAGAAGTAAAAGTTGCTGAAATGAAGTTGTTTCACTGGTTAAGTAGAAGTAGAAGTTGCTGAAATGGAGTTGTTTCACTGGTTAAGTAGAAGTAAAAGTTGCCGAAATGAAGTTGTTTCACTGGTTAAGTAGAAGTAAAAGTTGCTGAAATGGAGTTGTTTCACTGGTTAAGTAGAAGTAGAAGTTGCTAAAATGAAGTTGTTTCACTGGTTAAATAGAAGTAGAAGTTGCTAAAATGAAGTTGTTTCACTGGTTAAGTAGAAGTAAAAGTTGCTGAAAAGCAGTTGTTTCACTGGTTAAGTAGAAGTAGAAGTTGCTGAAAAGCAGTTGTTTCACTGGTTAAGTAGAAGTAGAAGTTGCTAAAATGAAGTTGTTTCACTGGTTAAGTAGAAGTAAAAGTTGCTGAAAAGCAGTTGTTTCACTGGTTAAGTAGATGTAAAAGTTGCTGAAATGGAGTTGTTTCACTGGTTAAGTAGAAGTAAAAGTTGCTGAAATGAAGTTGTTTCACTGGTTAAGTAGAAGAAAAAGTTGCTGAAATGAAGTTGTTTCACTGATTAAGTAGAAGTAGAAGTTGCTGAAATGGAGTTGTTTCACTGGTTAAGTAGAAGTAAAAGTTGCCGAAATGAAGTTGTTTCACTGGTTAAGTAGAAGTAAAAGTTGCTGAAATGGAGTTGTTTCACTGGTTAAGTAGAAGTAGAAGTTGCTAAAATGAAGTTGTTTCACTGGTTAAGTAGAAGTAGAAGTTGCTAAAATGAAGTTGTTTCACTGGTTAAGTAGAAGTAAAAGTTGCTGAAAAGCAGTTGTTTCACTGGTTAAGTAGAAGTACAAGTTGCTGAAATGAAGTTGTTTCACTGGTTAAGTAGAAGTAAAAGTTGCTGAAAAGCAGTTGTTTCACTGGTTAAGTAGAAGTAGAAGTTGCTGAAAAGCAGTTGTTTCACTGGTTAAGTTGAAGTAGAAGTTGCTAAAATGAAGTTGTTTCACTGGTTAAGTAGAAGTAAAAGTTGCTGAAAAGCAGTTGTTTCACTGGTTAAGTAGATATAAAAGTTGCTGAAATGGAGTTGTTTCACTGGTTAAGTAGAAGTAAAAGTTGCTGAAATGAAGTTGTTTCACTGGTTAAGTAGAAGAAAAAGTTGCTGAAATGAAGTTGTTTAACTGATTAAGTAGGTAGAAGGACAAGTTGCTGAAATATAGTTATTTCACTGGTTAAGTAGAAGAAAAAGTTGCTGGAATGAATATGTTTTAATGATTAAGTAGAAGTAAAATTTGCTGAAATGGAGTTGTTTCACTTATCAAGTAGTTGTAAAAGTGGCTGAAATGGAGTTGTTTCACTGATTAATTAAAAGTAAGAGTTGCTGAATTGGAATTGTTTTACTGATTAAATAAATAGAAGTAAAAGTTTCTGAAATGGAGTTGTTTCACTGATTAAGTAGAAGGACAAGTTGCTGAAATGGAGTTGTTTCATTGGTTAAGTAGAAATAAAAGTTGCTGAAATGGAGTTGTTTCACTGGTTAAGTAGAAGTAGAAGTTGCTAAAATGAAGTTGTTTCACTGGTTAAGTAGAAGTAGAAGTTGCTAAAATGAAGTTGTTTCACTGGTTAAGTAGAAGTAAAAGTTGCTGAAAAGCAGTTGTTTCACTGGTTAAGTAGAAGTACAAGTTGCTGAAATGAAGTTGTTTCACTGGTTAAGTAGAAGTAAAAGTTGCTGAAAAGCAGTTGTTTCACTGGTTAAGTAGAAGTAGAAGTTGCTGAAAAGCAGTTGTTTCACTGGTTAAGTTGAAGTAGAAGTTGCTAAAATGAAGTTGTTTCACTGGTTAAGTAGAAGTAAAAGTTGCTGAAAAGCAGTTGTTTCACTGGTTAAGTAGATATAAAAGTTGCTGAAATGGAGTTGTTTCACTGGTTAAGTAGAAGTAAAAGTTGCTGAAATGAAGTTGTTTCACTGGTTAAGTAGAAGAAAAAGTTGCTGAAATGAAGTTGTTTAACTGATTAAGTAGGTAGAAGGACAAGTTGCTGAAATATAGTTATTTCACTGGTTAAGTAGAAGAAAAAGTTGCTGGAATGAATATGTTTTAATGATTAAGTAGAAGTAAAATTTGCTGAAATGGAGTTGTTTCACTTATCAAGTAGTTGTAAAAGTGGCTGAAATGGAGTTGTTTCACTGATTAATTAAAAGTAAGAGTTGCTGAATTGGAATTGTTTTACTGATTAAATAAATAGAAGTAAAAGTTTCTGAAATGGAGTTGTTTCACTGATTAAGTAGAAGGACAAGTTGCTGAAATGGAGTTGTTTCATTGGTTAAGTAGAAATAAAAGTTGCTGAAATGAAGTTGTTTCACTGATTAAGTAGAAGTAAAAGTTGCTGAAATGAAGTTGTTCCACTGATTAGGTAGAAGTAAAAGTTGCTGAAATGAAGTAGTTCGACTTATTAAGTAGAAGTAAAAGTTGCTGAAATGAAGTTGTTTGACTGATTAAATAGAAGTAAAAGTTGCTGAAATGACGTTGTTTCACTGATTAAGTAGAAGTAAACGTTTCTGAAATTGAGTTTTTTTCACTGGTTGATTAGAAGGACAAGTTGCTGAAAAGTAAGTTGCATAATAACCAATGTGACTGAGTTTAAACAAACATTGTTCAAAATTTAAATGAAGATCGACAAAATGTAATACATTTTCACTAACAAAAGAAGTGTTAGACAAGTGATAAAGGCGTAAAGGTGCGAAGCTAGTGTAAAGCTGATTTTTCCTCACCTACGTAAAGGTGTAGCCATATCACTTTTTTAAAATCTTTTATCAAATGTTAGATAACCACATTACAATAAAGAAGTTCCCTGTAGAGGTGGCTGTTACTGATATAGAGGACCCAGTATTGCAGTACCTCTGGGCGGGACTAGTAATTTCCCAGCATAGCCTGGGACAGACGAACTCCAACTTCTCCAGTAATAGAATGTCAAGAAAGCCATTACGACCCGCCACATCTTATGGGTCAAAGGGCAACCTGCCCGCATCAACTCGTGGCAATCCGTCAACAGCAACAACCTACAGATACTCATTTCTCGTGTCTAAAGACACGACTTCTTATGATCAGTTTCTTATTTTGCAACTCCGTGACTCCGTATAATTAACTTTTGTCTTTCTTTCATTTTTTCTTTATTTTTTTCTTTCTTTTTTTCTTTCTTTCTTTCTTCCTTTCTTTCTTTCTTTCTTGCTTTCTATCTGTCTTCACTTCCAACTTCTAAAATTCTTACTTTTAGGATTTATCAAATCTCACATTTTGAATTCTTTCATTTGTTACTTCTAGAATTTATATATTCTCACTTCAGGTCTGTCAATGCTAACAACGATCGTTATAAATCCCCAAAAATCCCTCAATTAAATTCTTCCATTTCTGAAATATTTCAGTCCTCAAAATGAAGCTGTTACTGACCGTTACATTTTAGTGAGGCAAAAATTCCCATATGTAAAATTCTAACCCTCGTTGTTTGTTCACCCTAGACCATATTTTCTAAGATAACATCTCTGTCTCTAGCCCTCGAGACAAGAAAAAAAAAACCGTTAAACAAAACAAAAGGGTATAAAGAAAGCGTAATTCCTCTAAGCATCCACGAGTTCAGGTTATAAGTAGCTGCTTTGTGTATATGTAGCACAATTTCCCCTCTGCGTGAAGAATCGAATAAGCCAATATTTCGGGTACAGCTCTTGAAGACTTCCTAATGTAACGTGCCAGTGGGCAATCTGTTTCCTCGTTTCCTTTATACACCGGTCTCTCATCGTCATCTGACACTCCACGTTTCCGGCCCGAACATGAAAAAGTCGACAGCCATTTCGGCAAACATTAAGTGTGCTGTTCTATAGTCCGTTTCATAACTCGTGCCCAACTTTTAAAATCGATATCTTTTTAACCGCTTTTTGTAAGTTCTTCAAAATTTGCATGTAAAGTTATAATGATTAGAACCCAACAGGGAATTAATTTCATTAAAAAAAAAAACATTTGGTTATTATTGTTGCACGTACAATGTGTTTCTAGGATTCGTTTTAAAAGACGGCACCCAAATCTGCGTCCAGAAATAATGAGCGTATAATTATATATTTTTTTTTCGCGAGTAATATGCAAAAAACGTAGATTTGTTGGGATAGTTACCGCAACAGCAATCTATAGCTTAATTAGACCAGATTATAAGCAGTGACAACAGCAATCTATAGTTTAATTAGACCAGATTATAAGCAGTGACCACAGCAATCTATAGTTTAATTAGACCAGATTATAAGCAGTGACCACATCAATCTATAGTTTAATTAGACCAGATTATAAGCAGTGACCACATCAATCTATAGTTTAATTAGACCAGATTATAAGCAGTGACCACATCAATCTATAGTTTAATTAGACCAGTTTATAAGCAGTGACCACATCAATCTATAGTTTAATTAGACCAGATTATAAGCAGTGACCACGTCAAACTATAGTTAATTAGACCAGATTATAAGCAATGACCACATCAATCTATAGTTTAATTAGACCAGATTATAAGCAGTGACCACATCAATCTATAGTTTAATTAGACCAGATTATAAGCAGTGACCACAGCAATCTATAGTTTAATTAGACCAGATTATAAGCCGTGACCACATCAATCTATAGTTTAATTAGACCAGATTATAAGCAGTGACCACATCAATCTATAGTTTAATTAGACCAGATTATAAGCAGTGACTACATCAATCTATAGTTTAATTAGACCAGATTATAAGCAGTGACCACATCAATCTATAGTTTAATTAGACCAGATTATAAGCAGTGACCACAGCAATCTATAGTTTAGTTAGACCAGATTATAAGCAGTGACCACATCAATCTATAGTTTAATTAGACCAGATTATAAGCAGTGACCACAGCAATCTATAGTTTAATTAGACCAGATTATAAGCAGTGACCACATCAATCTATAGTTAAATTAGACCAGATTATAAGCAGTGACAACAGCAATCTATAGTTTAATTAGACCAGATTATAAGCAGTGACCACAGCAATCTATAGTTTAATTAGACCAGATTATAAGCAGTGACCACATCAATCTATAGTTTAATTAGACCAGATTATAAGCAGTGACCACATCAATCTATAGTTTAATTAGACCAGATTATAAGCAGTGACCACATCAATCTATAGTTTAATTAGACCAGATTATAAGCAGTGACCACATCAATCTATAGTTTAATTAGACCATATTATAAGCAGTGACCACGTCAATCTATAGTTTAATTAGACCAGATTATAAGCAGTGACCACATCAATCTATAGTTTAATTAGACCAGATTATAAGCAGTGACCACATCAATCTATAGTTTAATTAGACCAGATTATAAGCAGTGACCACAGCAATCTATAGTTTAATTAGACCAGATTATAAGCAGTGACCACATCAATCTATAGTTTAATTAGACCAGATTATAAGCAGTGACCACAGCAATCTATAGTTTAATTAGACCAGATTATAAGCAGTGACCACATCAATCTATAGTTTAATTAGACCAGATTATAAGCAGTGACCACATCAATCTATAGTTTAATTAGACCAGATTATAAGCAGTGACCACAGCAATCTATAGTTTAATTAGACCAGATTATAAGCAGTGACCACGTCAATCTATAGTTTAATTAGACCAGATTATAAGCAGTGACCACATCAATCTATAGTTTAATTAGACCAGATTATAAGCAGTGACCACATCAATCTATAGTTTAATTAGACCAGATTATAAGCAGTGACCACAGCAATCTATAGTTTAATTAGACCAGATTATAAGCAGTGACCACATCAATCTATAGTTTAATTAGACCAGATTATAAGCAGTGACCACGTCAATCTATAGTTTAATTAGACCAGATTATAAGCAGTGACCACATCAATCTATAGTTTAATTAGACCAGATTATAAGCAGTGACCACATCAATCTATAGTTTAATTAGACCAGATTATAAGCAGTGACCACAGCAATCTATAGTTTAATTAGACCAGATTATAAGCCGTGACCACATCAATCTATAGTTTAATTAGACCAGATTATAAGCAGTGACCACATCAATCTATAGTTTAATTAGACCAGATTATAAGCAGTGACCACAGCAATCTATAGTTTAGTTAGACCAGATTATAAGCAGTGACCACATCAATCTATAGTTTAATTAGACCAGATTATAAGCAGTGACCACATCAATCTATAGTTTAATTAGACCAGATTATAAGCAGTGACCACATCAATCTATAGTTTAATTAGACCAGATTATAAGCAGTGACCACATCAATCTATAGTTTAATTAGACCAGATTATAAGCAGTGACCACGTCAATCTATAGTTTAATTAGACCAGATTATAAGCAGTGACCACATCAATCTATAGTTTAATTAGACCAGATTATAAGCAGTGACCACATCAATCTATAGTTTAATTAGACCAGATTATAAGCAGTGACCACAGCAATCTATAGTTTAATTAGACCAGATTATAAGCAGTGACCACATCAATCTATAGTTTAATTAGACCAGATTATAAGCAGTGACAACAGCAATCTATAGTTTAATTAGACCAGATTATAAGCAGTGACCACAGCAATCAATAGTTTAATTAGACCAGATTATAAGCAGTGACCACATCAATCTATAGTTTAATTAGACCAGATTATAAGCAGTGACCACATCAATCTATAGTTTAATTAGACCAGATTATAAGCAGTGACCACATCAATCTATAGTTTAATTAGACCAGTTTATAAGCAGTGACCACATCAATCTATAGTTTAATTAGACCAGATTATAAGCAGTGACCACGTCAAACTATAGTTTAATTAGACCAGATTATAAGCAATGACCACATCAATCTATAGTTTAATTAGACCAGATTATAAGCAGTGACCACATCAATCTATAGTTTAATTAGACCAGATTATAAGCAGTGACCACAGCAATCTATAGTTTAATTAGACCAGATTATAAGCCGTGACCACATCAATCTATAGTTTAATTAGACCAGATTATAAGCAGTGACCACATCAATCTATAGTTTAATTAGACCAGATTATAAGCAGTGACTACATCAATCTATAGTTTAATTAGACCAGATTATAAGCAGTGACCACATCAATCTATAGTTTAATTAGACCAGATTATAAGCAGTGACCACAGCAATCTATAGTTTAGTTAGACCAGATTATAAGCAGTGACCACATCAATCTATAGTTTAATTAGACCAGATTATAAGCAGTGACCACAGCAATCTATAGTTTAATTAGACCAGATTATAAGCAGTGACCACATCAATCTATAGTTTAATTAGACCAGATTATAAGCAGTGACAACAGCAATCTATAGTTTAATTAGACCAGATTATAAGCAGTGACCACAGCAATCTATAGTTTAATTAGACCAGATTATAAGCAGTGACCACATCAATCTATAGTTTAATTAGACCAGATTATAAGCAGTGACCACATCAATCTATAGTTTAATTAGACCAGATTATAAGCAGTGACCACATCAATCTATAGTTTAATTAGACCAGATTATAAGCAGTGACCACATCAATCTATAGTTTAATTAGACCAGATTATAAGCAGTGACCACGTCAATCTATAGTTTAATTAGACCAGATTATAAGCAGTGACCACATCAATCTATAGTTTAATTAGACCAGATTATAAGCAGTGACCACATCAATCTATAGTTTAATTAGACCAGATTATAAGCAGTGACCACAGCAATCTATAGTTTAATTAGACCAGATTATAAGCAGTGACCACATCAATCTATAGTTTAATTAGACCAGATTATAAGCAGTGACCACAGCAATCTATAGTTTAATTAAACCAGATTATAAGCAGTGACCACATCAATCTATAGTTTAATTAGACCAGATTATAAGCAGTGACCACATCAATCTATAGTTTAATTAGACCAGATTATAAGCAGTGACCACAGCAATCTATAGTTTAATTAGACCAGATTATAAGCAGTGACCACGTCAATCTATAGTTTAATTAGACCAGATTATAAGCAGTGACCACATCAATCTATAGTTTAATTAGACCAGATTATAAGCAGTGACCACATCAATCTATAGTTTAATTAGACCAGATTATAAGCAGTGACCACAGCAATCTATAGTTTAATTAGACCAGATTATAAGCAGTGACCACATCAATCTATAGTTTAATTAGACCAGATTATAAGCAGTGACCACGTCAATCTATAGTTTAATTAGACCAGATTATAAGCAGTGACCACATCAATCTATAGTTTAATTAGACCAGATTATAAGCAGTGACCACATCAATCTATAGTTTAATTAGACCAGATTATAAGCAGTGACCACAGCAATCTATAGTTTAATTAGACCAGATTATAAGCCGTGACCACATCAATCTATAGTTTAATTAGACCAGATTATAAGCAGTGACCACATCAATCTATAGTTTAATTAGACCAGATTATAAGCAGTGACCACAGCAATCTATAGTTTAGTTAGACCAGATTATAAGCAGTGACCACATCAATCTATAGTTTAATTAGACCAGATTATAAGCAGTGACCACATCAATCTATAGTTTAATTAGACCAGATTATAAGCAGTGACCACATCAATCTATAGTTTAATTAGACCAGATTATAAGCAGTGACCACATCAATCTATAGTTTAATTAGACCAGATTATAAGCAGTGACCACGTCAATCTATAGTTTAATTAGACCAGATTATAAGCAGTGACCACATCAATCTATAGTTTAATTAGACCAGATTATAAGCAGTGACCACATCAATCTATAGTTTAATTAGACCAGATTATAAGCAGTGACCACAGCAATCTATAGTTTAATTAGACCAGATTATAAGCCGTGACCACATCAATCTATAGTTTAATTAGACCAGATTATAAGCAGTGACCACATCAATCTATAGTTTAATTAGACCAGATTATAAGCAGTGACTACATCAATCTATAGTTTAATTAGACCAGATTATAAGCAGTGACCACATCAATCTATAGTTTAATTAGACCAGATTATAAGCAGTGACCACAGCAATCTATAGTTTAGTTAGACCAGATTATAAGCAGTGACCACATCAATCTATAGTTTAATTAGACCAGATTATAAGCAGTGACCACAGCAATCTATAGTTTAATTAGACCAGATTATAAGCAGTGACCACATCAATCTATATTTTAATTAGACCAGATTATAAGCAGTGGCAACAGCAATCTATAGTTTAATTAGACCAGATTATAAGCAGTGACCACATCAATCTATAGTTTAATTAGGCCAGATTATAAGCAGTGACCACATCAATCTATAGTTTAATTAGACCAGATTATAAGCAGTGACCACATCAATCTATAGTTTAATTAGGCCAGATTATAAGCAGTGACCACATCAATCTATAGTTTAATTAGACCAGATTATAAGCAGTGACCACATCAATCTATAGTTTAATTAGACCAGATTATAAGCAGTGACCACGTCAATCTATAGTTTAATTAGACCAGATTATAAGCAGTGACCACATCAATCTATAGTTTAATTAGACCAGATTATAAGCAGTGACCACATCAATCTATAGTTTAATTAGACCAGATTATAAGCAGTGACCACAGCAATCTATAGTTTAATTAGACCAGATTATAAGCCGTGACCACATCAATCTATAGTTTAATTAGACCAGATTATAAGCAGTGACCACATCAATCTATAGTTTAATTAGACCAGATTATAAGCAGTGACTACATGAATCTATAGTTTAATTAGACCAGATTATAAGCAGTGACCACAGCAATCTATAGTTTAATTAGACCAGATTATAAGCAGTGGCCACAGCAATCTATAGTTTAATTAGACCAGATTATAAGCAGTGACCACAGCAATCTATAGTTTAATTAGACCAGATTATAAGCAGTGACCACATCAATCTATAGTTTAATTAGACCAGATTATAAGCAGTGACCACATCAATCTATAGTTTAATTAGACCAGATTATAAGCAGTGACCACATCAATCTATAGTTTAATTAGACCAGATTATAAGCAGTGACCACCGCAATCTATAGTTTAATTAGACCAGATTATAAGCAGTGACCACATCAATCTATAGTTTAATTAGACCAGATTATAAGCAGTGACCACAGCAATCTATAGTTTAATTAGACCAGATTATAAGCAATGACCACAGCAATCTATAGTTTAATTAGACCAGATTATAAGCAGTGACCATATCAATCTATAGTTGTACTAAGGGAAATGAGAGGAAAATGCAGGAATCACCCAAAGCTTGTGATGTTTTCTGCTTTGTTAGCTGGGGTGGTTGTGGGTAAAATGTCATCAGCCGACTATAGCTCGCATCGTTGAAGATGTCACAAACTTTGGGGGATTCTGAGATTTTCCTCTCATTTCTATTAGTAAAACAATAAATGGATGAGGTTACTGCGTATAATATAGTTAGATTCCATTTCTCTTATGTGTCCGTCTGTCGATTTTTGTAGTTTTCTGAGAAAGATCCTATATAGGTTGAGACTTCAAGATTATGAACTGTTCTCGTATATAAAAAAGGCTGTCACAATACACTGTCCAACAGTGTTTCACGCCGCACCAGCTTAACCTAAGCACCTAACTGTTTGCCTATTTCTTTATATACAGGAAAGTAGTGAAAGTTGTGTTTCAAGACCAGAACACAATCATTTTGTTTGTTAGAGGGAATGAACAAAACATTGTATTATAAAGGTTATCGAGGGTTAGGAATATAATGTAAACATATCACGTGATAAAGAAATCAAGCGTACAACTTCACCGAATGTAAACATATCACATGATAAAGAAATCAAGCGTACAACTTCACCGAATGTAAACATATCACGTGATAAAGAAATCAAGCGTACAACTTCACCGAATGTAAACATATCACGTGATAAAGAAATCAAGCGTATAACTTCACCGAATGTAAACATATCACGTGATAAAGAAATCAAGCGTACAACTTCACCGAATGTAAACATATCACGTGATAAAGAAATCAAGCGTACAACTTCGCTGTACTCGGACAGAATTTGGCAGGCAGGGGATTGGGGTGGTTCGTTTTATAACTGAATATCCATCCCAAAATTAGCGAGGGTTTATGTTTTTCACCATGGTCAAGTAGAGAAAGTCAAACTAAGCGGATTGCTGGTTGAGATCACTACGCCACTGGTGCTTTCATACGTCACTTTTTCACGCTGAAGTCGGATGTGTTGGGCCGAAAGGCGCAAATGTCACAGTTTTACTGCAAACCACAACACAACGCAGACACGCCCACTTAGCGTCCTCTTAAGGGCGGATGATGAGAAGGTGTACTCCTTTAGTCATCGGGCGAACGCAAGCAAGCAAGCAATACGTCACTTTTATACACACACATAGATATACACACATGAATACACACACACATGCATACACACTTATATACACACGCATACACAAACACATATACGATTAGCTGCACATTTGTTAGGGACTATGTAGCCAGCATTGCGCGAATGAAGTCTTCCTTTCACGGAATACGTCAAGTACCTATTTAAGCTGAGCGAAACTTGAAGAAATCCATTGTCTTTCTCTAAATAACATATGAGTGCATTTGTTGCAGATGATGACTCCCGTAAAATAAATTTAAGAATTACCTTAGACTCATTGCTTCTCCCTATGTAACTCTCGAGTATATTTGCTAAACGTTGAATTCCTATTATACATATATATATATATATATATATATATATATATATATATATATATATATACAAATTTGCAACACCACATCTGTTCTCTTTGTAATACACTGGTTAAAGGGTGTGTTCCAGTTATAAATAGGTTCCAGAATTTTATTAATCTCATTGTTGTTCACTTTGTTACATTTTTATTCTAGTGATATAGATTCAAGAATTTTAGTCCGGATAGTACCATTGGTACGGATGGTTGAGCAATTATGGATTTTGATTTGTTTGCAGTGATACCGGGGCCTTCGACCAACCATAACCATAGAACTAAGAACTATCTCAAATGTATCGATATTTGACATGTTTACTATAGCATGAAACCTTAGACATCTAAGAGAACGTTCTTACTGCAAACGAGCCAAAGAAACTCTAGTTCAACTAAGAAACCATTTTCAGTTTTTGCTTGTTAAGAAGATCCATCAACATTGACAATCTGTAACGAAATATATACATAGATGATCCTAAGAGTGTCTGGTATCGTGGAAATAAGGTGGTATGATCCTAAGAGTGTCTGGTATCGTGGAAATAAGGTGGTATGATCCTAACAGTGTCTGGTATCGTGGAAATAAGGTGGTATGATCCTAAGAGTGTCTGGTATCGTGGAAATAAGGTGGTATGATCCTAAGAGTGTCTGGTATCGTGGAAATAAGGTGGTATGATCCTAAGAGTGTCTGGTATCGTGGAAATAAGGTGGTATGATCCTAACAGTGTCTGGTATCGTGGAAATAAGGTGGTATGATCCTAACAGTGTCTGGTATCGTGGAAATAAGGTGGTATTATCCTAACAGTGTATGGTATCGTGGAAATAAGGTGGTATGATCCTAACAGTGTCTGGTATCGTGGAAATAAGGTGGTATGATCCTAACAGTGTCTAGTATCGTGGAAATAAGGTGGTATGATCCTAACAGTGTCTGGTATCGTGGAAATAAGGTGGTATGATCCTAACAGTGTCTGGTATCGTGGAAATAAGGTGATATGATCCTAACAGTGTCTGGTATCGTGGAAATAAGGTGGTATGATCCTAACAGTGTCTGGTATCGTGGAAATAAGGTGATATGATCCTAACAGTGTCTGGTATCGTGGAAATAAGGTGATATGATCCTAAGAGTGTCTGGTATCGTGGAAATAAGGTGGTATGATCCTAACAGTGTCTGGTATCGTGGAAATAAGGTGATATGATCCTAAGAGTGTCTGGTATCGTGGAAATAAGGTGATATGATCCTAAGAGTGTCTGGTATCGTGGAAATAAGATGATATGATCCTAACAGTGTCTGGTATCGTGGAAATAAGGTGGTATGATCCTAACAGTGTCTGGTATCGTGGAAATAAGGTGATATGATCCTAAGAGTGTCTGGTATCGTGGAAATAAGGTGATATGATCCTAAGAGTGTCTGGTATCGTGGAAATAAGGTGATATGATCATAACAGTGTCTGGTATCGTGGAAATAAGGTGGTATTGTTAAACGTTACAGCACTAAGATGCAGGTTGTGTATAATGTTGGGAGGACGTGTTCCTCTTCCTTATTGGTGATTTCATTAACTTTACCAGCTATGTACACATTTTCAGAATTGAACTGGTTGGAGCGTGAAGAAACTGATAAATGATATTTCAGGAGCAACGCTATTGTCCAATTAAAAAAAACTCTCTTCTCACGAGTTTATTTTTCCATAATTGAGATTGTAGAATATTGCGCTGGTGGTTCACAGTTTTATGTCTAGGAAAATACAAAAGAAAGTCTTGTTCTAGTATTTGCTCCATACGTTTATATATAAGAAAATATAGAGCAATTATATACCTACACCAAGTTACGTATTTAGGGAAACTATGACGTTAATCTTACGCTAACATTGATATCAGACTTTAACACTTTGAAATAATAAATGAGTCGTATGCTAGTACTGAATCTACACTTTATTTTATATGAAAATGTGAAGCCACCAATCTCATATAAGTATTGATTCAATGATGTAAAACTTTCCTTATGTATCAATATTGGTTCCAGTCATAGGAAACACTTTATACAGAGTTTTGCAGCAGGGGACAATCTGATTATCAGAAGTAGACTTCGTCGAGCAAGTGTTTTGGCCCTCTAGCTTCTCGACACTCTAAGGAAAGTGGGCCCGCCTGGGTCATGACTCCCAGGCGTCGACCTCCTGTTGCATTGAACCTAAAGCTTACAATATATTCGGCACAGAATAACTACACTTATTCTACGCAACACTTCTAGTCGAATCTACGGTCTATACCTGGTCGTACACTTACATATATTAGCTTTCACCCAGCATAGTGATGTCCTCTTTGTGGTGGCAACAGTCTAAAATGGCTTGTATTTGGAATGTTCCTTTATATATAATCGCGTACACGCTGCTTTTTGTCATGGCGTAATTCAACACGAAGGAGAGGATCAATAACTGTTGATAGGTGATAACAATTGATTAGTAAATAATAAAATATAAAACATGTCATATATACCAGTACTGATGCCACACTAAGTATATAGAACATGTAAAGCTGCTTACACTAAATACTAAATCTATATTTTAGAGTGTAAGAAAATGCAAAGCTATACTTATATAAGCACAACTCCAGATTTAGGGTTTAAACAGCCATATCTCTACTTCATAGCTAAAGCAGTTTATATTCTCTTCAAAACATCAACAGTCAAAGACTGCTTGCTCAATTTGCTGTCGATTGTTGTGCAGTTTGAACTATTATTATTATTTCTTTAAAGAAAGGAAAACAATGAATGCACTTATATGGACATCATTTGTCTTTTTCATCGGTTTTATTTTCTTTACCTTGTGTATTTCAGCATCGAAATTAAATTTAGTCCTCTGATCAATAATTTGTACTGTTTCCTTCATTTTGGACATCTTAAAGAGAATATTTTTTTTAAATAACAAATTCAGCTTTCTCATTAGTAAGAAAGAGAAATTCTCACTGGCTGTATCGCGTTAATGAGCCACACTCTTCTAAGGGATCCAGACACAACCATAACAATGTTTAAAAGGAATTGCAGGTGGGAAGCGAGGTAGAGTTGGATCAAAGCACAGACTTCTGGGGAACAATAGAAGCCATG
The DNA here is from genome assembly GCA_032433765.1 of Megaustenia siamemsis. Taxonomy (NCBI): domain Eukaryota; kingdom Metazoa; phylum Mollusca; class Gastropoda; order Stylommatophora; family Ariophantidae; genus Megaustenia; species Megaustenia siamemsis. Next base: position 34,283,440 of record JAVIAB010000124.1, read on the forward strand.
ATCTATGCTGTGGGCCAGACATGGAGCATTCTGTCAACAATGGACACAAATCCCTTTTAAAGTGTGGAACTTGTTATCCTACACGACGCTAGCCGACGTATCGGTCATTGGCTGTTCTCACCGGAGTGTAACTAAGGAAAGAAGACGAAAACAGATTGTAAGATTTATAATTTTCTTTTTCTTCCTTTTCTTTCTTCTTTTTCTATTCACTTTCCTCATTTCTCTCCTCTCATTTATTTATATATTTATTTATTTATTTATATATACATAAATATATATACACACATACATATCATATGGAGCCGCGATAGCTCAGTGGTTAGTGAACTGGACTACAAAGGACAAGAGGTAGTGTTCGATCCCAACCGTCGGCTTCCGGGTTCACCCAGTCTTAAATGGGTACCGGATTTTTTTCTGGGAAAGTAAAGCAGCACGGGCGTAATACCGACAACATTACCCCAAGAATCATGTGCTTAAGGCCTGTAAAATTTATGGTCACTAACACCATATTCCCTATACACCACTTGGTGGGACGGGGCTCTTTACTTTACTTACATACATATCATTATCATCATTGTGTTGCGTGTTCAGTGTGAATAACTTTTCACTCACTGCAGCCAATCTAAATGAATCTTTGTCTCCAGCCAGATCTCCTACTTCTTAGGTTCTCAAGTTCAGTGTCTCTGTGGTGTCTTCTCACCATCTTATTCTTATATATATATAGACAGACAGACAGACAGACAGACAGACAGACAGACAGACAAACATACAGACAAATAGATAGATAGATAGATAGATAGATAGATAGATAGATAGATAGATAGATAGATAGATAGATAGATAGATAGATAGATAGATAGATAGATAGATAGATAGATAGATAGATAGATAGATAGATAGATAGATAGATAGATAGATAGATAGATAGATAGATAGATAGAGAGAGAGAGAGGGAGAGAGAGAGAGAGAATCAGTGTGTCCATATCTTCAAAAACTGTTCTAGTGGTGGTAATGCTATCAAAGAACCACCCAAGCTGGACAGGTCCAAAGGTTGTGACAAGGAAAAGTGAGACACAGACATGTTGAAAGCGGGTGCACTGGAGTATGCCTAACCTAACAGGGTAACGTTAACTCTCGCCATGAAGTCGCCCCAATCTACAAGAAAGCGATGTAATCTCGTGGAAGTCTCGTGAGAGTGCCGGGCCACTGCCTTGAAAAAGCCCATCCAATGCTACTGGCAATCACTTTCCTCTGTGTGTAGAATTAAGACACAGAGAGAAACGGCAAGCAAGAGCTATTGACCAAACACCAGCAGCAACACTAAATATACTGCAGTGGAATGCAGAATGAGTGCTAAATAAGAAAGTCCCCCTAAACATCGTCTGTACGAAGGAAAAATATATTCTGCTTGTTTACAATAAACATACTTATATAACAATAATAGACTTACAATCAGAGGATATCAAACATTTCGACGCTGTCGAAAGGTGCACAAGGGAGGAATATTAACACTAACGCGGAAACAATAAACCAAGCAAAGAAGTATCAATTAACACAAACAATATTAGGTGTAGGAAAACTAACAGAACGCATGATTAACACCAGATTGATGTAGCACCTGGAAGAAAAGCATCTATTAATATCACAGCAAGTTGGTTTACGACAATATAGATCTGCTGAAGACCAGATCACATGCTTAGACCAGAGAATAGAAGATGCGTTCCAAGAAAAGAAAAAAAAAATCTAGAGTCTTGGTAGTCTTATAAAAAACATTCGATAAAGTTTAGAAAGAGGTGTTGAAGGTTAAAATCGTCAGAAGTAATATTTGTGTGAGAATGAACACATTGATTATTCACATTATTGGTCCTCCCTGTCTTCTTTTGACTGGTACTGTGTCTTGCAGAACGGTTTTGGCAAGGCCTGTGGACCGTGTGAGGTGTCAATACCAGGTCGGTTTCCGCTCTTTTACTAGTGACAATAGGTCTTTCATTGGCCCAGTGGATCGTTGGATTTATTCGCGCACTTTCTCATTGATGATATGTTCTGTGTATGTTATCGGTAATATCTTGATATACCTTTTTATTTGTTAAAGCCTGTACGCTTCTTTGGAGATCAGCAGTGAGTGTCCAAGTTTCACAGGCATCATCATCATCATGTGCCATACCGGTTGGCGTAGGTGATCATGTCCCTCCACAATCTTCTGTCTACAGTGCATCGTATCAGTTCTGTTGTTGACTGTTTTCCATGCCATGACACCAAGCTATCCAGTATTTTCTCTCTTTGTCGTCCGCGATCTCTCTTTCCTTTTATTTTGCCAGTTGTAACCAAGTATTCCAACTTTCCTCTTCTCATGATGTGCCCGCAAAATGTTGATTGCTTCTTTCTGGTGTTTTTTAAGAGCTCCCTTTTTGTGTTGGCCTCTTTGAAAACTTCTTCATTGGTCTTTTTATCTGTCCAGGGAACTTTCAACATTCTTCTGAGAAATTCCATTTCTGTGGCCTCTAATCGTCTTTTCTTTTGTTTGTCCACTGTCCATGATTCGCTTCCATAGGTCAGAATTGGTTCTATGAAGCACCGATGAACTCTCTTTCTCATTTTTATTGACATAGATTTGTTGCATAAGATATTTTTCATTTTCTGAAATGCTATTTTGGCCTGACCTATTCTGCTTTTTATTTCTGTGGTACATCTCCCATCTGATGTAATTATTGTGCCCTAGTATTTCAAACGTTGTACTTGTTTCAGATTTGTCTCGTTTATTTTTATGCTGCAAGATGGTGATGGTTGTTTCTGCGATATAACCATTACTTCTGTTTTCTTACTATTCAGACTGAGACCTTTCTTGTTGCTTTCTTTTACTATTTGTCTATCATTTCTTGTAGTTCGTTCTCTGTCTCTGCTATTAAGACTGTGTCTTCCGTATATCGCAAATTATTTATGTTGTGACCATTGACTTCAATTCCTTTTTTGTCTACTATTGATCTCATAATATATTCACTGTAAAGTGAAAACAAATCCGGTAACAGAACACAGCCTTGTCTGACTCCTTGTTTTATATATTGGAATTGTCCTGTTTGGTTGTTAATTCGTATAGCTGCTGTTTGTTGCCAGTACATGTTTTTTATGATTCACAGATCCTTGCCATCAATGTTTAATTTCTCCAGCATATTGATTATTTCCACATGCTTTACCTTGTCAAATGCTTTCGTGTAGTCTATAAAGCACATATATAGATCTTTCTTTACCTCTATAGATCTTTCTATCAATGTTCTTAAGATGTATATTGCATTATTGGTGCCCTTTCCTTCCACAAATCCACATTGTTCCTCACTTGTTTCTGGTTTTATTTTGTTCCTTGCACGTCTCATGATTATTATTAGTAATATTTTAGTCACATGGCTCATGAGACTAATAGTGCGGTGGTCTTCACAATCAGTGGCTCCTGACTTCTTCCGTATGGCTACAAAGATAGATTTTAGTAGATCTTCGGGTATGTGTCCAGTGTTATATATGTCATTGAGGAATTTCGTTATGACTTGTACTCCTAGCTCTCCTAATGCATTGATCTCTTCGATTGTTATATTGTCAGGACCTGGAGCTTTGCCTCTTTTCATGTGTTGAATTGCGTCCTCCACTTCACTCTGCTTTATTGGTGGTCCTGTGTCTTCATTTGAATTGTTTAATTCTAGTCTTTCATCATCAGAGAGTTGACTGATATATTCTGTCAATCTTTCCATTGTCTTCTCCAGTCCCATTATTATATTTCCTTCCTTTCATTTCACACATCCTGAAACTTTGACTTCTTTTCTTCCTGTTAATTCATTACGTGATTGTGAATAAATTTTGAGTCTTTCTGTTGTTGTTTTTCTATTTCACAGGCATAGAGAAATACAAATGCAACTACTGTTTGTTATAGTATAATCTTCGTTGTTTGAGTGAGATGTTTTTGCTTGTTGACTCTTGTCATGGCCACCATCGATTGTGCTATTCTGGATAATATAACTGGTCATGATCTTTGGACAGCGACAATAGATACCAAATATTTGAACTTGCTGACCTTGTTGAGATTTTCTCCATTTATGCGTATTGTTCTTTTACTGCATAGTGTCTTGTTTGTCTGTAATTTGGTTTTAACGGCATTGATTTTCAATCCGTAAGCTCTTGCTGTACTATCTGGTCTTTCCACAAGTTCTTCGAGCTCTGATGTACTATCAGCTAGTCCATCTATCCACTCACTCACTCACTCACTCACTCACTCACTCACTCACTCACTCACTCACTCACTCACTCACTCACTCACTCACTCACTCACTCACTCACTCACTCACTCACTCACTCACTCACTCACTCACTCACTCACTCACCCACCCAGCCACCCACCCACCCACCCACCCACCCACTCACTCACTCACTCACTCACTCACCCACCCACCCACTCACTCACTCACTCACTCACTCACTCACTCACTCACTCACTCACTCACTCACTCAGTCCCCGATTTTTTGCCCAACCTCTCTTCCAATATCTCTGTCATTCCATGTCTACCACAACATCACCACTCCTCTACCCCAAACCCAATCGGCTACTAGGCATGGGAACAACACGTGTTACACAGTTATCAACTCTGACCCATGTTTCCACACGAATGATCTCATCATGTACTTACTGTCAAGAGCAACAACAAAATAAATATAAATAGATCAGGTAGGGGTTGCTCATTTGTAAAACGAGCATAATTAAGGGCGACGGGAGGAAATGCTAACTAGAAAGCCCGTGACATTGAACATTCTTGTCATTTGCAGGAAACATAAATAAAATACTGTTTCCCTCGTAAATACAGCCACATGTAAATAAAGAAAAGAAACCAAAAAAATATATTCATAGCTCCCCTCCTTCGCTACTTCCTTATCCGCTTTCCTTGGAGTCTAACCAAGCAGAAGATTGCAGCTCTAACTGGAAGGAGAGCACGTATTTACATAAACAACACGAGTTTTTCCCATAACCCCAGCTTGGATTTCTTGCCAGCGTAACTGGATCACGATCAGGGAATCTACAGTGTGGAAGGATGTATGTCCCACAGACCTACACCTCTGATGAATTGAAATAGAAAATAAAAAGACTAAGAAATAGTAAGGGATAATTTCGGCTACTCCAAACAGGCACATGTTGAAAATATGGACAATTATTTCACGATTATGTGCTGAGCGTGACACTGGTATTTCCTACTTTAGTGATTATTGAAAACAATGGCAATAACTCTGAAATATCATTGAAGACTTTAGTTTTAATACACTATAGACATCTGCCAGTTCTCAGAAAAATGTTCCACCTCACAGCTGCCAGTGAGAAGCTTTTCCCATTAATCTTTATACACCGTCACTGTGTCCTTTGCCATCCATGATTTCTCTTAAGGGTAAATTAGCAATACTCATACAAAAAAGTTCACCATGGGTGCAATCATTTCTCTAACATGACCTTCTTAGATGAGTGGAGTAGCGGATACATAATGGTTTTATTGAAAGGAAAATATTATTTCTAAATGAAATTTGTATGTGTGTGTGTGCGCCTCCGCGTGAGTGTTTTTTTTATCGAATTGTTGATACATTGTACTACTGTTGCATTTCTTATTTATAATATATTTGTAGAATGTATTCTATTGCGCAAACCAAGTCAGTATTACGAAGAACAAATTACTCAGGAATACATATATTTTGTCAGCGAATTAATTTCCAATTTGACGTTCTGTACGAAATTCTTGCCAGAACGACCAATTCTTTGAATAAATAGTGTCTTTAACTCCAAAGCGAAACTTTCAAAAACCGTTTCATTGATTGAATGCCAGTCCGTTTTGAAGGTCTAAATAAGAAAATGTGGAAAATTGTATCTATAAATCTGCAAGGATAATTGTATCTGTAAATCTGTAGGACAATTGTAATCTATAAATCTGCTAGAATAATTGTATCTATAAATCTGCTAGAATAATTGTATTTATAAATCTGCAAGGATAATTGTATCTGTAAATCTGTAGGACAATTGTATCTATCAATCAGCAAGGGTAATTGTATCTATAAATCTGCAAGGATAATTGTATCTATATATCTGCAAGGACAATTGTTTATATAATTCTGCAAGGATAATTGTATCTATAAATCTGCAAGGATAATTGTATCTATAAATCTGCAAGGATAATTGCATCTATAAATCTGCAAGGATAATTGTATCTATACATTTGCAAGGATAATTGTGTCTATACATTTGCAAGGATAATTGTATCTATAAATCTGCAAGGATAATTGTATCTATAAGTCTGCAAGGATAATTGTATCTATAAATCTGCAAGGATAATTGTATCTATAAATCTGCAAGCCACACTAGAGCACTTTAAGTGAACTGTGGACTTATAAGCGGGTCACAACTTCAACCATCGGCTTCTAAGTGTAATCAGCATTAAGAAAGGTGCACAATTTTTTTTTCGAAGAAAGAAATACAGCCCTGGCTTTCGGCTGGCCACCCGTAAATTTGACAGTAATGAACTAATAAATATCGAAATTAATAATGTACGTTATATTCTGCACACGGCCTGACGGAGAACTTCTCTGTTTTACAAATCCTCGGTGGGAAAATTTTGTGAGGTTTTCTAGACCGGGATGATAACACATACGTCTGAGATGAAGTGTGTTAGACGAATGGCAGGAAACAGCCTGAGAGGCAAGATCAGGAATGAAGAACTGAGAGAAAAAACTAGGAATAATCTCCGCCATAGAAAATATAAAGAAACAACAGATAAAATGATTTGGCTACGAGACAAGGCAGAGTGATAAAAACACAACACAAAGAGCCTTCAATAAACGTTAGAGAATATCAGACCCAAGGGTCAAACACGAAAAAGATGGACCGACGGAATGTTAGAAGCACTAGGAAACATAACAGCAGCAAAGGCGAACAGACGAACAAAAGACCACAAATTATACACTCCCCTCGACGCTGAAAGGCAAATGAGGAAGAAAAGAAGAAGAAGAAGATGTTAACAAATTCTCTCACTTTTGCTTGGTTGTGTGGCCATTGTCACATGTTGCTCATGCAGTAACATTGTTAGTGAATATGGCTAGATGGCAACCTCTGATGATTGCTACAGACCGCGTGAACAATGATGAGTGGGTCTGTCACCAATTAAAGTGTTTTAAATACACACAAAGTTTAAAAACAAAGTTGAACGCATTCGAAAATAAATGTCTAAGGAAAATACTTGGTATAACGTGGAATGAATTCAAAACAAATGAGGAAATTATAGAAATCGCCAATCAACCACTAATATCTTCAGTAATAAAGAAAAGACGATGGTCATATGTTGGACATGTGATGAGAAGAGATAATAACCGAATAGCAAAGCAAGCCCTCATGTGGGAAACAACAGGTAAGAGGAAAAGAGGAAAACCCAGAGAGACACTGAGAAGAACATTGATGAGAGAGGCAAGAGCAGCAGGAATCGGCTCCCCCAATGAGATAGAGCTGCTTGCACAGAACAGAGACAAATGGCGAGATTAGATAAAATATCTTTAAAAGAATTGAAAACTGCTAGAACAAAAATTCAGATAAGAGAAGGAGTATCTTGGTCTACGTCCTATGGGCCGGCTACGACTCGAAAGGTCAATAGATAGATAGAAAGATAGATAGATAGATAGATAGATAGATAGATAGATAGATAGATAGATAGATAGATAGATAGATAGATAGATAGATAGATAGATAGATAGATAGATAGATAGATAGATAGATAGATAGATAGATAAATTGATAGATAGATAGATAGATAGATAGATAGATAGATAGATAGATAGATAGATAGATAGATAGATAGATAGATAGATAGATAGATAGATAGATAGATAGATAGATAGATAGATAGATAGATAGATAGATAGATAGATAGATAGATAGATAGATAGATAGATAGATAGATAGATAGATAGATAGATAGATAGATAGATAGATACACACATATGTAAAAAAAAAAAAGAAACGTCACGTCAAGTAGCATACAGGGAATATGGTGTTAGTGACCATAATGTTTAGTGACCTTCAGCACATGATTGTTGGGGTAATGTGGTCAGTATTACGCCCGTGAATCTTTACTTTCCCAGAAAAATTAAATCCGTATCAGGATCGAACCCGACCTCTTGTCCTTTGTAGTCCCGTTCACTAACCACTGAGCTAACGCAGCTCCCTATATGTACACACACATAATATACACACTCACACATACACACTTATATACATACAACCACATTAAACAATTATGTTTAGAAACATATTCTAGCAAAGATAAACATGTCACTTTACAGCTTTCTCTGTCTACAATTGTTTATCAGTTCAGATTTTTATTAAGCTACTGGTATCTTTGCTTTCTGTTCCTTTTTTTCCTATAATTTCTTCCTCGATTGTTTCCCTAATACTTCCAGGTATGTCCCTTCTGTCTTCACCTGTCCTCACCACACAACATGATGAAATAATAAAAAATGTTTTTTTTTTTTTCTGATGTTGACGATACATTTTTAAAATATCCCCCTGCAACATAACAAGTAATTTAGGACTAATGTTGCACATGTTTTGCAATTTTTGAATTAACAAAATAAATAGTAATTTACATTGGACCCAATTTTGTTTCTTTCGAAATAGAATAGACCCAGTAATTTACAATAGAACAAGCTTACCATTTTGTGAGGTATAATCATCATCATGTGTCATACCGGTTGATGTAGACGATCATGCCCTTCTGCAATTTTCTAACCACAGTACGTCGTATCAATTCTGTTGAATATTTTCCACGACATGACACCAAACTATCCAGTATCTTCTCTCTTTGTCTTTTGAGATTTCTCTTTCCCTATGTTTTCCCAGTTGTAAACAAGTATTCCAACTTTCCTCTTCTCATGATGGGCCCGAAAAATGTCGATTGTTTCTTTCTGATAATTTTAGGAGCTTCCTTTTTGTGTTGGCCTCTTTGAGAATGTCCTCGTTTGTCTTTTCAGCTGTCCAATGAACTTTCAACATTCTCCTAATAAATCCCATCTCTGTGGCCATCGTATTTTCATTTCTTTGCATACTGTCCATAATTCGCTTACTTACATTAGAATTGGCGGTATATAGCACCGATTAACTCTCTTTCTCACTTTTATTGACATAGACTTGTTGAGATACAATAAAACAAGCAATTTACAGTTATGTACTTATTGAGAATATTGTTCATTGATTGTCTGACTATCCTACGAAATCTGCCGCACCGTCCAGGTCTGTTTTATTTTGACACCAAATTTTATTTAGGACTGCACTCACAACATAAATCTATCGCGAATGCTAATTGCCATATCATGAACACTTGGCTATTATAGCAATACTTTGGAAGATGAATCTTGTCTTTTGATTATTGCCCTCTTGTTTTGTCATATTATAAATGAGTTTCCTATCGAACCATAAATTGTACGTAAATGTGTGCTCATTTCATTTGTTTTCTTTTTTTTTTTCCTTTTTGCAATTGCCACTGTTTTATATAGCGACTTTTCAGTATGTGTCAATGTTTAATTTGTTGCTAGTAAATTGGTTGTGCTTAAGTCTGTTGTTTTTACCAGTATCAGTTATTAACATCTACAATGTTATTAGCACATCTACATTAGTACATCTACAATGTTATTAGCACATCTACATTAGTACATCTACAATGTTATTAGCACATCTACATTAGTGCATCTACAATGTTATTAGCACATCTACATTAGTACATCTACAATGTTATTAGCACATCTACATTAGTACATCTACAACGTTATTAGCACATCTACATTAGTACATCTACAATGTTATTAGCACATCTACATTAGTACATCTACAACGTTATTAGCACATCTACAATGTTATTAGCATATCTACATTAGTACATCTACAATGTTATTAGCACATCTACAACGTTATTAGCACATCTACAATGTTATTAGCATATCTACATTAGTACATCTACAATGTTATTAGCACATCTACATTAGTACATCTACAACGTTATTAGCACATCTACAATGTTATTAGCATATCTACATTAGTACATCTACAATGTTATTAGCACATCTATATTAGTACATCTACAATGTTATTAGCACATCTACAATGTTATTAGCATATCTACATTAGTACATCTACAATGTTATTAGCACATCTACATTAGTACATCTACAACGTTATTAGCATATCTACATTAGTACATCTACAATGTTATTAGCACATCTATATTAGTACATCTACAATGTTATTAGCACATCTACATTAGTACATCTACAACGTTATTAGCACATCTACAATGTTATTAGCATATCTACATTAGTACATCTACAATGTTATTAGCACATCTATATTAGTACATCTACAATGTTATTAGCACATCTACAATGTTATTAGCATATCTACATTAGTACATCTACAATGTTATTAGCACATCTACATTAGTACATCTACAACGTTATTAGCATATCTACATTAGTACATCTACAATGTTATTAGCACATCTATATTAGTACATCTACAATGTTATTAGCACATCTACAATGTTATTAGCACATCTACATTAGTACATCTACAATGTTATTAGCACATCTACATTAGTACATCTACAATGTTATTAGCACATTTTCTAGAAGTAGTTCTGCCGTCATAACTAACAACTGAACTGATGTTTATCAAGTAAAAAAAAAAAACTAAGGAATTCAGAAATATATGACTTGCCAATGTACGAAGCTATTTCCCAAAAATAGCAAAGAAAAATGTATTTACACTCAACATAGCAGTTGTGTTTTGACACATTCCTGCTACCACAAAAACGGGGCTTGTCACTCTCGAGTGTTCTCCCTTTTTTATCCATTTTCATTTCTCGTTGCCTCTTCTTTTTTCTACTTATACACTCCTCTCTCTCTTTCTTTCTCTCTGTCTGATGAAATCGGGTCACGTCCAGCAGCTGTTAAAGAGCATCAACAGCATCATCATACGCCTGGTCGGTCGGACTGACGAGCCTGACGGCTGAAGCAGACGGTAGTCACACTTGGTACGCCTGACTAGAGTTCCGGCAAACATTATTAGCAACCTGTGTAAGATTAGCTTAAGGAGGGTGTGATGACGCGGGGGAAAATGAAACAGGGGGTGAGGCAGAAGAGGAAGGGCATTAGAAAGAAGAAGATCAGAGTAGTCAGAGAGAGAGAGAGAGAGAGAGAGAGAGAGAGAGAGAGGGGAAAATGATAAAACCTGAAAGGAGAGAAATAAGGATTTTAAAAAAAAGCGAGAAAAAATTAACAAAGAAATAATGAATGAAACAAAAATTAAAAACATATAAATTGATGTAGAATAAGGGAAACGATAGAAAGTTGTCAGATAATGTATGTAAGAAAGCGACTGGGATTGAGAAACTGAGATGTTTTGATTGGTTGGAAAACAAACATAAATCTGAGCTGAAGTTCAAAGTCATTAGGAAATGCAAGATGACATTCTGTCAATCACAAAAGACGCTCAGTATGAGGAATATGTTGCTGGAACCTGTGCTGCTTATTAATCGTGTATTTGAGTGAGCATTTTACGGTTTTACGATTCTCCAGTGCTGAAGCCACCTTGCTGTCATCTACAAGGGTGGATTTGTCGGTCTGGTTATGGAGTTATTTGCCTTCTATTTTGGGAGAGGCACTATCCTTTCAACTGCAGTTTGTCTTCTAGATTTGTCATTGACATGCTATCACCGATCAATTGTGCCGATCAAATCACTGACATGCTATCACCGATCGATTGTGCTGATCAAATCACTGACATGCTATCACCGATCGATTGTGCTGATCAAATCACTGACATGCTATCACCGATCGATTGTGCTGATCAAATCACTGACATGCTATCAACGATCAATTGTGCAGATCAAATCACTGACATGCTATCACCGATCGATTGTGCTGATCAAATCACTGACATGCTATCACCGATCAATTGTGCTGATCAAATCACTGACATGCTATCACAAATCGATTGTCCAGATCAAACCATTAGTAGGTTATCACCAATGAACTGTCCAAATCAAGTCAGTGACAGGTTATCACCAATCAGTTGTCCAGATAAAATGATTAACAGGTTATCACCAATCAGTTGTCCAGATAAAATCATTGACAGGTTATCACCAATCGACTGTGCAAATCAAAACATTGACAGGCTTCCCCTAATCAATAATGGTCTTCACTAGCGTTATTGGGCCAACTTTCTTCACTTTTTCTTCGTTCACTCCATAGATATCCTTTGTTGGACCGTGTCAAACATTATAATGAAACTAGCAGTTTTAGATCTTTAACCCAATGTAACTCGTAACATTATATTTTTAAGAGCGACTTTGCCTTCCCTCTTCACACATAACTATTGTCAAATCACTTGCCCAACTTCAAAACGATATTGTTCAGTAACCGTTTGTTAAAAACTGTTGAAATTTTCCAAATGTTATTAGAATGCAAAAGACCCTTTAAATGTATATTAAACAAATATCTTGCAGCTGCAGTTTTCTTAAAGCGGCGAATTTCTTTGATGTTTGTCAAAATTGTAAATTGTGAACCCCTAAATAATAGAAATTACCGTAGTTGCTGGTCTATGATTAATTTTCACTAGGTAAAGGCGTGGCCGTAATGGGGAAATACCAGGAGAATTATTGTCTTCTCAGTTCGAGGACGGACGATAATATCAAGGTATACCTGTATGTCCAATTTTCATAGTTGTGTGGTCCTGAAAAGGACCGTTTGTTGAACTAATTTAAGGTAATATAGGGGCCAACATTGTGGGGGCTATATACTTTCATTCTGAATCAGACGAGTCTAAAAGATTAATAACTGTTTGGGGTTGAACATTCCACAAACCATCATTTTTCCAATATTCCTCTTCCTGTTTTAAGCCGTGGTCTTCACATTCAGCCCAATAATCTTTGTCTATATTTAATAAAGCGAGATTAGCAAGAGTCTTTACATCGCATATTTTGAATGTTGTATTTTCATCTGCCACTTGTCCTTTTAATTTTGCCCAGATTAGTTCTATTGGATTTAAATGAGCATGGTAAGGTGGCAGCCTCAAACTTATATGACCGTGCTCTTGGATAATCTTATCTATTTGAAAAATCTTTGTCCTTTGTTTTTGCTTTACTAGAGATAGTAATTCAGGTTTTAAGTACATGTTATTAAATTGTATGTGCTCCTTTGTGAGCCATATCTTAATAGCATTTTTTGTACTGGATGACGTCGGGACTTTATCTTCAAGTGCAACAATGTTGTGGTACGCTGCATTGTCCATTATTAGGCAAGATGGTCGATCTAGTGATGGGAGAACAGAATTTTCAATCCAATGTCTAAATATGTGACCATTCATCTCAGAGTGATAATCCCGATTGTTTATGGATTTTGAAAGAAAAATGAGCTCTGCATTCTGTATTAGTCCATGTTGTCGACTACCTGCATGAGCAATTATCAAGCGCTGTCTTTTGCTGCTAGGTATTAATCTCTTAATCTTTCCATCTGATGACTGCCATTCCCTTTGGTTAGTGTGGTGAGCATTGATCCATGTTTCATCCAAGTACACAATATCATAACCTTGCTTGCGCACCTCTTTTACTTCACGTAAGTACTTGCTTCTCATGACTACTATATGTGGCTTCTCACAGATGATGTTTCGTCCATTGGAATACTTTCTGAATGTAAAGCCTGCAGCTCTCACATTCCTCCATAATGTAGACTTTGATATTTCAATACTGTTGTTCTTTTTCAGAGAAACTTTTAATTTTCTTATTGTAACAGTTTCATTCATACCCAACATTTTGCGAATTTCACGTCTACACCTCTGAATGAACGGAAATGGAACACACAATTTCTCAAGTGTCTAATTGTGTCAAAAAAACCACGGCGAAAGCGTGCAAACACGTCAATTTTATCGTGTATGGATTTTTACTCGCTATTTTTAACTTAAAATACTGTAAACGTTAAGTTTTGACTACATCAATGGGTCGTTATAAATGTATATAAATCAAATAAGCAACAATAATAACCAAATGGTTTTTTTTAATGAAATTAATTCCCTGTTGGGTTCTAATCATTATAACTTTACATGCAAATTTTGAACAACTTACGACAAGCGGTTAAAAAGCTATCGATTTTAAAAGTTGGGCACGAGTTATGAAACAAGCTATAGTATTATTCTTCACAGGCCAGTACGAAAAATATGCATTAATTTCTTTGTCAGAGACACCAGCATTATGTGTCGCTAACAATGACCAATGTGTTCAATGTAAATTTAAACTGGTTTTCTTTGGAGATTACTTTGTAGCAAAGAATGTTTCATAGGCTTGAGCAGAAATCTCCCCGAAATTATGTGTGGAAATCTGCCCACAAATATCCATTACAATGATTCAGCGATGGTGTATGGACATGTTTTTTCAAGCTAGTAACGCCGTCATGTTACAGCACTCTGTTTCTTAACTCGATCGCCCTTAAAATTTCCAGTGAGATAAACAGATAGCCACGTGAAGTTGGTTACTTTTTCTCATAATGTGCATATCAATTGAGCTTTATATCTAATCGCGACGTTCCTGTTTTCCCCAGATTAGTTTTAACCACAAAAACCCCAACAATATTACAACCAACCAGGAAAGACAGGAGAACAATGATCACATCTAAAATTAGAGATTCGATCTTCCGTCACATTTTTCTATCTTCTATTTTGTTTACACCACACAAAGAGTAAAAATAGAAGAATTTTCTTCTTCTTTTTCGTCTTCTTACTTTCATCACCATCATCATCATCTTCGTCTTCTTCCCTGCTTCATTTGCATTTCATAGTCGGAGGCAGAGACAGCTTTAATTTTCTCTTTGCGAAGCCTCTTCTGCTGTCACATTTTAAGTGTGTCTAATAAGAGCAGAATTGCAAGGTAATTTTCTTTTTCATTTTTGAAACAGCAGAAATGATAAACAGTCATAAGAAAGAAAGGCGATTAAAAAAAATACTTTTTAATCGACAGAAATGATAAACAGCCGCAAAGATGGAAAGGTGATTAACAAAAAAAAAAAATAAAAAGCGATACAAGTTTGCTATACATCTAGACCAGCATCGGTCACAGACAGGGCGGTGCCGCTGTCGTCTGTGCTGATTCAGCGTAGTTGTTATTGCAGAGTTGATTCTGTGAGTCAAAGTTCCAGTTAGTGGTTGTTGAATGCGTGTTGCAGTAGTATCCAAGAATATGATTGAGCAACATCTGCAGTCACAGGCGACAGGGCCTCAAAGTTCTATTTTGCGAAGGTGTAGTCTGAAGGACATTGTCCTATTCTAGGTCTGTTCAAGTGCCTATACATGATAGCTGCAGATGTGTGGCTGTACTAATTGGAAGTTAGGCACGTGCTTAGTAAAGTCTTATCCTCTCTTCCATGGGTGGAAAATTAAGGAGGTAATGCATTACCCTGCACTCTTTTGTGCACCCAAAGATGATGAACATAACTTCGTTCTGCTTAGTTTCCAGTCATTCCTTTTGAGTATTGCTAAGAGTCAAGATCGCCAGTACACATTCAGTCACATACAAGACCAGCCCCTGGTAAAATAAACAGGATGACGTTCACACACTGACGAAATCAAAACCCTCACTCCAGACAGACCCTTCTGACTTTCAATACCGCCTGGTATACATGTTTATAGACGCAAGGCTGAGATCAATCCACCTTCTATGTAACTCATTTTATTGGTTCTCCCTACCTCTGAACACTGATTGACATTCGGCGTTGATTTGTTGACAAAACCATTATTAAAAAAGAATAGCGTATTTGCGTTGAACAACACTGGAGATAATGGTGAGTAGAGAACAAGCAAATAATTGGAGTACTGCTGTAAAGCTGGTAGCAAGAGCAAGTAGTGGGGTATAACTTACACTCCTACAAGGTATGGTGACTGCTTTATAAAAAAAGGAACACAACAAAATAATGACGTTTGGGCCTACATACGGCCTTCTTCTAAAAACGAGACTACAACAGTACATACAAACGGACAACGGAATAAAGATAAACTATACTACATCTAGAATGAGCGCCAAGTAAATCAAGAAGAAATAAAAAGAGGAATAAGAGATGAAGTGATAAAACGAAAGGGAGACGTGTTACATATAGGAGGATATAGATTGATAATATGTAAAAATTAGTAAGCCAAAACATGAGAACACCGTGGCAGGCCGTGGCGTTTTGTTGTTGCTTCAGTGGTACACGCACAACATTTAAATAACATCTTTCGTTGCAAAAGAGCCAGAGAAGTCCTAATAAAGAGGAAAGACGACGATGAGTTTAAGAAGCTGAAACATCAGGAAATCCAGAGGTACTCTGTTATATGCATTGTCAAGCCCAATTGCAGCAACGTAGAGTTCAAATCCTGCATAGAAACCCACACAGACCCCATGGGCAAAGATCGCACCTTTTACCCAAGTCTCTCTGTTTAGACGGTAACCCACTTACCCTGAGGGTAGGTAAAAGCAAACGCAGCCTTTCAGGGTGGTAGCTTATGTTCCTGGCAGTTATATTCTCCTACAACTGGTCCACTGTGTTTTGTGCGGTGATTACGCAATAGCCTTGTATTTTTGTATGGTCTTTGCAAGGTTTTGGCAGTGATATCAAGTAGCTAAGCAGGCAGTCTTCATTGACAGTGATATCAAGTAGTTGTGCAAGAAGTCTTCATTGACAGTGATATCAAGTAGTTGTGCAAGAAGTCTTCATTGACAGTGATATCAAGTAGTTGTGCAAGAAG
Organism: Megaustenia siamemsis; assembly: GCA_032433765.1. Classification (NCBI taxonomy): domain Eukaryota; kingdom Metazoa; phylum Mollusca; class Gastropoda; order Stylommatophora; family Ariophantidae; genus Megaustenia; species Megaustenia siamemsis. The sequence goes on from JAVIAB010000124.1 coordinate 34,300,259, forward strand.
TCTTCATTGACAGTGATATCAAGTAGTTGTGCAAGAAGTCTTCATTGACAGTGATATCAAGTAGTTGTGCAAGAAGTCTTCATTGACTGTGATATCAAGTAGCTGTGCAGGCAGTCTTCATTGATAGTGATATCAATTAGCTGTGCAGGCAGTCTTCACTGACAGTGGCGCACACAATGCCGCTATTATAGATTCGTGTTCATCATCATCAAGTACCGGGCCTGCTGGCGTAGTTGATCATTTCTCTCTCCACAACGTTCGATCTCGACAGTTATTTATCATTTCTGTTGTTGACCTTCTGCCAAACCAATCTTTTAAGCTGTCTGGTATCTTTATCCTTTGCTTCCCTCTATCTCTTCATCCCTCAATTTTTCCAGTTGTTACAATATATTCCAGTTTTTCTCTTCTCATTACATAGCCAAAAAATGATAATTGCTTCTTCCTAATATTGGAAATTAGCTCTCTTTTTGCTTTGGCCTCTTTCAGAACATTTTTATTACTCTTCTTAGCTGTCCATGGTATTCAATATTCTTCTGTAAAACCACATTTCTACAGACTCCAGTGATTTTCTTGTCCTATTGTCCATGATTCACATTCATATGTTAAGGCTGGCTCTACATAACATTTCAGAACACTTTTTCTTGTTTCTATTGTCAAAAATGGATTGCATAGAATCTTCCTCATTTTTTGGAAAGCTGCTTTTGCCTGAGCCATTCTGCATCTCACTTCTTTTGTACATCTTCCGTCTGAGGTTAACAAAGTTCCTAAACGTTTAAATTCATTAACCTGTTTTAATATTGTTCCACTTGTCACCACAATTTGCACTGAGGTGATTTTTATTTCTTCGTTGTTATCATTATTTCTGCCTTTTTGCTATTAAGGCTGAGTCCTTTATTTTTGCTTTCTTTCACTATAATGTCCAACATTTCTTGTAACTCATTTTCACTCTTAGCGATTAAGGTTGTACCATCAGCATACCTTACGTTATTTACATTATGACCTCCAATTGTTATTCCAGGCATGCTCCTTATGGATATTAAAATAATCTCATTATAATTTTTTTTTTAATCTGGTGACAGCACACAACCTTGTCTCACACCCTGTTTTATTAGTTGAAACGATTCTTGTTAGTTCCTCCAAATCACTAACAGACAAGTTGCCAGCGTTCTCGTAACTGAACCTATTGCCTCGCTTTGGACACGCCATAATGCATATTTGATCTCATCAACTTGTGAATAAACATCATCCTCCACTCTCAGGGATTACACTAGTTAGTGATGCTTGCTTAAACAACACCACGTCCCATATCTAGGGGGTCTCGGTAGCCGAGTTGGGAAAACCACCCGACTGGACTACCGACGTTCGGACAACCTGTGTTTGATTCCCGCTGGGAGCAGTGTGAATTGTACTCGTGGTTGGAAAAAAAAAATGCCCCCACAGTCGACCCAGCCGTTGGCAGAAATGGGTACCAGGGTATTACCCTGGGAAGGTGAGGAATGTCGCCTCGCATCTGAGTTTCGATGCTTGAGGCGACACTATACAGAAATCTCCGATCATTTCTGGATAGGCGGCCGAGCACATATTGGTGTAAACTCGCGTGTTAAGGCGCCGGTTCAATTCTCGTACTTTACCTTTACGTCCCATAACTACCTTGCTGTCTACCTGCTCTAGAAACTGTGTAGCACTCTGCCCTTGTTTTCGTCTAGGTAAGATGTCAGCTCTAGAAATCATCATCATTATGTGTCTTTCCGGTTGGCGTAGGCGATTCTGTCCCTCCACAATCTTCAATCCACCGTGCATCGTATCACTTCTGTTGTTGAATGTTTTCCATGCCATGGCACCATTCTATATTGTATTTTCTCTCTTTGTCGTTCGCGATCTCTCTTTTCTTGTATTTCGCCAGTTGTAACCAAGTATTCCAACTTTCCTCGTCTCATGATTTGCCCGAATAATGTTGATTGTTTCTTTCTGATGTTTTTTAAGAGCTCCATTTTTGTGTTGGCTTCTTTGAGAATTTCCTCGTTCGTCTTTGTCTTTTTAGCTGTCCAGGGGACATTCAATATTCTTCTGAGAAATCCTACCTTTGTGGCATCTAATCGTCTTTTCATTTGTTTATTTACTATGATTCGCTTCCATAGGTCATAATTGGCTCTATATAGCAGCGGTTAATTTTCTTTCTCGCTTCTATTGACATAGATTTGTTGTATGATACTTTTTTCATTTTCTGAAATGCTATTTTGGCCTGAGCTATTCTGCTTTTTATTTCTGTGGTGCATTTTCATCTGATGGTATTGTGCCCACGTATTTTAAACGTTTCACTTGTTTCAGAATTGTCCTGTTAATTTTTAAGCTGCATGAGGATGAGTCAAGAAGTCACGAACACAGTTATGCTTCACTGTACCATTCATATATCTATGAAGTTGACCTGAAAAGAACTTATAATGTAAGTACATAGTTAAAAACGATGTTTCTTGTTTGCCTCCTCATAGAATTCAGCTCAGTTTCTATCTTTCACTCTATCTAAGTATTCAAAAAATAAGGAAGATAATATGCAATCCATAATTTGACAATAGAAACAAGAAAAAGAGTTCTTAAATGTTATGTAGAGCCAGTCTTAACATATGGACGTGAATCATGGACAATAGGACAACAGACAAGAAAATCACTGGAGTCTGTAGAAATGTGATTTTATAGAAGAATGTTGAGAATACCATGGGCAGCTAAGAAGAGTAATGAAAACGTTCTGAAAGAGGCCAAAGCAAAAAGAGAGCTACTTTTCAATATTAGGAAGAAACAATCATTATTTTTTGGTCATGTAATGAGAAATGAACAACTGGAATATATTGTAACAACTAGGAAAATTGAGGGACGAAGAGATAGAGGAAAGCAAAGAGAAAAAAATACCAGACAGCTCAAGAGAATGGCTTGTCCGAAGGTCAACAACAGAAATGATAAATAACTGTCGTGATCGAAAGGTGTGGAGATACATGATCACCTACGCCTGCAGGCCTGGTACTTCATGATGATGATGATGACATTTGTAAAACATTGACTGCTGTTTTCATAATTTTCTTTACCCAACATTTGGAAATAGTTGGAGATATTGGAAGATAAATGCGATGCCATCTCGTGGGTTGACATTAGTTGCATGTTATAGAAGTTGCGATGGTGTGTGAGTAAATTCGAGGTAATGCGATCCCAAATATAAGTAAATGCTGTAATAGGAATACAAGCTGCGTTGGGATAAGGCGTGCGAAACGTTGAGATTGAGTAAAAAAATAACACAAACCGGATTACGTCGAGCTTACATTAATCATCATCATCATCATCATCATCATCATCATCATCATCATCACTGAGTTGAGTGCCGCTTCCGCATCGAAGGTTACATTAATAATGTATACAAATTAAATGCTGCTGACAGTTAAGTAAAACTAGAAATGCTGAGCTGTAGAATGAGTACATCAGATTGTAAACAACTGGAGTCATGTCTGCGAGGCAGTGTTTCTGTACCCATGAGGGGCTTCCAGAAGCTCGATAATATTCGAGAGCTCAGCTGACGACAGTGTGAGTTTTAGAATGCCCCTGAACATTTCGCTGGAGGCGAACTGAGAATATTTTGGCACTCAGGCTCCTAATATTCGGGTGTAAACAAAACTGACGTTTTTTATTATTTTTTTTTTTTTAGTGAACGTCTCTTTTTGACTTCGCTAGTATCATCAACACCGGTGAGGAGCTGATACCGGTGTCTACATCATTCAGGGACACATTCTCGTGTATTGTCACACTCGACAGGAAATGCAGGAAGGAGAATCTAGTTGTGGTTGATGCAGAGATCAACGGTCTCATTAGCGACAGCAACGACGAGGAAGATGCAGCCACCTATACAGACAGATCACACCTATGTCCACACCTATAATTGGTCAGGATTTGGGTAGCAGCAGCAGTTTTATAGCGAACACAGAAAACATCACAGGATTGTGCTGTTCTGAAACAGCTATGCCATGCTACCCTAGAATTGCCTTTAATGGGATTACTGTGACCACAAACCACTCTCCATGTGTGTGCCACGTATTTACTCCCCTGAAAGAAATTCTGAATATAACAACATCATGTGCCGTCTGTGATATTAATGACCACATACCAGGAGCCTCCACTATGATTGATACAACTGTTGCACCAAGCACTTCATCAGCAAAGCCATATCTATGGAATGTTCATCTGACATTGTTCTTGAATGATGTCCAAGTTAATGAGACATCAGAATCGTGTGGCGGCAGTTACAAGAAGGGAGCGGAGAACATCATCAATTGTGTTTTTACTAACTACAGGTCATGTGGCTTCTGTTGGATTGGAAATGATAACTTACCACCACTGTGTGTCTATATGTTTGGAATTGGAGTCATCAATGATGGCCTAACATCATAAAGTGCTACGACGATCATCATTTTCGGGAGGACGTAAACTCCCATGGTATATGGTGGATAGGCGGCAGGAACCATTGAAGGCTATGTCTGAAAAGTGTTCCTTCTTGCAGTTTCCTCATATTCCAAGTCCGGCTTGTTGCAGGAGCTACTGAGTTAAGTGCTCTGTGCACACCGTGAGCTGTGTGTCTCATCCGTTTTGATCCTGCTTCGATATCCCGCTGGTTTACGATGAATGATGATGTCGTATGACAGGGAACAGTTGGCTGTGTTCACTTTCTGCGCGGTTTCGCCTTATGTCTTTTGGCGTGTGCTGAGACTGCTACGATGGGGACTACAGTTACCTTTCTTTGTTTGGGAGATGAGTTAGTAATTCGGATGATTCCACTGGCACGGGCGGTTGAGCAATTATGGATTTTAATTCGTTTGCTGTGAGACCGAGGCCTTCCATAGCCAATAGCCAATAACAATAACAGACAGATCAGTAATACAACATCTAAGGAGTGCATAGGCATTTATAGCACGTTCTGCAAGCAGAACAATTAAAGAAGCAACGGTGTATGTCATGAGTAGCAAGACGATGGAGCCGACGGCAGTGACCAGAGTATTCATCTGGTTGAGATCACAAAACTACACCCACGTCTGTAAACAAATTGATTCGATGAACATGATAAGAAAAATGGAGGCAGGTTCTGCACGCAGGCAGTGGATCAAGTCATTGAAGAAGTCAACTTACGTAGAGTCACCTTTGTCTACGTTCCTGGTCATGCGGGAGTACGGGCGAAGGAGTAGACAGACAGACTCTATGCTGTCATCGTAGACAGTCAACCAATGGATCAAGCAGACGTCATCAATCTACGTTCCTGGTCATGTGAGAGTACGGGTGAAGGAGCAGACAGACAGACTCTATGCTGTCATCGGAGACAGTCAACCAATGGATCGAGAAGACGTCATCAATCCCCTAAGAGATGTTGGAAGGGCACATGGCTGCGAAGCTATGAATCCACATAACTGAAAAGGGTGAAAGAGATGGGATGAAAGATGGGCACAGCCAGAATCGAAAGACTTAGGGGGGGGGGGGAGGGGGCTAAGAGGACTTACTAACGAACACAAACCAGGAGTCTTCAGTTGCGGGGCGCTGGGGGACATGCTGAGGATGGGATCTGACCAATGGACAAGTTCGGAGCGCAATGATGATAACACACACATAACTCAATAACACTAGCTCGGCACTAAATACTATTCATACTTTCATACTTTCATACTTACAATCTGACTCACTTATGAACCTTAAAATGGCAGACATATAACACCGTGTTAAAAATATTTAAACAAAAAAACTTATCGCGACCATTTGAGTGAGTCACAACCCGGGCTTCATTTGATGCCGTGACCATTTGAGTGAGTTACAACCCGAGCTTCATTTGATGCCGTGACCATTTGAGTGAGTTACAACCCGAGCTTCATTTGTTGCCGTGACCATTTGAGTGAGTCACAACCCGAGCTTCATTTGTTGCCGTGACCATTTGAGTGAGTCACAACCCGAGCTTCATTTGTTGCCGTGACCATTTGAGTGAGTCACAACCCGAGCTTCATTTGTTGCCGTGACCATTTGAGTGAGTCACAACCCGAGCTTCATTTGTTGCCGTGACCATTTGAGTGAGTCACAACCCGAGCTTCATTTGTTGCCGTGACCATTTGAGTGAGTCACAACCCGAGCTTCATTTGTTGCCGTGACCATTTGGATGAGTCACAACCCGGGCTTCATTTGGCCAATCCAACATTCCCTCACTTCGGGCTATAACTACACCAACCTTTTGTCACCTACTGGCGTCATAACCGACTGGGCACGAAATCCCATTCATGTACACCTATTCTGTTGTGTGATACCTCGTTTTTGAAGACGACATGTGCAGGACTTTCAAGTCGTAGGTTCTTTAGTCCAGGGCCTGTATAAAGATACACACCGAAGTTTATCAGGCACCCTCCTTCCAAGGCCTCCCCTTTCTTTTCCTTTCAACTTACCCCACAAACCAAAGTTGTGTCCTAGGTGAGCACTTATTCATCACCAACGCTTCTAATATTGTACACTTCTTCCTCTTTACTTCCTCATCTGCCTTTCAGCGTCGAGGGGAGATATAATTTGCGGTCTTTTGCTCTTCTGTTCGCATCTGCTGCTGTTATGTTTCCTAGTGCTTCTAATATTCCATCGACCCATCTTTTTCGTGGTCGACCCTTGGGTCTGGTGTTCTCACAACGTTTGTTGAAGGCCTCGTTGTGTTGTGTTTTGTTCTTTCTGCCTTGTCACGTGGCCAAACCATTTTATCTGTTGTTTCCTTATATATTCTATGGCGGGGGCTATTCCTAGCTTTTTTCTCAATTCTTCATTTCTGATCTTATCTCTCAGACTGTTTCCTGCCATTCGTCTAACGCATTTCATCTCTGTAAAGGTTGTTTTTCTTATTGTTCTTGCATCTAGGGTCATCTTACACAATTGTACAAAATTATTAATTGTTACTGTACTATATAAATTGTCTATGAGCAAATCCAAAATGAATGATTCATACACACATACATTGCTGCAGTTTCTGGTCATCTTTGGGCCCGTCATCGGAAAAAAAACTGTTTTTATTTACAACATAGTGCATGGGGCCCAATTGTATATCTTTATGTTTTGAAATTTGAGCTAACTAAACCTATTCATTAGGTGCCTATTTCATATAAGGAACGCACTTTCCAAAATCCGTCTTCCCAAGTTAACCATATGGTGCTGTGCTACAATGAGTACCTGAGGTAGTATGGGCACTTATATACTACAATATAACAATATCAGTCAATGTTGACCGACACTTTTATTTCTTTAGAGGAAAAGGACATTGCAATAAGCGCTTAATTATGTGTTGATTAATGTATTTCCTGTGTGTGTGCCCGCACCGTTGTGCTACAAATGTCAGTCCAGGATCCTAGATGCAACGACAATAAGAAAAATTACCACTGCCGAGATAAAGTGTGTTAGACGAATAACAGGAAACTGAGAGATAAGAGCAGAAACGCATGACAAAAAGAAAAAAAAAAAAAAAAAAAGCTAGGAATAATCGCAGCCATAGGAAACATAGATAAACAAGAGATAAAATAGTTTGGTCAGGCGATATAGCTGAAAGAGCATAACACAACGGACCTTCAATAAACGTTGCGTGAATACCAGACCCAATGGCAGACCACGAAATAGATGGATTAACGGAATATTAGAAACGCTAGGAAATATAACAGCAGCAGAGGCTAACAGATGAGCAAAAAACCGCAAATTGTATCTCTAGTTGACGTTCAAAGGCAAATAAGGAAGGAAAGAAGTCTACGCAAGTTACCGCCCTTGTCCTGCACATAAACTGTTTCCCATACTGTGCTTGCATTATTTTTAAAATCACAGCTGGTTTAACATTTTCTTGTGCAAGAAACTGGATTACTCACCGCTGTCCACAGCCAACGAAACACTGCAAGCCGTTAATTTCGCATCAACTTGTGTGTCAGATACGTGCTCCAGAATGATTAGGGCACGTCCCCTACTAATTTAATCGTGCTCAGACTATTATTAATCGATTAATTACCTACGGGAGTCTTGTTCAACCGTAAACCACAAACTTTTATATAAAGACGATTGTCCGAACTGATTGTTGACGGATTCATCTCGCTGCCTCAACGACTAAACATAGAAAGATTACATTTGAAGAGTGTTTCTTATTTTATGGAGGCAGTCAATAAGAAGATATTTTTTCCAAAACTAAAGGAATGAAAATGTGTACCATGTCTTGCTATATCTGGGAGCAGCGATAGCTCAGTGGTTAGTGAACTTGACTACAAAGGACAAGAGGTAGGGTTCGATCCAAATCGACGGCTCCGGGTTCACCCAGCCTTAAATTGGTACCGGATTTTTTCTGAGAAAGTAAAGCGGCACGGGTGTAATACCGACCACATTACCCCAAAAATCATGTGCCGAAGGTCTATAAATAGTATGGTCACTATAGCTTGTTTCATAACTCGTGCCCAACTTTTAAAATCGATAGCTTTTTAACCAGTTGTTGTAAGTTGTTAAAAATTTGCATGTAAAGTTATAATGATTAGAACCCAACAGGGAATTAATTTCATAAAAAAAAACATTTGGTTATTATTGTTGCTTATTTGATTTATATAAATTTATAACGACCCATTGATGTAGTCAAAACTTAATGTTTACAGTATTTTAAGTTAAAAATAGCGAGTAAAAATCCATACACTGTAAAATTGACGTGTTCGCACGCTTTCACCGTGGTTTTTTGACACAATTAGACACTTGTAAAAAACACGAGAAATTGTGTTTTCCATTTCTGTTCATTCAGAGGTGAAGACGTGGAACGATAACATTTATCATGAGTCTTAAAATGAAATTCTGCAGTTTACAAAACATCGCAATAAAAATGTATGACTATTTTTGCAAAGAGGCTAAACGAGGAAGATAATTTCATTCTTTAGAAAACCCTGATAATAGGACAAGACACATTTTGGATTTATCTAAACGGTCATTTAATCGCTGGATTCAAGCACGTGACCGTCAATGTTCAAAATATACAAAATCACAAGGAAGAGCAAAAATGTTGGATAATTTCGACAGTGAACTTATTAGAAGTGAAATTCGCATAATGTTGGGTATGAATGAAACTGTTACAATAAGAAAATTAAAAGTATCGCTGAAAAAGAACAACAGTATTGAAATATCAAAGTCTACATTATGGAGGAATGTGAGAGCTGCAGGCTTTACATCCAAAAAGTATTCCAATGGACGAAACATCATCTGTGAGAAGCCACATATAGTAGTCATGAGAAGCAAGTACTTACGTGAAGTAAAAGAGGTGCGCAAGCAAGGTTATGATATTGTGTACTTGGATGAAACATGGATCAATGCTCACCACACTAACCAAAGGGAATGGCAGTCATCAGATGGAAAGATTAAGAGATTAATACCTAGCAGCAAAGGACAGCGCTTGATAATTGCTCATGCAGGTAGTCGACAACATGGACAAATACAGAATGCAGAGCTCATTTTTCTTTCAAAATCCATAGACAATCGGGATTATCACTCTGAGATGAATGGTCACATATTTAGACATTGGATTGAAAATTCTGTTCTCCCATCACTAGATCGACCATCTTGCCTAATAATGGACAATGCAGCGTACCACAACATTGTTGCACTTGAAGATAAAGTCCCGACGTCATCCAGTACAAAAGATGCTATTAAGATATGGCTCACAAAGGAGCACATACAATTTAATAACATGTACTTAAAACCTGAATTACTATCTCTATTAAAGCAAAAACAGAGGACAAAGATTTTTCAAATAGATAAGATTATCCAAGAGCACGGTCATATAAGTTTGAGGCTGCCACCTTACCATGCTCATTTAAATCCAATAGAACTAATCTGGGCAAAATTAAAAGACAAGTGGCAGATGAAAATACAACATTCAAAATATGCGATGTAAAGACTCTTGCTAATCTCGCTTTATTAAATATAGACAAAGATTATTGGGCTGAATGTGAAGACCACGGCTTAAAACAGGAAGAGGAATATTGGAAAAATGATGGTTTGTGGAATGTTCAACCCCAAACAGTTATTAATCTTTTAGACTCGTCTGATTCAGAATGAAAGTATATAGCCCCCACAATGTTGGCTCCTATATTACCTTAAATTAGTTCAACAAACGGTCCTTTTCAGGACCACACAACTATGAAAATTGGACATACAGGTATACCTTGATATTATCGTCCGTCCTCGAACTGAGAAGACAATAATTCTCCTGGTATTTCCCCATTACGGCCACGCCTTTACCTAGTGAAAATTAATCATAGACCAGCAACTACGGTAATTTCTATTATTTAGGGGTTCACAATTTACAATTTTGACAAACATCAAAGAAATTCGCCGCTTTAAGAAAACTGCAGCTGCAAGATATTTGTTAAATATACATTTAAAGGGTCTTTTGCATTCTAATAACATTTGGAAAATTTCAACAGTTTTTAAGAAACGGTTACTGAGTAATAGCGTTTTGAAGTTGGGCACGTGATTTGAAACGAGCTTAACACCATATTCTCTATACGCCACTTGGCGTGACGGGGCACTTTACTTGTTTTTTTACTTGCTATATCTTCTGTTTATATTCTTTATATTAAGACTACCAGATCACCCCAAAGCCTACCCTAATATACATGTTTATATGGTTCCTGATTTTTGAAGTAATCGACGTATTTGTAAATTTTAATCCGTAAGTAATCTGTAATCCAAAGGAGATTTTTGGGGGAACTAAAATGTATGCAGTCTGTGGAACAGTTCAATACCTTAGCGAAGCACAGGTATCTAATCTTTGTATACCTACATTTTAGACATACCGCCGTACTGAAAGATAACATCCGTACTTCAGCAGGTCAGAAGTCGAAACGTGTTAAATAATAATGTAAATGTTAACGCTAACAGATAAAAATTAGCATTTCCCTGTGTCAGTAGTAGTATATAGACTAGGCTAGAATAGATCACATAATGGGAGATAAAGATATAGCTTGGGTCGGATAGCTTACTAGTTTACCCATAGTTAAATGTAAAATAGCAGTGGCATAAGTATAACAGATATATAATAATGTATATTGCTAGTTTATGAGGGAAAGGAAAATTCCCAGCTGCTATTGAAAAGGTGTCAGGATAGAGGTAACATAACTTGACCCATCATATGTCTAGAAATGAGGTTGATCAAGGGTAGTTCAGGTTTATGAGAGAGGTGTCACTCTTAGAGTTCATGGTCGCGTTATTTTTTAAACTCAAAGGTTAACTAAATGTCAAGATGGAGTTTTTGTTTTCAGAAAGTCATCTCTAAGTGAAGTTCACAGTCACCAATTGACTGAGAGATAACAGCGCAGAGACTGAGCCAATAAAGTATGCAAATAAGACAGGTATTTAACTTCATGAATCACCAAGAAAAGAAGAACAAGAAAAAAGAACAAAATGAAGTAGAGAAGATTTAGAAATGTAAATAGAAGAGCTTAGTCTTGCTTCCGCCGAACTGCCTGAAAGGTGACGTGTGGGACTTCCACAAGTTCTTCTCCTCTTCTACCTTTTTAGCTCCCAGTGGAGCATAGGTCTTCAACAAACACTTTCCAAGTCATTCTGTTTTTTGCCATTCTTTTAAGATCATTCCATGTCTTCCCCATCATCTTCATCTCTGCTTCTACTGTCTTCTCCAAGAATTCCTTGGTCTTCCTCTCTGTCTTTTCCCCTGGGGATTCCAAAAAAGGGTCTGTTGTGTAATACTCTCAGTTGGCTTCCGTAGTGTGTGTCCTATCCAGCGCCATCGTCTTCGCTGTATCTCTTTATCCGCTGGTGTTTGACTGGTACATTTACATAATTCTATGTTAGTGATTTTGTCCTGCCATTTCCATCCTTTTATCCTGCGTAAGCATCCATTAATGAAAGTCTGTATCTTCGTGATTGTCAATTTTGTTGTTCTCCATGTTTCACAGCCATATAATAGGACTGCCTTAACATTTGAGTTGAAAATTGTTATTTCTTCCACAAGTTACATTTTATCAAATGGAAATGTAGAAGGAAGATGCAGAGATAAGTCAGTCAGTAATAACGTAGTTTAGTTGAGAAGTGTTTCAAGTAGATTCAGAGGTTTTGTGCTCCAGAGAACAATAGTAAGTAGATTAAGAGTAGCATTGAATACATTAGAAGCCTAGATAGCTCAGTGGTTAGTGAACTGGACTACAAAGGGCAAGGGGTAGGATTCGATCCCAACCGACGGCTTCCGGGTTCACCCAGCCTTAAATGGGTACCGGATTTTTTCTGGGAAAGTAAAGCGGCACGGGAGTAATACCGACCACATTACCCCGAAAATCATGTGCTGAAGGTTTGTAAAATTTATGGTCACTAACACCATATTCCCTATACGCAACTTGGTGTGACAGTGCTCTTTACGTTTTTTATTGAACAAATTAAGACATGGAGATAGAATAGAAGTGTAACGCAAGACGAGCTGTGAATGAAAGAATTATAAATGTTACAGTCAATAGGTACAAAGTTATGGCTCTATAACTGTCGGTGCTAACCTCTAGAACTCACCTAAATAAAGAATATTGATATTATCATTTGTTATGTACTCCAGTGATACATCATGTGTCCAACCGATGGTAAATAAACTTGAATAAACACTCTTCATAGTCTGTGATTGTTGATTACGTCATGACTTTATTAATACGTTGTGCTGTGATCTATGTGAACTCTCTCTTATCAAATTAGTTAGCAGTAGTATCCAGTCACAAAATGAATAAGAAACAAACTTATACGATACTGGCGCAATGTATATTTTTACAAGCGAAGAACGCGTACAATCATTTGACACAGAATTGACATCAATAATAAATACAATTGATATGTTTGACGATCAAATATTTAGGTTTTTAAAATAAGAATAGTCCGTCTTTTATGTAGCTATCCTCGTACGAGTATATTTGCACACTGCTCTAAATTAGAGAGACTCAATGTGTTTTTAATAATTGCATTGTTTTTGAAAGAAAATGTAATTATTTGCATATAGGGTCCTTGTCCATTGATTTTTTATTCCATTGATTGTTTATTCATATATAGGGTCCTTGTCCATTGATTTTTTATTCCATTGATTGTTTATTCATATATAGGGTCCTTGTCCATTGATTGTTTATTCATATATAGGGTCCTTGTCCATTGATTGTTTATTCATATATAGGGTCCTTGTCCATTGATTGTTTATTCATATATAGGGTCCTTGTCCATTGATTTTTTATTCCATTGATTGTTTATTCATATATAGGGTCCTTGTCCATTGATTTTTTATTCCATTGATTGTTTATTCATATATAGGGTCCTTGTCCATTGATTGTTTATTCCATTGATTGTTTATTCATATATAGGGTCCTTGTCCATTGATTGTTTATTCATATATAGGGTCCTTGTCCATTGATTGTTTATTCATATATAGGGTCCTTGTCCATTGATTGTTTATTCATATATAGGGTCCTTGTCCATTGATTTTTTATTCCATTGATTGTTTATTCATATATTGGGTCCTTGTCCATTGATTGTTTATTCATATATAGGGTCCTTGTCCATTGATTGTTTATTCATATATAGGGTCCTTGTCCATTGATTGTTTATTCCATTGATTGTTTATTCATATATAGGGTCCTTGTCCATTGATTGTTTATTCCATTGATTGTTTATTCATATACAGGGTCCTTGTCCATTGATTGTTTATTCCATTGATTGTTTATTCATATATAGGGTCCTTGCCCATCGATTGTTTATTCATATATAGGGTCCTTGTCCATTGATTGTTTATTCATATACAGGGTCCTTGTCCATTGATTGTTTATTCATATATAGGGTCCTTGTCCATTGATTGTTTATTCATATATAGGGTCCTTGTCCATTGATTGTTTATTCATATATAGGGTCCTTGTCCATTGATTGTTTATTCCATTGATTGTTTATTCATATATAGGGTTCTTGTCCATTGATTGTTTATTCATATATAGGGTCCTTGTCCATTGATTGTTTATTCATATATAGGGTCCTTGTCCATTGATTGTTTATTCATATATAGGGTCCTTGTTCATTGATTGTTTATTCATATATAGGGTCCTTGTCCATTGATTGTTTATTCATATATAGGGTCCTTGTCCATTGATTGTTTATTCATATATAGGGTCCTTGTCCATTGATTGTTTATTCATATATAGGGTCCTTGTCCATTGATTTTTTATTCCATTGATTGTTTATTCATATATAGGGTCCTTGTCCATTGATTGTTTATTCCATTGATTGTTTATTCATATATAGGGTCCTTGTCCATTGATTGTTTATTCATATATAGGGTCCTTGTCTATTGATTGTTTATTCATATATAGGGTCCTTGTCCATTGATTGTTTATTCATATATAGGGTCCTTGTCCATTGATTTTTTATTCCATTGATTGTTTATTCATATATTGGGTCCTTGTCCATTGATTGTTTATTCATATATAGGGTCCTTGTCCATTGATTGTTTATTCATATATAGGGTCCTTGTCCATTGATTTTTTATTCCATTGATTGTTTATTCATATATTGGGTCCTTGTCCATTGATTGTTTATTCATATATTGGGTCCTTGTCCATTGATTGTTTATTCATATCTTCTACTTCATCTCCTGTGTTCGCCCGACGATTACTATTCTTCTTTGTCTGCACTTTAACATGACTTCCCGAGAACGTTGAAGCGCTGTGTCGTAGTTTACAACTTATGTGATATATGCATGTTTGAGCCAGTAACATCCGTCTTCAAGAAAACTTGTGTAGTTAGAGATTTGTCTTCCCTTTTGATCCTTACTGCATTGGCTACAGTGATTCCCAAAGTGTGGGTCGCGGCTCCCTGGGGCGGCGCCAACTTTTGCAAGGGCACCGATGCAACGATATTGTTGTGTGCCTATTCAGCTGTGTAGTACATACTTTTTAGTACATAGACACTTGCTTATACAGGATCGTTGTAATTCTATCGCCAGTTAACATCTTTTATTGTTTATCAAGGAATCAGAGTTTACCCGACTTGTACGAACGGCACCCTCGGTATATATCAACTAATTCTATTGTAACTAATTCTATTGTAACTAATTCTATTGTAACTAATTCCAATGTTACAAATTCTATTATAACTAATTCTATTGTTACTAGTTCTATTTTAACTAATTCTATTGTAACTAATTACATTGTAACTAATTATATTGTAACTAATTCCATATAAAAGAAAGAAATTGATGAAGAAAAGGGAGCTGTGAATATGAAAAGTTTGGGAACCACTGGGTTAAACTATTTTCAAACCCATTACGGAGAGGTATTGTGGGATCTTTACCAGTTATGATTCACTGTTCCTGGTATAATCAGACAATTCTGTGTCGCCGACCAATTTCAACACAGGTTCTTTTAGACGATTTTACATAATCTATATAAAACAATATCTTGTTTACTTTGGTGCATAGATTAAGGTAAAGTCATTATCTATATTGAATTGGTTACATTTTAGTCTGCACGTTTGACAGGTAAACGTTGCTTAACAGTAATTAAAATTGTACTGGAATATGAATATTCGTAACCAACATTTCTTTTTCAAAGACATACATGCATAACTGCCTTATAATGCTTTAATTGTTTATGTACGTATATCAAGGTGCTCGTACGGTCTGTGAAAAGAGAACTTCCATAAGCCGTGTCATATAAGACCACTATAAATGTTATTCCCCAGGACAACTGCCCGACTCTCATCTGTGACCTTCGTGACAGATCTGGGATAAGACAATGAGCGGGGTCTTAAGTTACACTCTGTACGTGCAGTCTGTTTGACCAAGTTTGTTCGAGAACTCGTTGAGCCACTTTCCCACTAGAAGCGTTGTTTGCGTCACCCAGATCTGGTTTCCTGCTGTGTTCGGCTCGATTGTATCTGGAGATCACGAAGACCTGATGGCCGCTTGTACCACATTCTGTCATCAATGGTTCGTAAATAGGAAAAGGGTACATATTAGAAAGAGATACGGGGTTATAACTATATACGAACTAAGACGGACTTTCTCAGAAATATTCCCACATATATTACTAATGTGTAACGTTTTGCACATTATGAATTATGTATTCAAACTCAATAAAGGCACACACACACACACGTGCATGTTATATCCATGCTACGCCACAGGATTTAACTTCCTTTAAAATTCAATGAGAAATGTATAAACCAATCCAATGTCAGGCACCACCCAGTAAAAACAATTATCCCTACTGAAGGTCTACACTGATTCTGTGTTGTCCTTCACCTATGTAAAGATATAACTATATCCCTTTTTCCTTTTCTATTTATTTATTTTTCCTCTTTTCTTCCTTTCGAATGAGTTTCGTAGAATGTCTTTAATGAAGGCAGCCTTGGGTCAGACCGAACAGCTTATGTTCTTATCTTTCAGACCAGCTGCATGTGGGTACATCCTTGCTGTGATGTGTGATAGGTATGTCACTGTGATTCCCAGGAGGACGCCCGATTAGATTGTCGCTACACTGCCTCTTTACACATTTATAGAGACCACATTTTGATTTAAAAAAAGTAAACGGCACGAAGAACATATTGTACTTATGAAGAACATATTTCTAAACCAGACAGCAAATTAATGATAATGTATTATCACTCGGTAATCTATTGAGAACGTGTGGAATCATTGATTTAATTCTTACATTAAGTGAATCATTTCTAACACAGGTAGTTAATACCATTTTCCCACAATGGGCCAGTGAAATTAAACAAGGAAAAAAAAATTGAGTGTTAATTTTATTCTTTCCTACCATGGGGTGGGGAAAGCGAGAAAGAGGGGGGGGGGGTGAAATTACAAACCCACACCCGACATTATAAATTCACTGAACGTGCGACCCATATTCTCCAAACCGATAGTACTCAAGGCAGACCTCAGTAACTGGATGAACGCCGTAATGACAGTTGACAACATATAGATTAAAACCAAAATATTTTTAGCACCTCACCACAGAGGTACTTTATTTTGAAAAAAAAAAAAAAAAAAAAAAAAAAAAAAAAAAAAATATATATATATATATATATATATATATATATATATATATATATATATATATATATATGTATTATGTGGAATCTGAAACAAATCAATTTCCTGTGTTTTCCAATGTTACGTTCTAAATTAATGACGTATAGGCTCTTGAGATCAACATCACCATGTGCCATATCATCATCATCATCATCATCATCATCATCGAGTGCCTTCTCCGCAACGAAGGTTGGATACCATGGAGCGCCATTCTGCTCTGTCTATTGCTTTGATGGTGCAGGTTGCCCATCTTTTGACGTTACTCGTCCATGTTAGTCTTGGTCTACCTATGCCTCTTTTACCTTGTATTTTCCCCTCCAGGATTACTTTTAGTAGTAGGCTGTTGGGTCTTTTAACATGGCCCAAAATTCGCATTTGTTTTGTTTGAATTGTGTTTAGTAGTTCTCTTTTCATTTTTAGTTGTTTTAAGACTTCATCGTTTGTTTTCTTTTCCTTCCATCCAATTCTACCTATTCTTCTATATATCCACATTTCAAAGGCTTCAATTCTCTGTTCTGTTTTCTTGTATAATGTCCATGTTTCTGCACCATATAGGAATGTTGAGAAGACATAACATTTTGCTATTCTTAGTTTTAGCCCTGGTGTTATTTGTGTCATATTTGATGCGAAAGTCGCTACAGAACGTCATTCTACTGTCTCTTGTCTTGAAAGTAACATATTACAAGTTTTCTAGGCCTACTATTGTCAAATCAAACTGAACGGCAAAAGAAAAGAAAAAAAAAAAACTTTTCCTAGGGATTCTACAAAATCCACAATCAATTATGGTTGACGGAGGCTACTACTATTGTCAACCACTTTGTGTATAAAAAGAAAACAACCAATATGTTACGTTCCTCGTTTATGTCCAGTGTATCTTATTTGCCTTGCTTGAACTATATCCAATGAATATTTCTTCAATGTCAGCAGCATCTGAGCTCTGTCTACCCAAATCTTTCCACTCATCTTTAAATCCACATTTCCAGTGTCTTATTATTCTTTTTCTTTATTATGCTAAAAATAAAAAATGTGGAGAATTTTTTTTTACAAGAAATGTTGGACATTATAGAGAAACAAAACAGAAATAAAGGACTCAGCCTTAATATCACTGTGCTAGCCATGGCTCATATCTTGTTGTGTTTCTGTTCTAGCCATGGCTCATATCTTGATGTGTTTCTGTGCTAGCCATGGCTCATATCTTGATGTGTTTCTGTGCTAGCCATGGCTCATATCTTAGCGTGTGTGTATGCAGGCCATGGCTCATATCTTGGTGTGTGTCATGTTAGTCATATCTCATATATTGGTGTGTCCTTGTTAATCATGTCTCATATCTTTATGTGTGTATATGTTTAGTCATATCTTAGTGTGTATCTGTGTTAGTCATGTGTCATATCTTTGTGTGTGCAGGTTTGGGTTAGATATCTCATATATTTGTGTGCATGTTTATGTTAGTCATATCTCATATCTTTGTGTGTGCATATCTGTGTATGTCACATCTCACATCCTTGTGTGTGCATGCCTATGTTGATCATATCTCATATCTTTGTGTGTGCATGTCTATGTCAGTCATATCTCATATCTTTATGTGCATGTTTATGTTAGTCATGTGTCATATATCTTGATGTGTGTCAGTGTTAGTCATGCCTCGTATCGCTGTGTGCAAGTCTGTGTTGGTCACATCTCCTATCTCTGTGTGTGCATGTCTGTGTTAATCACCTCTAGTGACTCGGGCAGATGGTGCTCGTAAACCTGGGAGGGCCGACCATCTAAGGGCAGAATTCCCCTACAGAAAAGATCATCTGCTGCCTTGCAGGAAGATTGGGGACAATCAAAGGCTAAGGAATGCAAACCTGAATAAAATGCTGGCCGAAATCGGATGCACTGGGCCACAGCGCAGAACACAGTGCAACGTTTTAACGGGTGTTCAAACAGAGTGGATCTGGCGGACTCTAATTGTGATGTGCTGCCTGTGGGGGCGATCAACACAGTTAACCTGACAGCTGACTTCATGTTAGAGTCTGGAATCCTACTCTGATTGAGTCCTGATCGCAGATATATATATATATATATATATATATATATAGAGAGAGAGAGAGAGAGAGAGATAGAGAGAGAGAGAGAGAGAGAGAGAGAGAGAGAGAGGCGAAAGATGTACAAAATAGATGAGATGCAGAATGGCTCAGGCAAAAGCAGCTTCCCAAAAATTAGGAAGACACAATGCAATCCATTTTTGACAATAGAAACTAGAAAAAGAGTTCTTAAATGTTACGTAGAGCCAGTCTTAACTTATGGATGCGAATCATGGACAATGGGACAACAGACAAGAAAATCACTGGAGTCTGTAGAAATGTGGTTTTACAGAAGAATGTTGAGAGTACCATGGGCAGCTAAGAAGAATAATGAAGATGTTCTGAGAGAGGTCAAAGCAAAAAGAGAGCTAATTTCCAATATTAGGAAGAAACAATCATCATTTTTTGGCCATGTAATGAGAAGAGAAAAACTGGAAAATATTGCAACAACTGGAAAAATTGAGGGACGAAGAGATAGAGGGAAGCAAAGAGAAAAAATAGCAGACAGCTTAAAAGATTGGCTTGGCAGAAGTTCAACAACAAAAATGATAAATAGCTGCCGAGATCGAAAGTTGTGGAGAGACATGATCACCTACGCCAGCAGGCCCGGTACTTGATGATGATTATTGTTTTCTGTTGTCTTATTCACAGTCCATGTTTACGATTCATATAATCGTGCTGAATGGAAACTGGAATTTCCCTGTTCCTAATTTTAGATTTGACCACGATTATTTGGATGTTTAAAAATGTCTTGTCCTGTTAAAGTAATTTTAGCCATCTCTATTCATTTGCTTGTGGTCTGTGTTATCTTGGACATTAAAGTGAAGGAAAATAAAAATAAAGGACCCAGCCTTAATAGCAAAAAGACAGAAGTAATGTAGCAACAATTAAAAAGACGTCACTGCCATGCGCAATAAAGACAAGTGGAACAATATTAAAACAGGTAAATGAATTTAAATATCTGGCAACAATGTTAATCTCAAATGGTAGATGTACAACAGAGGTGAGATGCAGAATGGCTCAGGCAAAAGCAACCTTCCAAAAAATGAGGAAGATAATGTGCTATTCATTTTTCACAATTGAAACAAGAAAAAGAGTTCTTAAATGTTATGTAGAGCCAGTCTTAACATATGGATGTGGATCATATACAATATGACAACAGACAAGGAAATCACTGGAGACTGCAGAAATGTGGTTTTACAGAAGATTGTTGAGAATACCATGGACAGCTGAGAAGAGTAATGAAAACGTTCTGAAAGAGGTCAAAGCAAAGAGAGAGCTAGTTTCTAAAATTAGAAAGAAACAATCATCATTTTTTGGCCATACAATGAAAAGACAGCAACTGGAATATATTGTGACAACTGTGAAAATTGAAGGACAAAGAGATAGATGGAAGCAAATATAGAAGATACCAGACAGCTTAAGAGAATGTCATTGTAGAAGGTCAACAACAGAAATGACAAATAACTGTCGAGATCGAAAGTAATAAAGAGACATGATCACCTACGCCAGCAAGCATGATACTTGATGGTGATAATTATTCTTTTACTTGGGAGCCGCGATAGCTCAATGATTAGTGAACTGGACTACTAAGAACTAGATGTTGGGTAGATCTTGATCCACTGCTTCCGGGTTCACCCAACCTTAAATGGGTATCGGAATTTTTTGGGTGAAAGTAAAGCGGTACGAGCGTAATACTGACTACATTACCCCCAAAAATCATGTGCCGAAGGGCTATAAAACATATGGTACTTAACACCATATTCCCTATAGGCCACTTGGCGTGATGTGGCTCTTTATCTTTTACTTTACAATCTTGAAAGGGTACCCTGGTTGGAAAAACCATCCGACTGGCTACATAAGTTTGGACAACCCGTGTTCGATTCCCGTTGGAAGCTGTATGAATTGTACTCATGGTTAGAAAAAAAATACCCCCACGGTGGACCCATCCGCTGGCAGAAATTGGTACCAGAGTATTACTCTGGGAAATTGAGGAATACCGCCTCGCATCGTGAGTTTGGATGCTTGAAGCGGCGCTATCCAGAAGTCTTCGAACACTTGGATGAAAACTCGCGTGCTAAGACCCTGATTCAAGTTTCATACATTACTTTTACTTGCAAGGCCTTAAAGAAGAAATGGCAGAGTTGATTGGATATAGAAGCGAAAAAAAGAAGAAGAAACGTGGAAACAACACTGAATCAAAAAAGAAAAATTCGAAATAGTAAAATAAATTTCTTGGACACTTAAAGAGGCATAATAACTTGATAAAGGTGAGCTTGGCAGTTTAACTTACAAGATAGACAAGGCAGCGGCAAACAAAATTAAAGTGAACTGATATCAGGAGTTGGACAGAAAAACGTATGACGGGGTGCACCATCAAGGGATCCATGGAAGCCAAATGTTTCTGTGCGAAGACCCAAGAAGGTGATGACAAGTGGAGCGCTGATGTGAACGTTCTTAACTTCAGGTGGTGGTTGTATAACAAAAGTGAGACGCAGAATAGCTCGGGCAATAGCGGCATTACAAAGAAAGGAATTGATGCGTAACCAATTTTTGGCAAAGCAATAATACGAAGAAGGTAGCCACCATCAAGGTATGTGGAATAAATCACAAAAAAGTGGAACGTTTGAAGAAATTACCAAGAGGAAAAGTCGAATAGCGGGATTAGCAGACATCAGAGTGAAAGGACAATAAGTAAAGCAAACACATATGAACAATACGAAAATACTGTCAGCATTCGACATCACAAGGAGCCGCGATAGCTCAGTGGTTAGTGAACAAGACTACAAAGAACAAGAGGTAGGGTTCGATCCCCAGCATTCGACATCACAGGAAGCCGCGATAGCTCAGTGGTTAGTGAACAAGACTACAAAGAACAAGAGGTAGGGTTCGATCCCAACCGACGGTTTCCGGGTTCACCCAGCCTATAATGGGTACCGGATATTTTACTGGGAAAGTAAAGCGGTACGGGCGTAATAACGACCATATTACTCCAAAAATCATGTGCCGATGGTCTCTAAAACCTAAGGGCACTAACACCATAATCTTTGTACGCCACTTGGCGTGACGGGGTACTTTACTTTTTTTTAAATTTGACATCATAGAAAGAGAAAAACATAGAGTGGGTTGTATCATTGCTCCAGAACACGCAAAGAATATTCTAGAAAGAAAATGTTACTCAGAACCAGAGTAATAGAAGAAGACAAAAAAAAAAACAATGTATATACAAATGTATGCGCATTGCAGCAACAGCGGAAATGCAGTGAAAAAATCTACGAAACACTAAATTAAATTGTCAACAAGATTGATAAAAGCGACGATACGTTGGTGATGGGAGACTGTAATAGAAGGTTGTGGAAATAGAACAGCGCGAATAAAGATATCCTGAGATTCTTTGATGATATGACGGTTGAAAGAAATGAAAATGGAAGCAGACTGCCAGAACTATGTAAAAAAAAAAACACCAAAAAAAATATTTGTTTATTGCCAACCGTGATTTAACCATAGAGTGGAAAAAATAAACCTGGTACAAGTGGTAAAACATAACCTGGTACAAGTAGTAAAACACAACCTGGTACAAGTGCTAAAACACAACCTGGTACAAGGGGTACAACACAACCTGTAACAAGTGGTACAACACAAACTGTAGAAGTCAGATAGGTTTTATACAAACAAGAAAATAGAACAATCAAAGAGTAACGACAGCAGAGCTGTCCCTTATGTAACAGACAACACAGATCATACAATGGTTATGATCACACTCAGATGGTCAGAAACAAAGAGAAGATACAAAAGTTAAAAGAAACAAGAAAACAGACAATAAATATTCATTCTCGTGAATTCATAAACACTGAACCCAACATCATGAAAGAAGAAATCGAAGATGTATTAAATATGCACTAAGAAATAAAGCACCGGAGATAGACAACATACCAGAAGAAATAATAGCAGAAGCAGCAGGAAATTCAGGAGTCACATGGTTGAACAGAATATTCAGTGCAGCATGGCAACAATAGAAAGCTTCAGAAGACTGGCATCATCGTACTAATATAGAAAAAGAAATAGCAAGAGAGACTGCAATCAATATAAAGGTATCTCTCTACTCAGATATGTGGCAAATTTTACGCCAAAATTATGCAAAAAAAGGCTATGACCAATTATAGGGCTAGAGATCAGCGACTCTGAAATGGAGTTCTGGAAAAATAGAGGATGCACTGACATACTATTCCCCCTAAAGCAGCTATCAGAAAAGACATAACATAACATAATTAAAATGTGTAAGTGGCTTTCATAGACCATTCGATAGAATACAATTATGCGAGATAATAACAACATACGGAGTAATCTAACATCTAACCAACCTATGTAAGTCTCTACATTAACAACTGCTGCAGAAACAAGAGATAGATAAGTAAGAGACAGAATAGTGCCCCTTGGTAGCTAACCATCGATGCGGAGACGGCAAAAAGTGGTGATAATGAGAAGGGTTGGACTATATTGTGACAATTGGAAAAAAACTGAAAGAAGAAATAATAGAAGGAATTATATTGGGACAATTGGAAAAACTGAAGGAAGAAATAAGAGAAGGAATTATTTTGTGACAATTGGAAAAACTGAAGGAAGAAATAATAGAAGGAATTATATTGTGACAATTGGAAAAACTGAAGGAAGAAATAAGAGAAGGAATTATATTGTGACAATTGGAAAAACTGAAGGAAAAAATAAGAGAAGGAATTATTTTGTGACAATTGGAAAAAAACTTAAAGAAGAAATAATAGAAGGAATTATATTGGGACAATTGGAAAAACTGAAGGAAGAAATAAGAGAAGGAATTATTTTGTGACAATTGGAAAAACTGAAGGAAGAAATAATAGAAGGAATTATATTGTGACAATTGGAAAAACTGAAGGAAGAAATAAGAGAAGGAATTATATTGTGACAATTGGAAAAACTGAAGGAAGAAATAAGAGAAGGAATTATTTTGTGACAATTGGAAAAACAAAACTGAAAGAAGAAATAATAGAAGGAATTATATTGTGACAATTGGAAAAACTGAAGGAAAAAATAAGAGAAGGAATTATTTTGTGACAATTGGAAAAACTGAAAGAATAAATAATAGAGGGTGTTATATTGTGACAATTGGAAAAACTTTAGGAATAAATAATAGAGGAAATTACATTGTGACAAGCGGAAAAAAAAAACTGAAAGAAAGAAATAATAGAAGGAATTATATTGTGACAATTGGAAAAGCTGAAGGAATAAATAATAGAGGGAATTATATTGTGACAATTGGAGAGACTAATGGAAGAATTAATTGAAGCAATTATCATCATCAAGTACCGGGCCTACTGGCGTAGGTGATCATGCCTCTCCACAACTTTCGATCTCGGCAGCTATTTATCATTTCTGTTGTTGGCCTTCTGCCAAGCCATTCTCTTAAGCTGTCTGTTATTTTTTTCTCTTTGCTTCCCTCTATCTCTTTGTCCCTCAATTTTCCCAGTTGTTACAATATGTTCCAATTCTTCTCTTCTCATTACATGGCCCAAAAATGATGATTGTTTATTCCTAATATTGGAAATTTGCTCTCTTTTTGCTTTGACCTCTCTCAGAACATCTTCATTACTCTTCTTAGCTGTCCACGGTACTCTTAATATTCTTCTGTAAAACCACATTTCTACAGACTCCAGTGATTTTCTTGTCTGTTGTCCTATTGTCCATGATTCGCAATTATATTGTGACAATTAGATAAAAAAAAAACTGAAAGAAGAAATAATGGAAGGAATTATATTGTGACAATTGCAAAAACTAAACGATGGAGTGATAGAATGAAACAAAGGGAAAGGTACAAGACAGTTTTAAAATAAAGATGTGGAAACACATGACCCCCTACATGAACAGACACAGTATTTCATTACAATTATCTCTTACCAAGTTAACGTTCTCTTATTCCGGACAGGAAATAATTTAAGATTGAGAGAATTGCTTTAAGAGATAATTGACATAAACAATTACACTTTAAGAACAAAAAATATCAATACCATGAACAAGAACTCAATATCTATTCACATCAAATACACGCTCGGGGACAACAAAAATAATTTCCGTGCAAGGGAAATAACCAGATTAAAAGTTTCTTTCATTTTGGAACATGCGGAATTGTAGCCCACTTTCAGCTTAAATTGAACTGTGTAATTCTAATTGTGCGTTGTTTCTTCAGGATACATAGTTTGTAGTGTAGTGGTCATTCTGTAAGAATAGAAACGCTGTGGCGTCTAGCTAGATACAAACATAATTGTCAGAGAAGCTTGGAGAAGTGGCTTTGTACCAAACTAAAGCGATCACCAATAGCGGGAATGAAGACACAAATACACTGTCTGTTAAGATAAATTATAATTTCTAAATTAATTTTAAGAGATTTCTCTCTCTAAAAAAAGTATTCGTAAATAGACGAAAATCAACATTTAAAAAGAAATAACGTCACAATTAAATAGTGTGCTTAAATTCTGAATATTTTCTTACAAGTTTGTTGTATGATGCTTTGTCTAGCAATGAAAGGAGAAATAATTTCTCCTTGCGCTTCTCTTTAATGGTTTCACAATTGAGCATATTGTGATACTAGGAGAAATCATATGCATATATATATATATATATATATATATATATATATATATATATTTGAAGTTTGAACAGTAATAAGACAGGGGTGTTTTAACATGTGATCTATTACTTGCATGGATTTAAAAACCCATCTATGAAAGAGGGGATTAATGAACTTGGATTTATAGATCAGGCACTAATCCATCGAAAATAGAAGACTTCTAAAAACATTTAAATGGACTTAACGACACAGGAACTGAATACATCGTGAAAATCAATACCAATAAGATAGAAGTTATGAACATCGAAAAAAAAAAAAGAATACCAGTATAGACAGTAGATAATTAAAGCAGGTGGGTTGAATTCAAATATCTAGAAGTTTGGTGACAAACGATAACTAACAAGCAGTAGAAACAGACTCACAAAGCAACAGTTTGTCAAATCATTGGATAGATGTCCCATGCCCACAAATTTCCAACCAAAAAATAACTCTAGGGACAAAACGAGCACACAACACAATCTTCTTCCCAACATTATGCTACAAGGAGATGCATACCTGGATGCAAGACCAACTAAGAAAATAAAAACCACTGACATGTAATGTCTTAGACGTTAGAAAGTTGTGAGCTTGGGAGATAAGACAAGAAGTGAAGAGCAAAGATGGAAGACTGAATAATTGCCGCCATTGAAAAAATAAAAGCTAATAGATAAGATGGTTTTATACCAGAGTTTAATTTAATAAGGATAAAAATATAGGTTAGACTACACATACAAACACACATACAAACACAGACACACGCACGTACGGACACACATACACACACGCGCACGCACGCGCGCACACACACACACACACGGGAATAACCTTTGGAGATTGAAGGACACAAAGAATCGTTCTCAGCCCACACAGTATAAATCAGTTCTCGTGGAGATCATGTCCAGGTGAATCAGGCGACTTGGGCCTGAAACTCAAGTTGTTTTGTTTCAAACAGGAAGAAGCTGGCAACATTTCAAAGTTAACGCTCGCATTTGTGTGTATGAGAGAGAGAGAGAGAAAGAGAAAGAAAGAATTGGCGAGATAAGGTCACCACCTAGATTCAGACAGACTTATATAAACCATAAGTACATTATAGCGACTCAAGATACAGATAATTATACAGTTAGCATAGCGTAAGAATGTAGAAATTATTGGATAATTATGTAGATTTATTTCTGTGTAAACATCGTTATATATTTGTACATATTTTTGCAAATGTGTATAGATTTTGCTCAATGTAAATTAGAAAGAAAAAAAAAAGCATTATTATACCTCAAAGACCATTTCAATAGTAATGTCTCCCCATTCCTTGTTCAGGCCGATAAATGTTCGATAAAATTTAGGCCCCAATGGATTACAACCAACATCACAAGTCTTAAACCACCAGCCAGCCTTGCCCTTTTTGGCACAGTTGGAGCTGTCCTGGTCGTTGTCGTGGTCCGCGGTAGAAAAGGCAACACCTTGAACTGGGGTTAGGCAGTAATGACCGCCAGGGATGATCGCAGTGAAGTTATATCCCGTGCTGGCTGATCCCAGACGAAAGTCTATGAAGGTTTGTTGGTTTGGATGAGCTTTGGGATGTGGTCCCGAGTCTACGTTAGCTCTTAGGTGTACAAACCTGTGACCATCGTCGTTTAGGGATTTTATGTTCTTCAAGCCTATCCAATAGTTTTTGTCGTCATGGTAGAAACCGCTGACGTAGTCGTCCCAGGTAAGAGTGTTGTCATAGTTACCATTATTTCTAAATATATACGTGAGGGTTCCCCTGTCTCCTCTAACGTAACTGCAGTAAACAAAAAATGGACTTTGTGAATGTTCTGGACGAATATATGTCAGTTTGTGCTCACCGTCTTCATATCTGAATTTAAACAACTCTCCACAATTGCGAGGGTATCTTTCACAGCGATCTCCAACCCAACCACTGACACACTTGCATGTTGATGTAGCTTGGTCCCACACACCGTCATGTTCACAATGACTCTTGTGGTACAGCTGAAAATGAACATCACTTGAAGAACAGAAGATCTCTGCACGTCGTAGGTGATGGTAACACTTGTTATTTTTATCCACACTCACAGCAGAACATTGGTCCATGCAGGCGGCAGCACATCTGACAAGACTTGAGCGTTTATTGATCTTCAACTCAGCTAAACCAATGTTTACACTTTCTTGTAGCTTACAGGCTACCTCGCTAGTGAAAGTGGTAAATCTTAAAATCGACAAACCTTGATGTAGAAGCACACATAACAAAACAACATAGACAACAGCTAAAGCTGGTATTCCTGTCAATGTCTCCATCTGTGTATCTATCTTTCGTTCGTCTGGAGTATTGTCTACGTCTGCAATATCGTTTCCTGTATAAATGTTATAGTTTTATGTAATAATATTTCCATGAAATGCGCTTTATGTGTCAGAAAGTGACCGTTCCTATGATATCAACATTGTTCAACCAGTAACGGAGCTGTAATTAAAACATGAATGTCGCTAAAACAATCTAGCTGATGTCATCGAAAGATTTCCGTGAACAAGTTTTATCTTAAAGATACATCAACTTCCTAGACGTGTTCTTGAATAGCTAAAGGTGAATGTGGTTACGACTGCCTAATATAGTCATGCGGAGAAATCAAAATGATATGAGACTGCCTCTAATTGCGATTAGGAAATATATTTATTATGTTTATTTCTTCATGTAGTTTGCTAGTTCACCGTAACCTTAACGTTCTCATATTACTGGCACTAAGCGAAACATTAACTGCTAAGCGTGCATCCACGATAAAGATGACGTCTTCCAATAGATCGCTTAATAATTGTATTTGTTTCTATCAACAAACAGTCAAGAAAATAAGTGGATAAATATGATAAGCTATCGATATCTCATTATTGCAGACTAACCTCCCATAATAAACTTTACAGGGATCAATATGTGAAATAGCATCCGGGCTGACAGCAGTTACGACTCAGAGCTGAATATTTACGACAGGTCAGCGAATTATAACTGATAAAGATCCTACTCAACTTTCTGTTGTGGGTCTCGAAATAGGCTCATCAGTCTTGCTTATCGCGTAGGAGTCGAAGAGGGAAGTAAATTATGTATCCAAAAATAGCGTAATGAAGTCGGATATGCTGGGCAGAAAGTCACATATATCGCAAACTACAGTACACGAATCTACGTATAGGAGCAGATTAACGTCTTTTACAGGTCAGACAATGAATAAAAATGATCACAGATGAATGACGCCAACAACTACACAAATTTGACGTCACTCGTTATGTACATCTAATGTGAATTTGGAGGGAAAATATTAAGTTTAAAAGTGAGACTGAAAAAAAAAGATGTAATTATATTTTAAAAACGTTGCATATTTCATTTCTCCGAGTCTTACTTTGTGACTCAAAGAACATACATTTGTACAATGTATAGGTTATTTAAAATTGTTGAGTAAGGTGTTGTGGAACAAAGTTTGATGAAAGTGTTGATCAAACACTACGATGATGGTTACATTTGCGTCGTAGACGACATTTAGGTTGTTACAGTCGTTCTTTGTAATCATCCTTGTATTAGCTCGAACAACGTCAGGACACAAGAAAACATTACCACATCCAGCAATTCAGTTGCGTGGACACAAGAAAACATTACCGCATCCAGCAATTCAGTGGCGAGGACACAAGAAAACATTACCACATCAAGCAATTCAGTGGCGAGGACACAAGAAAACATTACCACATCCAGCAATTCAGTGGCGAGGACACAAGAAAACATTACCACATCCAGCAATTCAGTGGCGAGGACACAAGAAAACATTACCACATCAAACAATTCAGTGGCGAGGACACAAGAAAACATTACCACATCCAGCAATTCAGTGGCGAGGACACAAGAAAACATTACCACATCCAGCAATTCAGTGGCGAGGACACAAGAAAACATTACCACATCAAACAATTCAGTGACGTGGACACAAGAAAACATTACTACATCGAGCAACTCAGTGACGTGGAGACAAAAAAAAAACATTAAGTAATTCAGCGGTGTATAGACAAAAAATATTACCACATCAAGCAATTCAGGGTGTGTGTAGACAAAAAACATTACCCATTCATGCAATTCAGCGGTGTGTCTAGACAAAAAACATTACCCATTCATGCAATTCAGCGGTGTGTCTAGACAAAAAAACATCAGCACATAAAGCAATTCAGCGAAGAGTTGACGAGAAATAGTTGAATGCATTCAATCTCATCATACAGAGTGTCTTGGTCCTAGATGTAGCGAGACTTATCTGCGGCCGATCATCAAACCTGACAAAGACAGGGCGCTAATTACTAACTACCACACGATCACTTTACAATTCGGAGATACTCATGTTTTTCCGTCGACTAGTAATTGACATTTCAAGCCGGGCCTCACTTCTGAGACCAGAGGTAGTTGCTGCAGAGAGAAGTCACTAATAAAAATCTCAACTGGTGCAGCCGGGATTTGAACTTACAACCTCTCTGTCACGAGACCGGTGTCTTGCCTCGAGACCAACCAGTTCCCCCAGTTTAGGAAATTAAGCCATTGTTTGGTAAACGAGAATTACGATGGCAGAACAGATAAAATTTGTAGTGTTTTTGTGTACCAAAGTTATTTTTTCTCCCTCCACCATTAACAGTATAGCGATAGTTTGGCAATTGTCCTTAATCTTAATGCCAAGAGATGGAAAAAAATATTTCAACTTTGGCTCAAGAAATTAACGCATTTAAAAAAATACAAAATAAATTAATAACTAGATAGTTTAAATATTATAAATCTTCAAAAATTGTTGACAACAGAAGACTTGCTTGCCAACGTTGCGTCTTTTGTGCTGTTGTTGGCCCATCAGTGGCGATGGGGTTCACAATTGTACTTTATTCTGAGAGGTGTGTTCGATGAGGTCAATCCGTGTCCTGAGATATTTGAAGACGCCTTATTAGACTCTGAGATGTTTCATAAGACAAGAAATCGCCCTGAGATGTTTCATGAGGCCAGAATGAACCCTGAGAAGGTTTAATGAGGCCAAAATGGACCATGAGATCTTCGATGAGGCCAGAATGAACCCTGAGAATGTTTAATGAGGCCAAAATGGACCCTGAGAAGGTTTAATGAGGCCAAAATGGACCCTGAGAAGGTTTAATGAGGCCAAAATGGACCCTGAGATCTTTGATGAGGCCAGAATGAACCCTGAGATGTTTTATGAGACCAGAATGAACCCTGAGATGTTTTATGAGACCAGAATGAACACTGAGAAGGTTTAATGAGGCCAAAATGGACCCTGAGATCTTCGATGAGGCCAGAATGAACCCTGAGAATGTTTAATGAGGCCAAAATGGTCTCTGAGATCTTTTATGAGGCTAGAATGAACCCTGAGAATGTTTAATGAGGCCAAAATGGACCCTGAGATCTTTGATGAGGCCAGAATGAACCCTGAGAATGTTTAATGAGGCCAAAATGGTCTCTGAGATCTTTGATGAGGTTAGAATGAAATTGAGAATGTTTAATGAGGCCAAAATGGACCCTGAGAAGGTTTAATGAGGCCAAAATGGACCCTGAGAATGTTTAATGAGGCCAAAATGGACCCTGAGAAGGTTTAATGAGGCCAAAATGGTCTCTGAGATCTTTGATGAGGTTAGAATGAACCCTGAGAATGTTTAATGAGGCCAAAATGCACCCTGATATATTTGATGAGGCCAGAATGAACTCTGAGAGGGTTTAATTAGGCCAAAATGGACCCTGAGATCTTTGATGAGGCCAGAATGAACCATGAGAAGGTTTAATGATGTAAAAATTAATCCTGATATGTTTGATGAGGCCAGAATGGACCAATAAATTTTTGATGACGCCAGAATGAACCCTGAGATGTTAGATAACACCAGAATGAACCCTGTGATGGTAGATGACGCCAGAATGAACCCTGGGATGATTGATGTGGCCAGAATGGATCCTGAGATGTTTGATGAGGCCAGCATGGTTTCTTCGAAGTTTGACGCTGCAAGATTAAACCCTGAGATGTTTGACGGCGTCAGAATGGACCCTGAGATGTTTGAAGGCGCCAGAATGAACCCTGAGATGGTTGATGAGGACAGCATGGTTCCTTCGATGTTTGACGCTGCAAGATTAAACCCTCAGATGTTTGATGCCGCCAGAATGAACCCTGAGATGGTTGTTGAAGTCAGCATGGTTCCTTCGATGTTTGACGCTGCAAGATTAAACCCTGATATATTTGATGGCGTCAGAGTGGACCCTGAGATGTTTGATGGCGTCAGAATGAACCCTGAGATGGTTGATGCAGTGATGACACGTGTTTATAGATGATTAGTTGAGCGAAAGGAGACATACACTCATAAGACATATAAATTATGTTTTTTTCTACACATTTTTTTTACAATATTTTTTCGGAACAAAAAATATATTTCATTTGCCACACAATTTGAGATACTAATTCAATTTTATTTGGAATCGATTTTTCTGTTTGCTCTAATCCTTAAAACGACAAAGCCACTAAGATCATTTCATGGATTTTATTATCGAACTATATCCGTAGTAAACATCAAATACAAGAATTCAATAGATCTAGCTTCGATTTACTTCATTAGCAGCATGTAGAACAGCACGGATTGTTTATTGCAATGTTTGAAGTCTCATTCCCATTCGTCTGTCTTTGCTCATATATTACCATACTCATATGTTGCATCATTTGATATTATGATATTAATACATAGTTTATCCTCTGAGATAATCAGATACCATTACTTTAATCATCTCGATCACCAATTAATAGTACTTGTGTTGCACAGAGAGATAAAACATCAGTAAAATCCAACATAGAATGGAATTTACATATTTATTACTTATTACTCGCTAAATATGGGAGCCGCGATAGCTCAGTGGGTAGTGAACTGGACTACAAAGGACAAGAGGTAGGGTTCGATCCCAACTGACGGCTTCCGGTTCACCAAGCCTTTAATGGGTACCGGATTTTCTGTGGGAAAGTAAAGCGGAACGGGGGTAATACCGACCCCATTACCCCAAAAATCAAGGTCGGTAAAATGTAAGGTCACTAACACCATATTCCCTATACGCCACTTGGCGTGACGGGGGCTCTTTACTTTTTACACTCACTAAATATGTTTTATGAATAGTATGTCAGCATTGTCATTTATTTTCCTTTTTATGATCTTTCCTCAAGAACGGCACGAGTAAAGTTCCAGATTATATTCTCTCTCGTCGCTTCAAGCATCGAAATCGT
The DNA here is from genome assembly GCA_032433765.1 of Megaustenia siamemsis. Taxonomy (NCBI): domain Eukaryota; kingdom Metazoa; phylum Mollusca; class Gastropoda; order Stylommatophora; family Ariophantidae; genus Megaustenia; species Megaustenia siamemsis. Next base: position 34,333,334 of record JAVIAB010000124.1, read on the forward strand.
CGTACTCAACATAAATGTTGAGTGTATTTAGTCACATCATCTAAAGCAGGTTATAATGTATCTCTCAATGAGAACAATATGAACTGTTGAAATGATAACGGGATGCACTTCTCGGTAAGAACATTAGAATGTTGGATCTGCTTGTGAAACAAAGATCTGAATTATATTATTTAACAACAGCTTATTTATATACAACTGCAAAACGTGATGACAGTGCAATTTTATCTAAGAAAGAATTTGTACGTTAGTTTTGTCTTTTCTATGACTTCAAACATCTTTGACGTTACATTCTTTTCCTGTTTAATTTTATCTGTAGTGAAGTGAGGGAACGAGTGGATACAAACCGGTGTCGTTCTCTAAATCTGGTAGTTAAAAAAATATAGAGGCCCGTCAACCCACGTCGCGGATAGGGAATATAGCGCTAGCATACATAATGTAAGTTGGGTAGCGCTGTAATAATCCTCTTGCGGTCATTTTACCAGAATCGCAGTTACACTCGTCATTAGTGTGTGACAAAGGTGTGTGACAAAGGTGTATGACAAAGGTGTGTGACAAAGGTGTGTGACAAAGGTGTGTGACAAAGGTAGTACTTTAATCTGTAGTCGTCTGTGCGAAGTCGTTGTACAGTTGCTTGTTTTATTTATTTGTTTTTGAGGAATATATAGGATGCATCTTTACAGTTGTAACCTCAGTTTTAAATCTCTGTAATCTCTGTTTTAAATCTCTGTAATCTCAGTTTTAAATCTCTGTAATCTCTGTTTTAAATCTCTGTAATCTCAGTTTTAAATCTCTGTAATCTCAGTTTTAAATCTCTGTAATCTCAGTTTTAAATCTCTGTAACCTCAGTTTTAAATCTCTGTAATCTCTGTTTTAAATCTCTGTAATCTCAGTTTTAAATCTCTGTAATCTCTGTTTTAAATCTCTGTAATCTCAGTTTTAAATCTCTGTAACCTCAGTTTTAAATCTCTGTAATCTCTGTTTTAAATCTCTGTAACCTCAGTTTTAAATCTCTGTAATCTCTGTTTTAAATCTCTGTAATCTCAGTTTTAAATCTCTGTAACCTCAGTTTTAAATCTCTGTAATCTCTGTTTTAAATCTCTGTAATCTCTGTTTTAAATCTCTGTAATCTCAGTTTTAAATCTCTGTAACCTCAGTTTTAAATCTCTGTAATCTCTGTTTTAAATCTCTGTAATCTCAGTTTTAAATCTCTGTAACCTCAGTTTTAAATCTCTGTAATCTCTGTTTTAAATCTCTGTAATCTCTGTTTTAAATCTCTGTAATCTCAGTTTTAAATCTCTGTAACCTCAGTTTTAAATCTCTGTAACCTCAGTTTTAAATCTCTGTAATCTCTGTTTTAAATCTCTGTAATCTCAGTTTTAAATCTCTGTAACCTCAGTTTTAAATCTCTGTAATCTCTGTTTTAAATCTCTGTAATCTCTGTTTTAAATCTCTGTAATCTCAGTTTTAAATCTCTGTAACCTCAGTTTTAAATCTCTGTAATCTCTGTTTTAAATCTCTGTAATCTCTGTTTTAAATCTCTGTAATCTCAGTTTTAAATCTCTGTAACCTCAGTTTTAAATCTCTGTAATCTCTGTTTTAAATCTCTGTAATCTCTGTTTTAAATCTCTGTAACCTCAGTTTTAAATCTCTGTAACCTCAGTTTTAAATCTCTGTAATCTCTGTTTTAAATCTCTGTAATCTCTGTTTTAAATCTCAATAACCTCAGTTTTAAATTAACTTACGTATCTCACCTCATGACAGCTTTCGTGGTCTTTTCGTAACTTCTACACATCATGTCTACTTGAAATAATATTCTACTTTCCTTCATTCGTGTGTTATCTTAACTTTCTTCAAGCAAAGACCTTCGTTCGATTGTCGCAAGCCAGATCAGGTGTTGAGAAGTTGGCTGACAGATGTGAAAGAGTGCGAAACGACAAATCTTTACAAATCTTCTAGAGACTACATACAAATGTGAGCGGTGTGGTAGCAAGAGTGTTACAAATCTTCTAGAGACTACATACAAATGTGAGCGGTGGGGTAACAAAAGTGTTACAAATCTTCTATAGACTACATACAAATGTGAGCGGTGCGGTAACAAGAGTGTTACAAATCTTCTAGAGACTACATGCAAATGTGAGCGGTGCGGTAACAAGAGTGTTACAAATCTTCTAGAGACTACATGCAAATGTGAGCGGTGTGGTAACAAGAGTGTTACAAATCTTCAAGAATACATACAAATGTGAGCGGTGTAGTAACAAGAGTATTACAAATCTTCTAGAGACTACATACAAATGTGAGCGGTGTGGTAACAAGAGTGTTTTCGATCGTCAGACTGCAGGCCTTACCTGTCAGAGGACAGGTGACAATAAAGGGAGGACACTTTTCGAACACTAACTGGCACAGAGTAATCATAGGGGTGGCTGTACCATAGACAGAAAAGCCATTTCGAAACTGCCTGGGGAACGGATAATGAACTGTCACTTAGGGTGGATGATATCGTAGCATAAAAAAAAACAGGTTCAAATGGTACCCAGTACAATGATATCAAACTATATTTATTTGTAAAAGGCTGGAAGAGTTGGCAGACATCTGCAAAAGTAACAACGAGAATTCACCGACATTTTAAGATTGGCTGCATAGTTGTTACCGCTGACAAAGTCTGAAAAGCCTGCACGAAAATAAATTCAGTTTTATTCGAATAATCTTCAGGAAGAAAACGAAAACGAAGGACAAGCTGCTGGAAAAAGAATTGTTTGGAATATTGCCTATCACATTGAAAGGCGAAGTCTCTTTCCATCGACGTTCAAAGACTATCTTCTAGGTAGAGAGACCTGGGGTAATGCTGCTCTTTTTGTCCACGACGTGTACAAGGGCTTCCACTCGGACATAGAGAAATGTGCTGTTGCAATCGATCTAGAGGACCCGAACAAAGTGTTCCATTTACTTTCTTAATGACTCCGCTGCGTGTCCTCGGTATTGGGCCAGTGCTCATTAACTGGATTGTCCTTTTCGCAGGGGAATGTCGTCTTCAAAAACGGTGCGTGGACTTCCTAACATACAACTATACATCCGGATCTATCACATGACTCACCTCTGTCTGCAGTGATTTTCAACTTCCACACTGTCCGAATAACAGATGAGCCGAGAGCGGGTCTAGGGAGGACACTGTCTTACGTCGACGATGATATAGTAAACCCCCCAATGTAGATATAGGTCGCTGAGGAACTCCAGACTGAACTTACCGGTATGAAGAGACGGTGCTGTGTGTCAGGAACATTGGCAAACCCGACAAAGGCGGTTGTAAATCAGTAGTCTCTGAACCACCATATTGTCAACACACCTACACCAATAGTGAGCATGGGTTCAGAGCTTGTCGTGAGGACCCATACATCGGCTAGGCTACCGACGTTCGGACAACCCGTGTTCGATCCCCACTGAAAGCAGTGTGAATTGTACTAGTGGTTAGGAGAAAAAAATACCCCCGCGGTCGACCCAGCCGCTGGCAGAAATTGGTACCAGGGTAATGCTCTGGGAAGGTGAGGAATGTCGCCTCGCATCGTGAGTTTCAATGATTGAAGCGACACTATCCAGACGCTTCCGAACACTTCTGCATAGGCGGCCGAGCACATATGGATGAAAACTCGCGTGCTAAGACGCCGGTTCAAGTCTCGTACTTGACCTTTACCCACAGAATATCTGGGGATACAGTTTGATTAGAGTCTTCCTCTCACTCAGCGATTAGATCCAGTGTTAATGAAGCAAGGAAGGATCTCTCAGCATTGAGGGCAATGACGGCGGCAGACCGTGTCCTACTATACCAAAGACTTGTAGCTTCTGTTATGGAGTATGAATTGGCGATTCTAACTCTCAGCCGCGCGCAGATTGAAAGACTGGAAGGAATACAAAGTGAGACCATGCGCATCATAGTAGAATGCATGAAAAACAGAACATGCAAGGCGATGCTGTATCTCCTTGATTTTCTGTTGAAGATTTATTGCTCAATTTTAGTGTCGAAGTAAGTTTGCTGAAGTTTTAGTGTCGAAGTTTTACTGCTGAAGTTTTAGTGTCGAAGTTTTACTGCTGAAGTTTGTCTGTTGAAGTTTCTTTGCTGTAGTTGGTAGGATGAAATTTTATAGTTTAATTATTATTTATGAAATTAGTCTACTGAAATTTTTTTCTTGAAGTTGGTCAATACTTTCGTTGAAACGTTGTAGTTTGTCTCTTTATGCCATGTTATGTTTATTTTACATTGAAATATTATTGTTGAAGTTGACCGATTGAAATTTTATTATTGAAGTAATTACTGTGAAATGTTACTGTTAAAATTAGTATGTTGAAATGTCATTGTTGAAGTAAGTGTATTGATGCTTTGTTAATGATTTACTGTTAAAGTAAGTTTTGTGAAGTTTCATTGTTAAAGTAAGTATGTTGAAATTATATTGTTGAATTGTTTTGATATTTTTTATAGTTTTATTGCTGAAAAAGTGTGTCAAGGTATTGTTGCAGTTTTATTGTTGAAGTAAGTATGTTGAAGTTATATTGTTGAATTGTATTGATATTTTTTAAACTTTTATTGTAGAAGATAGTGTGTTAAGTTATTGTTACAGTTTTATTGTAGAAGATAGTGTGCTAAGTTATTGTTACAGTTTTATTGTAGAAGATAGTGTGCTAAGTTATTGTTAGTTTTATTGTAGAAGATAGTGTGCTAAGTTATTGTTACAGTTTTATTGTAGAAGATATTGTGCTAAGTTATTGTTGCAGTTTTATTGTCGAAGATATTGTGTTAAGGTATTGTTACAGTTTTATTGTAGAAGATAGTGTGTTAAGTTATTGTTGCAGTTTTAATGTAGAAGATATTGTGTTAAGTTATTGTTGCAGTTTTATTGTAGAAGATAGTGTGTTAAGTTATTGTTGCAGTTTTATTGTAGAAGATATTGTGCTAAGTTATTGTTACAGTTTTATTGTAGAAGATAGTGTGTTAAGTTATTGTTACAGTTTTATTGTAGAAGATAGTGTGTTAAGTTATTGTTACAGTTTTATTGTAGAAGATAGTGTGTTAAGTTATTGTTACAGTTTTATTGTAGAAGATAGTGTGTTAAGTTATTGTTACAGTTTTATTGTAGAAGATAGTGTGTTAAGTTATTGTTACAGTTTTATTGTAGAAGATAGTGTGTTAAGTTATTGTTACAGTTTTATTGTAGAAGATAGTGTGTTAAGTTATTGTTACAGTTTTATTGTTGCAGTTTTATTGTAGAAGATAGTGTGTTAAGTTAATGTTACAGTTTTACTTTTGTAAATTCATTATTGAATTGTTATTGTTGAGGTAAGTCCATTGAAGGATTCTTGTTGATGTACATGTCGAAGATGCTTTATTAAAGTTAGTCGGCTGAGAGTTCATTGCTAAAGAAAGTCTGTTAGTTCTAAAATTATTCAGAAGGGCTGCGGGATACTGGGTAGTCTAGTGGTAAGACGACGGCCTCTGGACACGAATGTCCTGGTTTCGATTTCCACCACAGGAGGTGAGAATTTTCTTTAAAAAATTTAACTCATGATGCCTGCGTGACTTTACTCTCCCCTGGTCTCTTGGTGGTGGGATTCGATGTCTAACCCCATTGGATAAAGGCGAAAATTAGGAGGCCTCGTGTGTACTCGCGCACGTTAAAGAACACTTGGCAGTTTAAAGTGGAAAAGAGTAGGTAAAAAAAATGGCCGCTGTCGGGGTAAAAATTGTTAAGTAAATCTAGTCATCCTTGCCGAAGACGGATATGTCGGGCCGGAAGGCGCAGATATCGCGGCTTAGTCGTAAACTAGCGACATAACGTATCCATACCTACGTAACGGGTGAACGCTAAGATGGCGAAATGATGAATTGTGTGGACATTTATTTCATTATTTTATGGTTGCAGTTGGGGGAGGGGAGTGGTGCTCCTCTTCTCTTCACTGGGGGTATGTAATAACTGTACAGGTCTGTGTTGATATTCATCTAATATATCCAATTAGTAGTCTCTTTACATGGTTCTCAATGAGTTCATCTTTACAGAAATGGGTTTGCTTCACCAAATTAGAGCTTTCCTTGCTTGAGTATGACAAGAACTGACCCATATAAAGTTTAGTGAAGTAGAAAGATGTCCAGAATTGATCTCAGTCGCTCGATGTACAGCTTCTTTAGTACACTCTCCCCACCTGCTCACAAAAACAATAGCACAAAATGACATGTTCTCTGTCAAATTTAACAATGACTCAAATTTCAGGAAGTAAATGTCAATTTAATGTAAACATGTGTGTTATATGTAAATGATGGCTACAATCAATACAATTGTTACTACAGAAAACACCTTCAAAAACCAACACTTAGCAAAATATATTTATTCCTGAGATCTACACTGTTGGTTCTTCATCATCTGTTGACGTTTCATCTGCGGTCAGGTTCCTATTTTCAGAGACTTTCACAATGAGACTAGCCCATTAATTTCCTTGTTAAAGGAGTCGTCCTAGTTATCCCATAATTTGGTCCACTCAGTAAGAGCTTGTGTCTCCTACTCTATCTCGTGTACAACTAGAGAAAAGCTGATTTATATTATATTGTTGTTTAATGCAATTATATTTTATTCACACATAAGTTCTAGCATCAATAACTCTCGGAGATGAACTAAAACGAGTTCAGTATAATCCGTAACTTTATCCAACAACAAAGATCAAAGTAAATTATGTTTAGTAATCTGATTAAAAATTTTGAAAAGGCAACAAAACTATCTCATTGCCTCCGTAAATCGGAACCGCGATAGCTCAGTGGTTAGTGAACTGGACTACAAAGGACAATAGGTAGGGTTCGATTCCAACAGACGGCTTCCGGGTTCACCCAGCTTTAAATGGGTACCGGATTTTTTTCTGGGAAAGTAAAACGACACGGGCGTAATACCAACCACATTACCACAAATATCATGTGCTGTAGGTCTGTAAAATTATAGTCACTAACACCATATTCCCTATACGCCACTTGGCGTGACGGGGGCTCTTTAATTTACTACCTCTGTAAATCAAATGATTTTGTACAATCAACGTCTGTAAATGTTTAAAATAGAATCTAAATTACTGTTGTCATGTCGTAAAGTAAAAAAAAAATGGGTAAATAGTTTTGCTAAAGACAGTCAATAAGAAGCTAACCCACAGAAAAGTAAGTTGTTTTGCTAAAGACAGTCAATAAGAAGCTAACCCACAGAAAAGTAAATTGTTTTGTTAAAGACAGTCAAACAGAAGCTATCCTACAGAAAAGTAAATTGTTTTGTTAAAGACAGTCAATAAGAAGCTAATCCACAGAAAAGTAAGTTGTTTTGCTAAAGACAGTCAATAAGAAGCTATCCTACAGAAAAGTAAATTGTTTTGTTAAAGACAGTCAAACAGAAGCTATCCTACAGAAAAGTAAATTGTTTTTTTAAAGACAGTCAAACGGAAGCTAACCCACAGAAAAGTTAGTTGTTTTGTTAAAGAAAGTCAAACAGAAGCTAACCCACAGAAAAGTAAATTGTTTTGTTAAAGACAGTCAAACAGAAGCTAACCCACAGAAAAGTAAGTTGTTTTGCTAAAGACAGTCAAACAGAAGCTAATCCACAGAAAAGTAAGTTGTTTTGTTAAAGGTTAAACAAATGCCAGAACATTGACCGCTAGGGTACACGGCCAACTCAGCTACCCACGTGAGCGTTTGGTTCTCGTGACAAGACGCTGTGCCGAGGAGTACGGGTTCAATCCTGCTTCGGACCATCTATTGTTCTTTGTTTAATTTTTTTTCTTTTGTTTATTTGATTATTTGTGATGCTTTTCCCGAGTGCTGTAAACATCTATCTATCTATCTAATGACCTCTCGAGCCGGCCCATAGGGCGTTGACCAAGATACACCTTCTGCTATCTGAATTTTTGTTCTAGCAGTTTTCAATTCTTTTAAAGATATTTTAAAATCTCGCCATTTGTCTCTGTTCTGTGCAAGCAGCTCTATCTCATTGAGGGAGTCGAATCCTGCTGCTCTTGCCTCTCTCATCAATGTTCTTCTCAGTTTCTCCCTGGGTCTTCCTTTTTTTCTCTTAACTGTTGTTTCCCATATGAGGGCTTGCTTTGCTATTCGGTTGTTATCTCTTCTCATCACATGTCCAACATATGACCATCGTCTTTTCTTTATTACTGAAGATATTAGTGGTTGATTTGCGATTTCTATAATTTCCTCGTTTGTTTTGAATTCGCTCCACGCTTTACCAAGTATTTTCCTTAGACATTTATTTTCGAATGCGTTCAACTTTGTTTCTATATCTCTTGTTGTTTTCCAGCTTTCACACGCATACTTGATAGTTGATAGGGTTGATAGTACATTTGATTTGAATAGCCTAAGTTTTGTGTTTGTGCTGATGAGTTTTGATTTCCACAACTTTTCAAGGCTTCTGAAAGACATTGCTGCTTTAGCTATTCTGATTCTAATTTCTTTGCTCGTATCCCCTTCTCGATCAATGTGACTTCCAAGATAGGTAAAGTGATCGATCTCTTCTGTAAACATACCCCTTCCCTTATAATAATTCACTGATCTATCGCCTCGGAAGTTTCCGAATATTCATTTATTATTATTTGTCTCCAATTACATATCTATATGAATGTTGATATTTTTGTTAATGTGTCTGCTTTCCAGCACATAACTCATTCTACATCAATCACGAAATTATGACTGAAAGAGGACGTCTGCCCTATATAATATTACTGCTATTTTTACCAACAATTGACAAATACGGGTGAAACTACAAGCGAATGTAGTAAGACAACTATCGGTAACTGGTATAATTTTTTTAAATTAATCATTGATTCATTTTTAATATTTCAAAACCTATTTCTTTGTATATTGTAAAAAACGGATTTGGAATTTAATAAACCTATTTGTATTTTGTCTTCTTTCATTCGGAACATTAATTTATGATGTCTTTGTTGCAGAAGATGTGATCTATATAGGGTCTATTCCTCTTGAAGACGGCTATTTTATTGGATCGGGATCAACTTCTCTAGACATTCCTTGTGTAATGATCATGTAAGACATCATGTTGCTCAAAAGGTAATAACAAACAATGTGTTCCATTGATCAGCCAGGTCTTCTCGTAGAACGAGAATATAATATAAAAAAAAATTAAGAAATCAAATTGATTTGAGTGTGGATTCTAAACTATAATTGCACAGTTCCTCTTCTATCCTTCCTCTGCTGCCGTTTGCGTCGAGGGGAGAAACAATCTGCGATTCTTTGTTCTTCTGTTGGCCTCTTCTGGTGTTATCCCTCCTAGTGACTCTAGTATTCCCTTTATCCATCTCTTTCTCGGTCTACCTCTTAATCTGGCGTTTTCGTAGCGTTTATTATCAATATCGAATCAATTTTCTTTGTTTATATCAATATCGAATCAATTTTATTTGTTTACATCAATATCGAATACATTATCTTGCAAAATTATTTTTTTTTTAAAGTGAACAGGCGTATACATACAGGTTACATCAAGGATTTACATGCTCTTTATGTACATATGTACGTTTTTATTTATGTATGCTTGTATGTGTGAGTGTAAAGTACACTTGCTTTTATTTATGTGTGCATATATCACAGATTACATGTATATTTGTATGTACGTCATAATTATCAGTTTGTATGCTCTTTTCAGAACGTTGCTCCAACCATAGCCTGTTTGTCAGATTCTGATCCCATGGATGTTTCCCACTTTTCAGAACGTCGCTCCAACCATAGCCCGTTTGCCAGATTCTGACTCAATTCATGTCTCCCACTTTTCAGAACGTTGCTCCAACCATAGCCCGTTTGCCAGATTCTGACTTAATCCATGCCTCCCACTTTTCAGAACGTTGCTCCAACCATAGCCCGTTTGCCAGATTCTGACTCAATCCATGTCTCTCACTTTTCAGAACGTTGCTCCAACCGTAGCCTGTTTGTCAGATTCTGATCCCATGGATGTTTCCCACTTTTCAGAACGTTGCTCCAACCATAACCCGTTTGCCAGATTCTGACTCAATCCATGTCTCCCACTTTTCAGAACGTCGCTCCAACCATAGCCCGTTTGCCAGATTCTGACTCAATCCATGTCTCCCACTTTTCAGAACGTTGCTCCAACCATAGCCCGTTTGCCAGATTCTGACTTAATCCATGTCTCCCACTTTTCAGAACGTTGCTCCAACCATAGCCTGTTTGCCAGATTCTGACTCAATCCATGTCTCCCACTTTTCAGAACGTTGCTCCAACCATAGCCCGTTTGCCAGATTCTGACTCAATCCATGTCTCCCACTTTTCAGAACGTTGCTCCAATCATAGCCTGTTTGCCAGATTCTGACTCAATCCATGCCTCCCACTTTTCAGAACGTTGCTTCAACGATAGCCTGTTTGCCAGATTCTGACTCAATCCATGCCTCCCACTTTTCAGAACGTTGCTCCAACCATAGCCTGTTTGCCAGATTCTGACTCAATCCATGCCTCCCACTTTTCAGAACGTTGCTCCAACCATAGCCTGTTTGCCAGATTCTGACTCAATCCATGCCTCCCACTTTTCAGAACGTTGCTCCAACCATAGCCTGTTTGCCAGATTCTGACTCAATCCATGCCTCCCACTTTTCAGAACGTTGCTCCAACCATAGCCTGTTTGCCAGATTCTGACTCAATCCATGCCTCCCACTTTTCAGAACGTTGCTCCAACCATAGCCTGTTTGCCAGATTCTGACTCAATCCATGCCTCCCACTTTTCAGAACGTTGCTCCAACCATAGCCTGTTTGCCAGATTCTGACTCAATCCATGCCTCCCATTTTTCAGAACGTCGCTCCAACCATAGCCCGTCTGCCAGAATCTCTCGCCATCCATATCTCCCACTTTTTCTACTGCCAAGTAATAGTCTTCCTGATGTTCTTGAAACCACCTTCTTTTTGGTCTGCTCATGTCTCGTTGTCCTGTGACCACGCCCTCTATTATTGATCTCTCCAGCCCACAGTGTATTTATGTATTTCTTTACGTATATAGTAGTAGCCTCCATCAGTCACAGTTGTCTTTGGATTTTTATTTTTCAGCGCCCCTGGAAATGTTATTTTTTTCTTTTCTTTCACCGTTTTTTTTTTTCTATGAATCTGTCTGCTTCTTGTTTGGTTTGGAGCTTCAGAGTGTGTTTCCAAAGACTGCGTCTGCAGCTATTTCTTCCCACGTTGCAGGGTTTATGTTCAGTCTTCACGCCTCGTTTACACACGTCTATAAATCGAAGTTTTTAGTGCTCCCTAGTCCATTTTCCATCGTATATATATTTATATATATAGGTATGTATACAAATGAATATATGTTTACACTCCAATGTTCTTCATAAGTATGTACTTCTGTTTCTAGAACGTGCCTGTTTATGCCTCCCCTCTTATAAATGAGACTTCACATCAAAGAGGGACAACTCTTGAACACGTCCTGCAACAAAGTTAAATAACAACACTGCAAACAATCAGTTCCATTTTAAGATGTCATTTCCGCTTGGGTTAATGCGCAGCTGAAACACTTATAGCAGTTCTGCAAGATTTGTTTTCATTAACCACTTTTGTTTTGTTGCAAAGTCCAGAACCGGTAACAACAGACAAACAGAGCAGAACTATCATTGTTCTAAGTAAGCAACAATGAGAAAATAAATTTACCTGTCACAAGATACCACAGTTTTTCTAAACCCCCTAGGAAACTATTATGTTCAAAAACTATTTTATCCTATTAAATACAAGTTTTGAAGCCTGTAGTTTCTCATGTATAACGAAAGTCCCATAGATTTCATCATTGTAACATTATGTAGTTATCTCTAACCATTGTTTCATTGATAAATCAACGGTAGACTTCAATTTTTAACCTTTATGATTTTTGACGATGCTCGTATTTTTAACATTTATTTACACATTTCACAGTAAATGGCAACTTAATTCCAGAATTCAGATAAGTTGATGAAACAGTTCTCTCAAAAAGTGCAAAAATGGTTGAAAGAGATAACTGAGTGGTAAAAAAAAAACACAGTGACGAGCGAAACCTCTATCTAAACATACAGAAAACTAAGATAAGATGCCCACTGAAGAAGCAAAAAGCCAAATCAAAATCATCAACAGAGAAGTACTTGAATTTGCAACAAGCTATGGATATCTGGGATCTGTAGTAACTAACATTGGAGACTGCCTGAAAGAGATCAAAAGAAGATTAGCAATACCAATACACAAAAAACGCCGTGAAGAACACAATGAACAATAGCTGCATGGCAGTAAAATTTAAATTAATGAGGACATATATCTTCTCGATAGCAACAAATTGTGAATCATGGACAATTTCGCAAAACCAGGAAGAAAATCGATTCATTCCAAACAAAAACTAAATTCTTAAAGAACAATCCTTAAGATATTTTTTTTTAATGCAATGAAGACAGATTAAAAGATTTAAATATTAAAAAAACTGACTCATTAACAGGTAGGGAACATGCACATAATAGCAATGCTGCGGTAAAGCTGGTAGCAGGAGCAAGTATTGCGGTGTAACGTACACTCAGACAAGGTATGGTGACAACTTTACAAAAACTTCAGAACAAAATACTGACATTTCAACCTACATGTGGCCTTTCTCAGAAAGAAAGAACAACACAAACGAATAACGAACGAAAGTAAACTCTGCTACATCTTGGATGAGAGGGACAAGTAAAACAAGGAGAAATAAACAGAGGAATTAGGGATTAAATGATGGAACGAAAGACGGATGTGCTACATGTCGGATGAAAGTTACCACCTTTACATATATATATATATATATATATATATATATATATATATATATATATATATATATATATATATATATATATATATAATTATATATATAATGTTAGGGAGACATATCTGAAACAAGGAACAACCGTATCCCGAGAGTAATTTATTGTGAATCAAGTGGGTCGCAGAAAGTTGGGGGGGGGAGGTTAGGAAAATCAATCACGATTAAACGAGATAATCAGGTATTAGAATGAGGTGCAGTCAAGCGTGACACATGTTATCAGTAGAGATAGTGAAGTAAATGTGGAGTGAGACAAACAAATTCAGTCATTACTGATATAATAATATATACCCTGAATATTGCTTGGGGAGATAATGTCAGGCAGTGGGGCCAAAACAGGAGCAGGTGGGGGAAAACAGGAGAGGGGAAGCAGGGGAGATGGGAGTGTAAGAAGAAAAATAAGGGTGGTCAAAGGTAGGGAGAGAGAGAGAGAGAGGGGTAATAGATTACCCATCAGGAAGGGATTCATCGATGTCCCGTTGGGTGAAGCAACCCATAAGGGCGATAAGACGTTTCTCTAAAGTGAATCGGCTTCGGCAGTCAGAAGAAAATGACAACAGGCCAGTAACTTGGACATCCGCCTTACCCTGATGGCCCTTAGAGTTGAAGTGGAATGCTTTTGGGGTGCCTGCATCTCAAGTGAGTGATGCAGATGTTCCCGACATTATCACTAGACGGCGTCCTGATTCACCTATGTAGGTCATCCTACATCGCTTACATATGATGGCATAGATAATGCAATGCTATGTACAAGTGAATACTACATTGATCTCAAAAAGACCATTAGGGATATGAACCGTATCTGTCTGGAGGACGTGTTTGCAAGTTTTACGTGTACTGCGATTGCAACGGATTTTGCCCCGATTGCTGTGGAGGGTGAGCAGGAAAGCGGCTCCTGCCAGACATGTCACGGAGGTTGCGATCACGTTGTCTTTGTGACAGATGCCGGGAACTTCTGTATGCCATCGCACTAGATACAGGCACCCAAATAGCATCCCACATCAACTCTAATGGCCTTCAGGGTAAGGCGGATCTCCAAGCTACTGGACTGTTGCCATGTTCTTCTGACAGCCTAAGCTGATTAATTTTAGAGAATCGTCTTATCGCCCGTATGGGTTGCCTCACCCCACGGGGCATCAATGTATCCGTTTCTCATGGGTTATATGTTACTCATCACTCTCGCCCCACCTTTCCCCTTTTCTTTCATTCTTTCATTCCCATCTCCTTTCCATTACCCCACTCTCCTATCTTCCCAACCCTGCTCCTAATTTGGCCCTGACGTGATCCCCGAAGATGATATTCAGGGTTTATTTTATAATATCACTTTGCACGGCCAGTCTTGATAATCCCATTATTACGCCTAACTTATCGATAGGTTTCTGTGTAACGTCTGGTTTTGTTTGCTTGTCTCACTCCATATTTACTTACCTCTATGTAGGTGTTACCTGTGTCACGCTTGACTGCGCCTCATTCTAATACACCATCCCACGCCCTCTTCCCCCATAACTTCCGGCGAGCCACTGCATCCACAATAACCTACTCTCTAGAAACGTCTGAACCTTGTTTCAGTTAGGTCTCGCTTTCATTATATATATATATATATATATATATATATATATATATATATATATATATTAGCGTTCTAATTTTCACATTTCTCCATTGTTATCCTCCGACATGTATCACATCCCTCTTTTGTTCCATCATTTCGTTTCTAATCCCTCTGTTTATGTCACCTTGTTTTACTTGTCTCTCTCATCATATATGTAGTAGAGTTTACTTCCGTTCTTTATTCGTTTGTTCTCGATCTCCGAGGAAAGCCGCATGTAGGCCGAAACGTCAGTATTTTGTTGTGTCTCTTTTTTTGCAAAACTTGACCATAGCTTTTAGGAGTGTACGTTACACCCTACTATTGCCTTATAAACACCATTCTACAAATGAAATTAAAATACTATGGCCACTTCAAAAGATACAGCAAGCTGGAAATAAAATTACGGAAGGCATGGTTCCAGGGTGACGCATTAAAGGCAGACCACGAAGAAAATGGTTTGAAGACATCAATGAGACCTTGAACGTGACACCAGAAGAAATTGAAAAACCGTTAAGAGACAGATTCTTTCAGACGGGCTATCGTGAATGCAACATTCTGCAAAGGACATGGGACCGGTTGATAATGGAATACATTTTACATAGTTTGTACATATGTATGTATGTATGTATGTATGTATGTATGTATGTATGTGTGTGTGTGTATGTATGCATCTATGTATGTATGTATGTATGTATATGTGTGTGTGTATATATACATGCATGCATGAATGATATGTTTAATTATCATGACGCTGCATGACATTGTTGTTCTGGTTCAGTGTGTCACAGCATTGATGATTGTGAAGTATATAACTGGTGTGAATATAGTCGGTGTGGTATTGTATGCCATGGTAAACAGGCCTAGCATGATTGTTACGGCCTAGCTGCTATACATGATTGACGTTCAATAAATTCATCATCATCATTGAGTGCCGTCTCCACAACGAAGGTTGGCTACCATGGAGCGCCATTTTGCTCTATCTCTTGCTTTGATGGTGCAGGTTGTCATCGGTTGATTTGTCCATCTTTTGATGTTACTCGTCCATGTTAATCTTGGTCTGCCTCTGCCTCTTTTACCTTGTATTTTCCCCTCCAGGATCACTTTCAGTAGGCTGTTGTGTCTTTTAACATGGCCTAAGAATCGCATTTGTCTTGTTCTAATTGTGTTCAGAAGTTCTCTTTTCATTTTTAGTTGTTTTAAGACTTTGTCATTTGTTTTCTTTTCCTTCCATCCAATTCTACCTATTCTTCTATATATCCACATTTCAAAGGCTTCAATTCTCTGTTCTGTTTTCTTGTCTAATGTCCATGTTTCAGCACCATATAGGAATATTGAGAAGATGTAACATTTTGCTATTCTTAGTTTTAGCTCTGGTGTTATTTGTTTTGATGTTAGTATGTCCTTCATGACATTAAAATTACTTTTTGCCATTCCTATTCTTTTGTTTATTTCAGTTGTACATTTTCCATCACTGGTTATAGTATGTCCAAGGTAGTTGTAGTTCTGAACTGTCTCCAGGTCTATTCCTTCAACTTTGATATCCACTTGTGGGTTTTGAGTATTTTCTTTGTTTATGATCATAGTTTTAGTCTTTTTGATATTCATATCTAGTCCATATTTTTTGCTTGTCGTGTTTATTTCATTAAGTAATTGTTGTAGGTCTTTAGGATTTTCTGCTAGTAGTACAGTATCGTCAGCATATCTTAGGTTATTGATTATCTTTCCATTAATTTGTAGGCCTGGCATCTCTATGATGTTTTTTAAAGATTTGCTCAGTGTATAGATTGAACAAGCTTGGTGATAGGATGCATCCTTGTCTTACTCCTCTTTTTATATCAATGGGTGTAGAGAACTCTTTGTTATATTTTATTATTGCTGTTTGCTCCCAGTATAGATTGCATATTAGTCGTATATCCATGTCATCTAGATGTATCTCTTTTAGGCATTCTATAAGTTGTTTGTGGTGTACTCTATCAAAAGCTTTGGTGTAGTCTATGAAGCAGGCATATATTGGTTTGTTTACTTCTGTGTATTTTTCGATTAATGTTCTCATGCAGAATATGGCTTCTTTTGTCCCGCTATTTTTCCTAAATCCAAATTGCTGCTCATCTAATTTAGTATTGATTTTATTCTGAATCCTTCCTTGTATAACTTTTAGCAAGATTTTTGTAACATGGCTCATTAGGCTTATTGTTCTAAAGTCACTGCATTCAACTGCACCATTCTTTTTAGGCAATGCAATGAAAGTTGATGTTTTTAGTTCATTTGGTATTTAATAAATTAATGCTTGTATATGTGATTTGTGTGCATAGTTGTTACTGCATGATACGATGTGTGTCATTGGTCAGGTAGGCAGGAGTGTTAATGATAGATATAAAATAATTTGATCGTTGTGACTTTACTTATACTAACTTACAAACAGATTTCAATATTAGGAAGAAATAATCATCATTTTTTGGCCATGTAATGAGAAGAGAACAACTTGAATATATTGTAACAACTGGAAAAATTGAGGAACGAAGAGATCGAGGGAAGCAAAGAGAAAAAAATACCAGACAGCTTAAGAGAATGGTTTGGCAGAAGGTCAACAACAGAAATGATAAATAACTGTCGAGATCGAAAGTTGTGGAGAGACATTATCACCAACGCCAGCAGGCCCGGTACTTGATGATGACAAAAAGATTACAAGTATTTTTGGACAAGAAAAAAGAAAACACTGGACGAATGATCTTTGATAAAAAGCTTGTCTATATACGACTTCAACCGCTAATTACAACATAACTTATCAGTATATAAAGTATGACGTATATCTTTAATGTAGGTTATTGAATCTACATCATCATCAGCATGTGCCATACCGGTTGGCGTAGGTGATCATGTCCCTCCACAATCTTCTATCTACAGTGCATCGTATCAGTTCTGTTGTTGACTGTTTTCCATGCAATGACACCAAGCTATCCAGTATTTTCTCTCTTTATCGTCCGCGATCTCTCTTTCCTTTTATTTTGCCAGTTGTAACCAAGTATTCCAACTTTCCTCTTCTCATGATGTGCCCGAAAAATGTTGATTGCTTCTTTCTGATGTTTTTTAAGAGCTCCCTTTTTGTGTTGGCCTCTTTGAGAACTTCCTGATTGGTCTTTTTATAGAATCTACATACGTTTCCGTATTTTACAAATGTAAACGAGAAATAAAACAACAAAAAATCTCGTTGAAAACTTTACAATTGTTTTTAAAGAGTATTGTTTCTACACACATCCGCAGTACAAGTGATATTACACAGGTGTTTAAATAAGGAGCATAAAACGAACTGGACCAAATGAACGGTATCCAAAATAAAGTATGATCTGTTACAACGACGAAGCCCTTTTATTTGTGCCAGTTTTTGAGGGGTTTATTATTTGGTTGTCATGATCCGCTTGAAAAAGAAACATGTACAACTTCAGTCACAGTCTCAGCCCAGAGATGTCTCCTGTGGGTAAATTGAAGTTATGACCAATGTTAGCTTAGCTAGTACGGAATCTAAAGAGTGGGTCAGTAGCGTATTGGTTAGCTCTCTGGATTAGCGACAGTCTTAAAGTGGCTTCAATTAGTCTGAAGTTCTCCACTCGAACCAACCGTAAACACACCTGGTACCTGCCTCGTGAAGTTTTAGGAAAAGGATAACTGCTAGGGAGATCTCTTGTTCCAAGCGTTTTGAAATGCCTGAGACTTGTGTGACAAAGGTGCATACTTACATTCCCTATGACATCAAATTATTATTATTATTGGTTATGGAAGGCCTCGGTATCACAGCAAACGAATTAAAATCCATAATTGCTCAACCGCCCGTGCCAGTGGAATCATCCGAATTACTAACTGATCTCCCAAACAAAGAAAGGTAACTGTAGTCCCCATCGTAGCAGTCTCAGCACACGCCAAAAGACATAAGGCGAAACCGCGCAGAAAGTGAACACAGCCAACTGTTCCCTGTCATACGATATCATCATTCATCGTAAACAAGCGGGATATCGAAGCAGGATCAAAACGGATGAGACACACAGCTCACGGTGTGCACAGAGCACTTAACTCAGTAGCTTCTGCAACAAGCCGAACTTGGAATATGAGGAAACTGCAAGAAGGAACACTTTTCAGATATAGCCTTCAATGGTTCCTGCCGCCTATCCACCATATACCATGGGAGTTCACGTCCTCCCGAAAATGATGATGGTCATAGCACTTGATGATGTTAGGCCATCATTGATGACTCCAATTCCAAACATATAGACACACAGTGGTGGTAAGTTATAATTTCCAATCCAACAGAAGCCACATGACCTGTAGTTAGTAAAACCACAGAGAGAATATGATTTTGTGACCTTCACTGATTCACTCTTAGATGTGAATGTGTAGTTTACACAAGAGGAGAAGTTTTCAACTACAGTGATCCAATTTAAGGCAATTCTGGGATAGCAAGGCAAGTCTCCTTTATAGCAGCAGAACTTGATGTTCTCCGCTTCCCTCTTGTAGCTGCCGCCACACGATTCTGATGTCTCATTAACTTGGATATCATTCAAGAACAATGTCAGATTAACATTCCATAGATATGGCTCTGCTGATGAAATGCTTGGTGCAACAGTTGTATCAATCATACTGGAGGCTCCTGGTCTGTGGTCATTAATATCACAGACGGCACATGGTGTTGTTATATTCAGTATTTCTTTCTGGGGTGTAGATATGTGGCACACACATGGAGAGTGGTTTGTGGTCACAGTAATCCCATTAAAGGCAATTCTAGGGTAGCATGGCATAGCTGTTTCAGAACAGCACAATCCTATGATGTTTTCTCTGTTCGCTATAAAGCTGCTGCTGCTACATAATCCTGACCAATTATAGGTGTGGACATTATTCACTTGCAATGACAAAACTGCTTTGTTTACTTCATAAACCTCTGGAAGCGAATCATTTGTGGGACTAATAGTACAATTTATTCTTCCATC
The DNA here is from genome assembly GCA_032433765.1 of Megaustenia siamemsis. Lineage (NCBI taxonomy): Eukaryota > Metazoa > Mollusca > Gastropoda > Stylommatophora > Ariophantidae > Megaustenia > Megaustenia siamemsis. The sequence goes on from JAVIAB010000124.1 coordinate 34,352,737, forward strand.
GGGGATATCTTCATTGAGTCCCCAAAAAAAGGTCTTTGGTTAAAAAGCACATATGCTTTTGAGTTAAACTCACAATGAGCCCACTTCATAGATTCAAAATGATCCTTGCCAATGCCATCCGTTTGCACAAGTTAGGTCCTTAGCTACCAACGTCACAAACGTCTGAAACGAAGCCATCGAATTAACTACTTTATCTACAGCGAAGGTTAACGAACTGTGAACAAACATTTATGTTCAAACCCTTGAAAACATTTTCAAAAATCTGCCAACTCATCAAATATGACATCAAATATTCCGTAACATCAAATATTGCGTAACATCAAATATTCCGTAACATCAAATATTCCGTAACACCAAATATTGCGTAACATCAAATATTCCGTAACATCAAATATTGCGTAACATCAAATATTCCGTAACATCAAATATTGCATAACGTCACTTGCCTTTTGAAGTCTGTTACTGTAAAATCATAAAAGAATGTTTCATTGAAATTCACAAATACTTCTAATTTCACAAAAAATATTAAATCAAAGTTATTTTAAAAAAAAAAAAACATGCATTTGTTTCACATTAATCCAGTAATTTATGTCGCCATAATAAATATATTGTTATTGTTGTGTCGTGGCTTTCTGTGACATGTTGACCATACCGCTCATTGCATAAAGTTCCATACCCGCTATTTTTTTTTAACCTGAACTGTGTACACTGGAATAAAAGGGGCATGCCTTCATCTGAGTCTGGAGAACTATACATCGTCGTTAAATTATAATCTGTTTATTTCAGCAAAGTGGACAACTATAAATCGTCGTTAAATTATAATCTTTTTATTTTAACAAACTGGACAACTATAAATTGTCGTTAAATTATAATCTTTTTATTTCAACAGACTGGGCAACTATAAATTGTCGTTAAATTATAATCTTTTTATTGCAATAGACTGGACAACTATAAATTGTCGTTAAATTATAATCTTCTTATTTCAATACACTGGACAACTATACATTGTTGTTAAATTATAATATGTTTATTTAATAGACTGGACAACTATACATTGTCGTTAAATTATAATACGTTTATTTCAACAGTCTGAATGTCTTTCAATAACTAGGCTAACGCTAACGCAATCAAAGTGAGACTATATTATTACCATCAGGCATCTTTGTTATACAGATCAAAATAAACATCGCCGATACCACACGACCCGTGGTAAGTGTGTGTGTGATGGTAGCAGTTGTTAATGTTATCCACGCTGACACTATCACATAGATTCAGGCAGATGGTAGCACATTTCACAAGACCTATACTCTCATTGCTCTTCAGCTTAGCGGAGCCATGAGCCAGCCTGTCGTGTAGCTTACATTTCCTCTCTTTTGTGAAGCGTTTAAGAATGAGTTGGGACACTCCCTGTTCTAGAGAAAAACACAAAGTCACAGAGATGACAATAAGAAAAGACTTTCTCCCAACTTTCTCCATGAAGTCAGCCAGTTTATCTTAAATACACTTCTGCTATGTTTATATCAATCTCCAGTAAAACTATCAGCAATTCTCGATTGTCAAACTTTTCAACATACACTTACTCCGACAAAAAAAAGTATTGCCATAAGAAGATCATGAAAAATGCCGCCTTTATAGCACACGTCATTGTTGCAATCTACAGCTGTCGTCAAGACGCTGCCGTTAGAAGAAAATCACAATTATATTTGGAAGTTCATTGTTTAAAACGTTTGAAACTGGCCAAACGTGCTCTGCCTTTATTTACATCAAAGAAAATGTGTAAAGAAAACAAGTCCAGGCATCATTTATGCTCTAATGAAACACTTAACGCATCGTTAAGTAGCTCAACAAAGTGGCATCAATTTACACCCTTGTTTTTGTCGTTTATCAACAAATGATATGTGTACTAGCACGGAGATAACGATCTTCAAAATGCTTTTACTTGACCGTTGACCAAACAGATCCATTCAGACTTTCTCCATTCGGAAATGCTTCTGCTTTACCAGAAATGGTTCATCTTTGAGGTGACACGCTCTTGTATTGATATTTTTAAAATGTTTACCTAAGTTCAATGACATTAGTTGTCTTTCTTACATCGAAATGTAATCAAGGTAATCATATATGACTTTTATTTTTTTGCATAAAAAGATATAATCCTCGTTCTTTCGTTAATATAAATATTATGATATAAATATTGCTCTCCTCCGTTATTGGTTTATGTGTCTTGATTATTAATTTACTTTCCAAAAATAGCACCATTGTGTGCATGGTCTATACAAAGTGCAGTAACTGATAATCATTTTCGTTTTTTTTTAAATTATTTTTTCTTGGAGGGGTTTGGGGGAGGGGGGTGCATTTTCGGTTTATTCGAGTGAAATGGACTAAAGATGCGGTTGTAGGTATTTTGGTTTCGGTGAAGGCGGTTGTCTGTGCAGCTGAAGTTCCATCTTTCTAACGGTATAAGTCAACAATGGTGGCCTATATCGTCTTACAGACCAATATAACAATTAGTCGTTTTGGTTACTTTGTTAACAGTCTGTTTTTCTTTGAGTTTGGAGTGAAGAAGTGACTTTAGAAATGCTTTCTTTTTAAAGAAAGTCGTTTGTAATAGTCGCTTGTGCAGTCAAACAGGGCATACACGGAGGTCGACTTTGTCAGCAGGTAGAATTTATCGACGACAATCTTACTTTTGGAAATCTCTTTTAATTTGGGGTTTAGCGTATATGGGTTTATCCTGACTGCTATGAAATCGTGTTCTTGGATAGGATAGGATAGGATAGGATAGGATAGGATAGGATAGGATAGGATAGGACTATTAAATAATTATTTTGAAATGGATATTTTATTTCCTTGATTAAGCTAAATATGTGAGTCCATCTTGTCGCATGAAAACCAGCGGGGAGTGAAGTCAAGGATCTCCACTTTTCTGAGGCATGCCTTTAAAGCTCTCTCATCGGCTGGACGTATTTACTTTGGTTATCAATTAATCTCTCTTGTCAGGTGCATCCGATTGAGAAACCGCAGTGTCAGACGACTAGTGCTCAAGTCTGTAACTCAGGTGGGCTGAGTTCATTTAACAAATATGGTGCATTTTATACAGTTTCAGGGTGTCAGAAAGTATCCGAAAATGGCTGGCAGAAATTGATCTATTTTATAATAAGGGCGGTTTGATGTATTACTGACCAAATAATTTGAAATAAATATTTCTATTTATATTCTATTATATTTTATCATATAATTTCCAAATAAATTATGTTTGTGGACAAATATGCGCACAAACTCTGTATCTACATAAATCATGTCATCGAATCGTGTCATGAATTCTTTTTATTTTCACTTAATTTTATAACAGTTTAACAAAAGACAAGAGAATAAGAAAGTCCAGGGTTAAAATCTCGCTACAAGAACCGGAGAATTCACTTCGAATACATTGTCTCTTCGTTGCTTTCCTCTTCCGCTACAATGTGCGTACCTCTCGTATAGCGGTGAAAAAACAGGAGATCTCCTGTGCACTTCGCGCTCGTTAAAGAATCCATGATAGATAAAACTGGCAAAGGGTGGGCTAGGATTGCCGCTGTCAGTGTTATTATTTTAGTTTAATGATACTTCTTTTCCTTGACCGTAGACAGCCAGTGATCTTTAGACTATTGCGTCCTGTAGGACAACACTGCACCATTCCGCTGTTACATTTCGCACGGTACTCCACATTTATCATCATCTTCAAGTACCGTGTCTGCTTGCGTAGGTGATCATGTCTCTCCACAACTTTCAATCTCGACAGTTATCATGTCCGTTGTTGACCTTCTGCCAAGTTATTCTCTTAAGCTGTCTGGTATCTTTTATCTTTGCTTCCCTTGATTATTCCAGTTGTTACACAATAGTTCAACTGTTCCTTTCTCATTACATGGCCACAATATTGATTGTTTCTCCCTAATATTGGAAATTAGCTCTTTTTTTTTTCTTTGGCCTCTTTCAGAACGTTTTCATTACTCTTATTAGCTATCCTTGGTATTCTCAACGTTCTTCTGTATAAACACATTTCTACAGGCTCCAGTGATTTTCTGTTCTGTTGTCCTATTTTCCATGATTCACACCCATATGGTAAAATTGGCTCTACATAACATTTAAGATAAGTTATTGTTCAAATGCCGTGTGGATTGTCTAACATTAAACCTTGGCAGAGTTGGCGAGTGTCCTCCAGGATTCAGTTTGTACACATTCCTCTCCGTCACAATAGTTAGATAATGTTAGAACTAGACTGCGAATAATACAGAGGCTAATGTTCCCATCTGTGAAGATTCCAACAACACTGACGCTCTGATCTACTCACAAGTAATTTTACAGTGAGCCATCAACTGAGTCCTTGGCAGTTGACTGCATGTCCCAGCGGCAGAACTGTTCATGAAGGGGCGATTACGTAGTCTTCTAGTGGTATGACAACGGTGACATGGCTGTGACATTCTATTCGGTTAATCTCAAGTTTAAACTCATGTCTGGGTGATAAGCTTGATTCGTCAAGTCCAGACATACTCCATCCACACGCAGTCGCTGGAGCCAATACAAAGGTGTGTGGTGTTACCCTGTTATTTGTCCCGGGTCACCCTGGTGTTGAAGACAAGAAAATAGCAGAGTGACTAGTTCGATGCGATTTACAGATGAACAGCAAAAGTATCTGCCATTGAACAACCTGAGATATGGGTAGAATGAAGTAATTTGAAAGAAGTGAAACTATGTCAGTATCTAGGCTGCGTCAGCTGGCGTATGAAGATTGCCTTTGCCAGAACAGACCGATATTCTAGAATGATGAACGGAAGTGTCCATCAACACCAAAATGGGGGTTATTCAATGCATTCTGATGAGCATTGTAAGGAGAATATCGGAACACGTAAGGCGCTTTCTGAAGTCAGTTGATGATGATTTTAGCATAACATAAGGTAACATAACAGAAAGTAAGATAAAAGAGCATAACATAACACCGCAGGACATAACATAATATCGTTTTACTTTTTGATGAAAGTGATTGCAGAATTCAGCAGCAAATACAGGCGAGTCACGTAAGAGGAGATACTTTAATTTGCGTGACTAAACTAAATAGTTCAAGTGCAACAACAACATTATTCAAGAATCATTTTCTATAAATTAAAAAGTGTATGCCTTGTGGTAAAGTAAAGACAACTTATACACACCCAAAGACCACACGTTCCTAATGAATTCCCAGTACATGTTCCACTAATCCACAAAGTACATATCAATGGTAGGATTTCCTGTTTGCAGATTAAGACCTGTAAACTTATAGTCTGGTTTAGGCCCTAATGGACTGCAACCAACGTCACAAGTCTTAAACCACCAGCCAGCCTTTGCAATCCTCGCACAGTTGGCGCCATCCTTATCATTATCCTGGTCCGGAGTAGAGAAAGATACACCTTGAACAGGTGTTAAACAATTGTTAGAATTCTGGTTAGCACTGACTACGGTGAAGTTATAGCCTGATTGAGCTGATCCGATACGAAAGTTCTGGAAAACATATTTCACTTCTGTGGTTGTATTCATATTTAATTCGCCTCTGAGCTCTACGTTGCGACTGCCAGCGTCATTGAGGACTTTAATCTTGTCCAGACCAATCCAATAATTTAGGTAATCGTAATAAAATCCATTCACGTAATCCTTCCAGTTTAGCGTCATATTATATAAACCTTTATTTCTAAAAACATATGTGACGTATCTCTTGTTGTTTCTATTGTAACTGCAGTAAACTAAAAAGGGGTTTGGGTACGTTTCCGGCTGGATCATTGTAGACTTTTGCGCTGCGTCTTCATATCCGTAGATGGACAGCTCTTTACAACTTGTAGGATATCTCTGACAACGATCCCCAACCCAGCCACCCACACACTTGCAAGTTCGTTTAACCGAGTTCCATTGACCATCGTGTTGGCAAGGATTCCTGAAGAACAGATCAAAGTAAACTTCGTTAAGAGTACATGAGAAATTGTTCGCGGTGTAGTAGTCTCTGTGATGGTAGCAGTTGTTATATTCATCTACGCTAACACCAAAACACTGGTCCATGCAGGCTGCAGCGCACTTAACAAGGCCAGGACAATTTCGGCATTTCAACTCCGCGAAGCCGAGTTTCGTTCTATCTGGTAGTCTGCACGCAGTCTCTCTGATGAAGGTGACATTAGTTAGCTCAGATACTGCATGCTGTAGACACAAGTACAATAGCGCAGAGATAAGAACACACATTGACTTTTCAGTAGACTTCTCCATCACGTTGGTCAACTTTATCAAATGTTGATAACTATTTTAATGTTGATGAAAGAAGCTGCGAAGTTGGAATGAAATACCGGCGGCTGTGATGGAACAAAGTAAAGGTCACAGAATACAACTATGACGTCACTTTTGTATCGCGTCCCGGTCTACTTTCTGACTTAGATAGCAGACTTGTCTGAGCATCGATTGTTCAGACTAATGAGGGTTTTTGAGTGCACATCTACTCGTAGGTTGAATAAATAATACGTTCTTATTGTGGCGGGATGGGGCAAGGAGCATCAGATGGAGTGACTGTGAAGGAGAGTAACTATGTGATTGCGTGAGTGAGTGAGTGAGTGAGTGAGTGAGTGAGTGAGTGAGTGAGTGAGTGAGTGAGTGAGTGAGTGAGTGAGTGAGTGAGTGAGTGAGTGAGTGAGTGAGCAAATGTGGAGTGACTAGGTAGATGCACAAATGTGTGACTGAGTGAGTGGATGATTGAGTACTTAGGCTAACAAAAGAGCACATGAGTGAGTCAGTGCATGGGTGAGTGAGCTAATAAGTGAACGAACGAGTGAGGGATTGAGTGAGCGAGCTAATAAGAGACCGAACGATTGAGGGATTGAGTGAATGAGCTAATAAGTGAACGAACGAGTGAGGGATTGAGTGAATGAGTGAACAAATTATTGATTGACTGATTGATTGCGTGAAAGAATGGGAGAAGGTCAGAGAGTGAGAAAAGGATACATATTTGTAATACTTTTATCTTGTGCGGTGAACTGTTACTTTTAATAACAGGTCGTTATTCGTTACTCTTGCTCTATATTTAGTAAATTCACTGATGACTGATTCCAAGACTACACGAAGAAATTAGCTCCAACTTTAGACGTGACCTACATCAACTTTTATGATGGCCTCAAAGGTAACACGATACTCTCATATTTACCGACGATTCCAAAAGTTTGAATACTTTCTATATTAATTTTTTTCCCCATTTCTCCTCCTGAATATTGGCTCCAGCTTAGCGACAGAATCCAGACTGCATCTCAAACTGGGAATCTAAGAACAATTTATGATGTTGTAAAGATAGCCCTCCGGCCAACAAAATACACAACTGTCCCACTAAAGACATCCACTGGGAAGAAAATAACTGATAGAGACAAACAGATTGAGAGATTATTCCTCTCTTTATTCCATAGAAAACACTGTCACGCCATTGACGCCATTGACGCCATGTAATGTTTCCCACTTGTGAAAGAGATCAACATAGAACCAAGAGTAGAAGAACTTAGCAAGACCATAGATAGTTTGCTTTTGGTAAGGCGCCAGGACAAGATGGATACCTCTAGATCTGATCAAATTCTGTAAAAGTGCCCTGTTACATCCCCTGCTCGAAGTAATACATCAATGCTGGAAAGAGAAAACCATTCCTCAAGATATGAGAGACTCTGTGATTGTAACTCTTCACAAAAATAAAGGAGATAGAAGCAACTACAACAACTACAGAGGCATCTCCTTATTCATCATCATCGACAAGACCTTCGCCAAAGTCATTTTATTTTTTGTAAACTCGCAGAACGCGAATATCCTTAATCGCAATTCTGCTTTAGATCCAGAAGATCAACTGCAGACATGATTATCTTTCTACGTCTGCTACAAGAAATATCAAGAGAGCAGAAAAAGTCTCTCGTCGTTGCCTTTATCGACCTTACAAGCGCCTTTGACCTAGTCAGCAGGTACGGTCTCTTCAAAATACTACCTAAAATAGGCTGCCCACATGCTCTACGGACATTGGTCAAATCGTTTCACGAGGATGTGAATGGTACCATCCAATACAACGACAGCACATCTCAACCCTTCAATATACGCAGTGGTGTCAAGCAGGAATGTGTTCTCGCTCCGACCCTATATGGAATCTTCTTAGCTGTGCTATTGAAAAGATGCATTCTCAAATGCGAACGAAAGAGTCTTCATACTAGATCTGATGGTAGATAGTTCAATATCGCAAGACTAAAGGCAAGGTCCAAAATCAGACATATCATTATTAGAGACCTGTTATTTGTTGACGACACTGCACTTGTCACGCAAAGTGATGAAGAACTCCAGAGCATGATACATCGCTTTTCGTATGCCTGCAGAGACTTATGTCTAACAATATGTTTGCAGAAAACTAATATATTCGGCCAGGACGTCGAAGTAACACCTGCCATCTTTATCGACAAGTAAAGACTTGATGTCGTGCGGCAGTATAACTACCTGGGGTCCATCATCAACGACAAACTATCTTTAGAAACATAAATTGACACCCGCATTTATAAAGCCGCTACCACCTTCTCCCATCTTTCTAAGCGTTGTTGGTAAAACAGCAAAATGACAATTAAAACAAAGATCTCAGTTTACATTGCCTACATCATTAGTATCTTTCTTTATTTCAGCTAATCATGGACAGCTTATGCAATGCAGGAGAGAAGGCTAAATGCATTCGATATGCGATGTCTGCGCCGTAGTCTTGGTATCACCTGGAAGGATAAAGTGACAAACGTGGAGGTCCTCCCGAACATCTACACGTTTGCTCAAACAACATAGCTCACGCTGGCTTGGCCACGTAAACCGTATGAATGATGGCCCCATACCAAAAGATATACTAACTCTGTCAGAGATGCAGAGCTGTGATTAAATGTATTCCGTCTGACTGCAATATATTCATGAAAACGATGAAGCAGACAGGTTGGCAAACGAATGTGGCAAATTACACCAGCCAGATACATTGCAGGAAGAACTTATGGTTTGTTGTTTGATGGGCGAGTGGGATAATCCGACGACTGCGTTTCATGTGTTCGGATTCGGCGTCAAAAACAATGTCCTAACATTATCAAGCGCTATAAATTTTTAAAAATTATGACGATCATCATTTTCAGGAGGACGTGAACTTCCGATCAATATGGTGGATAGGAGGCAGGAACCATTGAAGGCTATGTCTCAAAGGTGTTCCTTACTGCAGTTTCCTCATATTCCAAGTCCGGAGCTATTGAGTTAAGTGCTCTGTGCACACCGTGAGCTGTGTGTTTCATCCGTTTTGATCGTGTCTCGATATGCCGATTGTTTATAATGAATAATGATATCGTATGACAAGGAACAGTGGGCTGTGTTCACTTTCTGTGCGGTTTCGCCTTGTGTGCTTTGGTGTGTACTGGGACTGCTATGATGGAGTCTACAGCTACCTTTCTTTGTTTTGGAAATGAGTTAGTAATTCGGATGATTTCACTGGCACGGGCGGTTGAGCAATTATGGATTTCAATTCGTTTACAGTGATACCGGGGCCTTCCATAATAATAACAATATCAATGAACAGAGAAGGTTCTTGTGGCCATCACCGGTACCATGTTAGGACAAGCTTTATGGAGATATTACAAGCCTTGAGCTTCCGAACGCTTTCTTGTTGTCGTCAAGAGGTGTGTGCAGCAGCATTAGCAGCGAAAGAAGAAGAAGAGGGAGAAGAAAAACGGAGTATCCAATGAATGATAAAGGGCTGTAGATAGCTCTGTGAATCGAGTACCAGCGAATGATGGTAATTGGTACCATTTAATCATGGTACTTCGGAAGAGGTTTCATTTCTCTATCTTATATCCTGCTCTATCCTTCTCTCAATAAAGTATCACAGTATCAGCCTCTCTCAGTGCCACACTCTCATTTTCTCTGTATCTTTTCATCTGTTTAACTTTCATCCCTTTCCAGTCTTTATCATCTCGTGTCATCTGTAAAGTGTAGGATTCTGCCATTGACAGTTCTGCATACAAGCACACACTACAGGCACACAAAAACACAAACCCACACAAATTGCATTACATTAATGCAAGGAAATAAATAGAAGTGTTAAGATAACCCTCTGTTATTTGTACATTTGAATGTTTGTACTCATGCGTATACGTGTGGACTTATTGACCACACTACCTGACAAATACCAGCTGAGTTCACAGTCTCAATCTGACATTCACAACCACAAGACAATTATTTGGTTTACTCACGCCAATAACAAAACAAGTTTGCTTTCGTTGCTGGACGACTCTTGTTATTGGAAGTGCTGATCATTGGGCAGCAACCTCACCGTGACCACTCGTTACAATGAACGACATCAAATGTATTGAGAACAACACAATCGAACACATTCAGAGACTGAGAATGCAAAGAAAAAAACAATAAATGCGAAAATCATTGAAAAGATCAATGTCCTTTTTCTGCCATGTCCACAAATGCTCGAAGCGCTTTTCCCCGTTTCACTCGTAGCCCATAGGTCAACATATTACATTACTATGATTTTAAAATAACAATATTGTTCACTTTGTTTAACAGTTTTTCTTTTGTAAATGTTTTAATCGTTTACACAAATTGTTACATTCCCTATTTGGGGGATCATTTTGTTTTCAATTACTCGCTTATCTCAAACTGTTCTAAATCTTTTCGATGTGCCACCATGATAAATATTTACATGGTTTGAAAGTTGAAGAAAACCTTATTCATAAATAGATGCAATCATGTTTTGAAGAATAAAACAACATTTATAGAAGTTGATCTTGACTTTCACTTCGTGGATTAATAAAGTAGTTGCAACATCAGAGATTGTGTTTGAGAATATCCTCTTTATTAGAGAAAAAAGGGAGCTTCCGGGTCAAGCATAAAACAGGCGATCACATCTATAACCACCAGACCAAAGCAAGACCTATTTTCAAATGTTTGGCGCTTTTGTTGGCCCTGTGCCACGCTTGAAACACGTTCTCAAGTGAGTGATTTGTACGCTTGTTACAAGGAAGCAAGCATAAAACAACGAATATCTTACAGCAAAGATCTCAGGAAGGTTAAATAAAGATCAACATTTTAATCAGTTCACGTAATGTTATATTAAAATTAAAAGTTTTAAAATCCTTTCCTTATTAACATATTATATTATATTATATTATATTATATTATATTATATTATATTATATTACATTACATTACATTACATTATGTTATGTTATGTTATGTTATGTTATGTTATGTTATGTTATGTTATGTTATGTTATGTTATATTATATTATTATAAATATTATATATTATATTATATTATATTATATTATATTATATTATATTATATTATATTATATTATATTATATTATATTATATTATATTATATTATATTATATTATATTTTTTATTATATTATATTATATTATATTATATTATATTATATTATATTATATTATATTATATTATATTATATTATATTATATTATATTATATTATATTATATTATATTATATTATAAGCAAAACAGAAGTTAGTACCGAAAAGTTATGCACTGGACAGCAGTGTGCCAAGAAATGCAGCATAAAATCGTTCCTAAAACCGAACACTAAGAAGAGGGATAAAAGCTAGCACCTTTATCTAACTGTTCCGGAGTAAACGCACCAAGATGCACCAAGATCTAACTGTTCCGGAGTGAAGGCACCAAGATGCACCAATATCTAACTGTTCCGGAGTGAAGGCACCAAGATGCACCAATATCTAACTGTTCCGGAGGGAAGGCACCAAGATCTAACTGTTCAGGAGTAAGGGCACCAAGATGCACCAAGATCTAACTGTTCCGGAGTAGAGGCACCAAGATGCACCAATATCTAACTGTTCCGGAGTGAAGGCACCAAGATCTAACTGTTCAGGAGTAAGGGCACCAAGATGCACCAAAATCTAACTGTTCAGGATAAAAGGCACCAAGATGCACCAAGATCTAACTGTTCAGGAGTAAGGGCACCAAGATCTAACTGTTCAGAAGAAAATGCACCAAGATCTAACTGATCAGGAGTAAGGGCACCAAGTTGCACCAAGATCTAACTGTTCCGAAGTAGAGGCACCAAGATGCACCAATATCTAACATTTCCGGAGTGAAGGCACCAACATCTAACTGTTCAGGAGTAAGGGCACCAAGATGCACCAAAATCTAACTGTTCAGGAGTAAAGGCACCAAGATGCACCAAGATCTAACTGTTCATGAGAAAAGGCACCAAGATCTAACTTTTCAGGAGTAAAGCCACTAAGATCTAACTGTTCTGGAGTAAGGGCACCAAGATACACCAAGATCTAACTGTTCAGGAGAAAAGGCACCAAGATCTAACTGTTCAGGGAAAAAGGCATCAAGATGCACCAAGATCTAACTGTTCAAGAGTAAAGGCGCCAAGATCTAACTGTTCATGAGAAAAGGCACCAAGGTGTACCAAGATCTAACTGTTCAGGAATAAAGGCAGCAAGATCTAACTGTTCAGGAGTGAAGGCATCAAGATATAACTGTTCAGGAGTAAAGGCACCATGATACACCAAGATCTAACTGTTCAGGAGAAAAGGCACCAAGATGCACCAAGATTTGACAGTTCAGGAGTGAAGGCACCAAGATCTAACTGTTCAGGAGTGAAGGCACCAAGATCTAATTGTTCAGGAGTGAAGGCATCAAGATATAACTCTTTAGGAGTAAAGGCACCAAGATCTAACTGTTCTGGAGTGAAGGCATCAAGATATAACTGTTCAGGAGTAAAGACACCAAGATGCACCAAGATCTAACTGTTCAAGAGTGAAGGCACCAAGATCTAACTGTTCAGGATAAAAGGCAGCAATATGCACTAAGATCTATCTGTCCAGGATAAAAGGCAGCAAGATGCACCAAGATATAACTGTTCAATAGTAAAGGCACCAAGATGCACCAAGATTTGACAGTTCAGGAGTGAAGGCACCAAGATCTAACTATTCAGGATTAAAGGCACCAATATGCACTAAGATCTAACTGTCCAGGAGTAAAGGGACCAAGGTCTAACTGTTCAGGAGTAAAGGGACCAAGATCTAACTGTTCAGGAGTGAAGGCACCAAGAACTAACTGTTCAGGAGTAAAGGCACCAAGATCTATCTGTTCATGAGTGAAGGCACCATGAACTAACTGTTCAGGAGTAAAGGCACTAAGATCTAACTGTTCAGGTTAAAGGCACCAAGATCTAACTGTTCAGGAGTGAAGTCACAAAGAACTTACTGTTCAGGAGTAAAGTCACCAAGATCTAACTGTTCAGGAGTGAAGGCACCAAGAACTAGCTGTTCAGGAGATGAGGCACCAAGATCTAACTGTTCAGGAGTGAAGGCACCAAGATCTATCTGTGCCAGAGTAAAGGCCTCAAGATGCACCAAGAACAAACTGTTCAGGAGGGAAGGCACCAAGATCTAACTGTGCCAGAGTAAAGGCCCAAAGATGCACCAAGAACAAACTGTTCAGTAGTGAAGGCACCAAGATCTAACAGTTCAGGAGTAAAGGCACCAAGATCTAACTGTGCCAGAGTAAAGGCCCCAAGATGCATCAAGAACTAACTGTTCAGGAATAAAGGCACCAAGATATAACTGTCCATGAGTAAAGACACCAAGATGCACCAAGATCTAACTGTTCCGGAGTAAAGGCACCAAGAATAACCAAGATCTAACTGTTCAGGAGTAAAGGCACCAAGATCTAACTGTTCTGAAGTAAAGGTACCAAGATCTAACTGTTCTGGAGTAAAGGCACCAAGATCTAACTGTTTTGGAGTAAAGGCACCAAGATGCACCAAGATCTAACTGTTCAGGAGTGAAGGCACCAAGATCTAACTGTTCAGGAGTAAAGACACCAAGATCTAACTGTTCAGGAGTGAAGGCATCAAGATCTAACTGTTCAGGAGTAAAGGCTACAAGATCTAACTGTTACGGAGTAAAGGCACCAAGATCTAACTGTTTCGCTGTAAAGGTACCAAGATGCACCAAGATCTAACTGTCCCGGAGGAAAGGCACCAAGATGCACCAAAATCTAACTATCCAGGAGTAAAGGCATCAAAATGCACAAAGATTTAACTGTTACGGAGTAAAGGCACTAAGATCTATTTGTGCTGGAGTAAAAGCACCACGATGCACCAAGATCTAACTGTTCCGGTGTAAAGGCACCAAGATGCACCAAAATCTAACTGTTCAGGAGTAAAGGCACCAAGATGCACCAAGATCTAACTGTTTATGAGAAAAGGCACCAAGATGCACCAAGATTTGACAGTTCAGGAGTGAAGGCACCAAGATCTAACTATTCAGGATTAAAGGCACCAATATGCACTAAGATCTAACTGTCCAGGAGTAAAGGGACCAAGGTCTAACTGTTCAGGAGTAAAGGGACCAAGATCTAACTGTTCAGGAGTGAAGGCACCAAGAACTAACTGTTCAGGAGTAAAGGCACCAAGATCTAACTGTTCATGAGTGAAGGCACCATGAACTAACTGTTCAGGAGTAAAGGCACTAAGATCTAACTGTTCAGGTTAAAGGCACCAAGATCTAACTGTTCAGGAGTGAAGTCACAAAGAACTTACTGTTCAGGAGTAAAGTCACCAAGATCTAACTGTTCAGGAGTGAAGGCACCAAGAACTAGCTGTTCAGGAGTAGAGGCACCAAGATCTAACTGTTCAGGAGTGAAGGCACCAAGATCTATCTGTGCCAGAGTAAAGGCCTCAAGATGCACCAAGAACAAACTGTTCAGGAGGGAAGGCACCAAGATCTAACTGTGCCAGAGTAAAGGCCCAAAGATGCACCAAGAACAAACTGTTCAGTAGTGAAGGCACCAAGATCTAACAGTTCAGGAGTAAAGGCACCAAGATCTAACTGTGCCAGAGTAAAGGCCCCAAGATGCATCAAGAACTAACTGTTCAGGAATAAAGGCACCAAGATATAACTGTCCATGAGTAAAGACACCAAGATGCACCAAGATCTAACTGTTCCGGAGTAAAGGCACCAAGATCTAACTGTTCAGGAGTAAAGGCACCAAGATGCACCAAGATCTTACTGTTCAGGAATAAAGGCACCAAGAATAACCAAGATCTAACTGTTCAGGAGTAAAGGCACCAAGATCTAACTGTTCTGAAGTAAAGGTACCAAGATCTAACTGTTCTGGAGTAAAGGCACCAAGATCTAACTGTTTTGGAGTAAAGGCACCAAGATGCACCAAGATCTAACTGTTCAGGAGTGAAGGCACCAAGATCTAACTGTTCAGGAGTAAAGACACCAAGATCTAACTGTTCAGGAGTGAAGGCATCAAGATCTAACTGTTCAGGAGTAAAGGCTACAAGATCTAACTGTTACGGAGTAAAGGCACCAAGATCTAACTGTTTCGCTGTAAAGGTACCAAGATGCACCAAGATCTAACTGTCCCAGAGGAAAGGCACCAAGATGCACCAAAATCTAACTATCCAGGAGTAAAGGCATAAAAATGCACAAAGATTTAACTGTTACGGAGTAAAGGCACTAAGATCTATTTGTGCTGGAGTAAAAGCACCACGATGCACCAAGATCTAACTGTTCCGGTGTAAAGGCACCAAGATGCACCAAAATCTAACTGTTCAGGAGTAAAGGTACCAAGATGCACCAAGATCTAACTGTTTATGAGAAAAGGCACCAAGATGCACCAAGATCTAACTGTTCCGGTGTAAAGGCACCAAGATGCACCAAGATCTAACTGTTCAGGAGTAAAGCACCAAGATGCACCTAAATCTAACTGTTCAGTAGTAAAGAACCAAGATGCTCCAAGATTTACTGTTCGGGAGTAAAGTACCAAGATGCACCAAGATCTAACTGTTCAGGAGTAAAGGCACCAAGATGCACCAAGATCTAACTGTTCAGGAGTAAAGGCACAAAGATGCACCGAGATCTAACTGTTCAGGAGTAAAGGCACCAAGATGCACCAAGATCTAACTGTTCAGGAGTAAAGGAACAAAGATGCACCAAGATCTAACTGCTCCGGAGTAAAGGCACCAAGATGCACCAAGATCTAACTGTTCAGGAGTAAAGGCACCAAGATGCACCTAGATCTAACTGTTCCGGAGTAAAGGCACCAAGATGCACCAAGATTTACTGTTCGGGAGTAAAGGCACCAAGATGCACCAAGATTTAACTTTTCAGGAGTAAAGGCACCAAGATGCACCAAGATCTAACTGTTCAGGAGTAAAGGCACCAAGATGCACCAAGATCTAACTGTTCAGGAGTAAAGGCACCAAGATGCACCAAGATCTAACTGTTCAGGAGTAAAGGCACCAAGATACACCAAGATCTAACTTTTCAGGAGTAAAGGCACCAAGATGCACCAAGATCTAACTGTTCAGGAGTAAAGGCACCAAGATGCACCAAGATCTAACTTTTCAGGAGTAAAGGCACCAAGATGCACCAAGATCTAACTGTTCAGGAGTAAAGGCACCAAGATGCACCAAGATCTAACTGTTCAGGAGTAAAGTCACCAAGATCTAACTGTTCAGGAGTGAAGGCACCAAGAACTAGCTGTTCAGGAGTAGAGGCACCAAGATCTAACTGTTCAGGAGTGAAGGCACCAAGATCTATCTGTGCCAGAGTAAAGGCCTCAAGATGCACCAAGAACAAACTGTTCAGGAGGGAAGGCACCAAGATCTAACTGTGCCAGAGTAAAGGCCCAAAGATGCACCAAGAACAAACTGTTCAGTAGTGAAGGCACCAAGATCTAACAGTTCAGGAGTAAAGGCACCAAGATCTAACTGTGCCAGAGTAAAGGCCCCAAGATGCATCAAGAACTAACTGTTCAGGAATAAAGGCACCAAGATATAACTGTCCATGAGTAAAGACACCAAGATGCACCAAGATCTAACTGTTCCGGAGTAAAGGCACCAAGATCTAACTGTTCAGGAGTAAAGGCACCAAGATGCACAAGATCTTACTGTTCAGGAATAAAGGCACCAAGAATAACCAAGATCTAACTGTTCAGGAGTAAAGGCACCAAGATCTAACTGTTCTGAAGTAAAGGTACCAAGATCTAACTGTTCTGGAGTAAAGGCACCAAGATCTAACTGTTTTGGAGTAAAGGCACCAAGATGCACCAAGATCTAACTGTTCAGGAGTGAAGGCACCAAGATCTAACTGTTCAGGAGTAAAGACACCAAGATCTAACTGTTCAGGAGTGAAGGCATCAAGATCTAACTGTTCAGGAGTAAAGGCTACAAGATCTAACTGTTACGGAGTAAAGGCACCAAGATCTAACTGTTTCGCTGTAAAGGTACCAAGATGCACCAAGATCTAACTGTCCCGGAGGAAAGGCACCAAGATGCACCAAAATCTAACTATCCAGGAGTAAAGGCATCAAAATGCACAAAGATTTAACTGTTACGGAGTAAAGGCACTAAGATCTATTTGTGCTGGAGTAAAAGCACCACGATGCACCAAGATCTAACTGTTCCGGTGTAAAGGCACCAAGATGCACCAAAATCTAACTGTTCAGGAGTAAAGGCACCAAGATGCACCAAGATCTAACTGTTTATGAGAAAAGGCACCAAGATGCACCAAGATTTGACAGTTCAGGAGTGAAGGCACCAAGATCTTACTATTCAGGATTAAAGGCACCAATATGCACTAAGATCTAACTGTCCAGGAGTAAAGGGACCAAGGTCTAACTGTTCAGGAGTAAAGGGACCAAGATCTAACTGTTCAGGAGTGAAGGCACCAAGAACTAACTGTTCAGGAGTAAAGGCACCAAGATCTAACTGTTCATGAGTGAAGGCACCATGAACTAACTGTTCAGGAGTAAAGGCACTAAGATCTAACTGTTCAGGTTAAAGGCACCAAGATCTAACTGTTCAGGAGTGAAGTCACAAAGAACTTACTGTTCAGGAGTAAAGTCACCAAGATCTAACTGTTCAGGAGTGAAGGCACCAAGAACTAGCTGTTCAGGAGTAGAGGCACCAAGATCTAACTGTTCAGGAGTGAAGGCACCAAGATCTATCTGTGCCAGAGTAAAGGCCTCAAGATGCACCAAGAACAAACTGTTCAGGAGGGAAGGCACCAAGATCTAACTGTGCCAGAGTAAAGGCCCAAAGATGCACCAAGAACAAACTGTTCAGTAGTGAAGGCACCAAGATCTAACAGTTCAGGAGTAAAGGCACCAAGATCTAACTGTGCCAGAGTAAAGGCCCCAAGATGCATCAAGAACTAACTGTTCAGGAATAAAGGCACCAAGATATAACTGTCCATGAGTAAAGACACCAAGATGCACCAAGATCTAACTGTTCCGGAGTAAAGGCACCAAGATCTAACTGTTCAGGAGTAAAGGCACCAAGATGCACCAAGATCTTACTGTTCAGGAATAAAGGCACCAAGAATAACCAAGATCTAACTGTTCAGGAGTAAAGGCACCAAGATCTAACTGTTCTGAAGTAAAGGTACCAAGATCTAACTGTTCTGGAGTAAAGGCACCAAGATCTAACTGTTTTGGAGTAAAGGCACCAAGATGCACCAAGATCTAACTGTTCAGGAGTGAAGGCACCAAGATCTAACTGTTCAGGAGTAAAGACACCAAGATCTAACTGTTCAGGAGTGAAGGCATCAAGATCTAACTGTTCAGGAGTAAAGGCTACAAGATCTAACTGTTACGGAGTAAAGGCACCAAGATCTAACTGTTTCGCTGTAAAGGTACCAAGATGCACCAAGATCTAACTGTCCCGGAGGAAAGGCACCAAGATGCACCAAAATCTAACTATCCAGGAGTAAAGGCATCAAAATGCACAAAGATTTAACTGTTACGGAGTAAAGGCACTAAGATCTATTTGTGCTGGAGTAAAAGCACCACGATGCACCAAGATCTAACTGTTCCGGTGTAAAGGCACCAAGATGCACCAAAATCTAACTGTTCAGGAGTAAAGGCACCAAGATGCACCAAGATCTAACTGTTTATGAGAAAAGGCACCAAGATGCACCAAGATCTAACTGTTCCGGTGTAAAGGCACCAAGATGCACCAAGATCTAACTGTTCAGGAGTAAAGGCACCAAGATGCACCTAGATCTAACTGTTCAGGAGTAAAGAACCAAGATGCTCCAAGATTTACTGTTCGGGAGTAAAGTACCAAGATGCACCAAGATCTAACTGTTCAGGAGTAAAGGCACCAAGATGCACCAAGATCTAACTGTTCAGGAGTAAAGGCACAAAGATGCACCGAGATCTAACTGTTCAGGAGTAAAGGCACCAAGATGCACCAAGATCTAACTGTTCAGGAGTAAAGGAACAAAGATGCACCAAGATCTAACTGCTCCGGAGTAAAGGCACCAAGATGCACCAAGATCTAACTGTTCAGGAGTAAAGGTACCAAGATGCACCTAGATCTAACTGTTCCGGAGTAAAGGCACCAAGATGCACCAAGATTTACTGTTCGGGAGTAAAGGCACCAAGATGCACCAAGATTTAACTTTTCAGGAGTAAAGGCACCAAGATGCACCAAGATCTAACTGTTCAGGAGTAAAGGCACCAAGATGCACCAAGATCTAACTGTTCAGGAGTAAAGGCACCAAGATGCATCAAGATCTAATTGTTCAGGAGTAAAGGCACCAAGATGCACCAAGATCTAACTGTTCAGGAGTAAAGGCACCAAGATACACCAAGATCTAACTTTTCAGGAGTAAATGCACCAAGATGCACCAAGATCTAACTGTTCAGGAGTAAAGGCACCAAGATGCACCAAGATCTAACTTTTCAGGAGTAAAGGCACCAAGATGCACCAAGATCTAACTATTCAGGAGTAAAGGCACCAAGATGCACCAAGATCTAACTGTTCAGGAGTAAAGGCACCAAGATGCACCAAGATCTAACTGTTCAGGAGGAAAGGCACCAAGATGCACCAAGATCTAACTGTTCAGGAGTAAAGGCACCAAGATGCACCAGGATCTAACTATTCAGGAGTAAAGGCACCAAGATGCACCAAGATCTAACTGTTCAGGAGTAAAGGCACCATGATACACGAAGATCTAACTTTTCAAATGTGCTTGCCTAGATTAGGGATACCTTACACAACAGAAGTAATTTAGTGTAAATTTATTTGTTATTTTACATTGATTTTAATTTTTGGGGTAGAAATGTTCGCATTTTATTTTAAAGACCGACGCAGATATGAATTCTGCACAAATAATAAAACAACTTGTAAGAAAGACACTGTAACCGTGCTGGAGACGGCAAATTGAAAAGCTCAAATATCGCGGCATTACCGTAAATTATCGCGATAACGAAACGCCTACTTCACTGGTGATGACTTAAAGAAACAAGAAATGCATGCAAATACCTGGGTCAGAACACGTACTTTAGATTACGGTAAAACGTCATTAAAATGCTTAACTCTAAATGCTTTTTTACGAGAAAGTTGAAATAATACAAATAAAAAGGCTGCGTGCTTTATATCTTACGACCGAACATTCGTTACTATTCTCATCCCTTTCCAGATAACACAGGAAATCTCAGTGTAGTGCATGAGCTCTGTAACACCGACTATGGTTTGCCTAATTTTATTCAGAGAAGGCCAGTTACTTATTTGTGAGGATTGTTTGACTTTTACTTAGCTTATAAAATGTATCCCGGACATCAGAAAAGTATTTCTCTTTTTTTTATTTTCAACAGCCAAGTGTTTTTTTACGTTCTTAGTAATAAGTTGAGACATCCTTTTTAGCGTCCAACTTCGACTGGACTAGGTCTTCCATTTAATTTATTTTGAGAGTAATGATCACCTGAAATGACCAAACGCTTTAATTGTGGTGTGAACCTGAAACCTACAGATTATGAGGCAAACAATTGAACATTAGCATATGTACTTCTTTGAAACTGACGTCAGATTAATACTTTGGAAAATCGCCTTATAGTCCAGTATGGTTCGCTGACCCCGAGAGGTATGAATGTATCACACTCATACGCATAGTTTCTTTTTGCTTGCTCCTTCCCTTTTGCATAGCCTTCTCTACTACACATATTTGGGTTCTTTGGTCTACTTACTATGCCATGCTTTTTATAGTTCTTCTCCTCTAGTCCCTTATGAGACACTTCGGTTTTCTCCTCTATAATTTTTTTCTGTGCTTCTTACCCCTCATTTATTTTTACTGTACCCCACTCTCAGACATCTCACTCTTAGCGTCTTTTTACACCTGTCAGTCTACAAAATCGATTCTTTCTCCTTTGTGTTTGCACACTGACCCCTGTGTTAACTCCTCTGGTTCTGTTTACATTTACGCACTTTTTGGCACGATTTTCGACGTTCACGACAGCCGCACTTGGTTACGATTTTATTTTGGATTTCACAGGATAGTTTTATTTATTGTTGTTGTTTTCTTTAACACATTTCGATTGTTTTTGTTTTGGTTGTTTCGTTATCAGTTTTGTGTGTGTGTTTTTATTGTTTGTTCCTGATGAAGGCCTATTGAGCCGAAACGTTGTTTAGTCTGTGTCGTCCACTTGTCACGTAAAGCTTCTTACATACCATTTTTTTATTTTTTTATTTTTCGTCAGATTAAGCCTTGTTTTGCAAAGGTTTTCCAAAGTGTCGAAGATACTTAATACAACCTTCCCACTAAATGGTGAACAAGCGCTTGAGCTTACAGATACCACAAATGATGACCATCCCTAGAAAGTATTATCTTTAATTTAAAACTCGGATATACTGAAAATAAACACTAGTACAATGTAGCCATATGTGGTTATAGAAACATAATCGTATATGCCTAGACCGGCCATACGCATCTTACGGTCTGTTGTTTTATGTGCAACGGGGATAATCTAATTGTGTTTCATATGTTCGGAATAGAGTCAAAAACAATGTCCTAACATCATCAAGCGCTCTACATTAAAAAAAAAAAATATGACGATCATCATTTTCAGAAGGACGTTAACTTCCGGTCAACATGGTGGATAGGCGTCAGGAACTTTTGAAGGCTATGTATGAAAGGTGTCCCTTGTTGCAGTTTCCTCATATTCCTAGTCCGGCTTGTTGCAAGAGCTACTAAGTTAAGTGCTATGTGCACATCGTGAGCTGTGTGTCTCATCCGTTTTGATCATGTTTCGATATTCCGATTGTTTACGATGAATGATGATATCGTATGACAAGGAATAGTTGGCTGTGTTCACTTTCTGCGCGGTTTCACCTTATGTCTTTTGGCGTGTGCTGAGACTGCTATGATGGGGACTACAGCTACCTATCTTTGTTTGGGAGATGAGATAATAATTCGGAGGATTACACTGACGCGGGCGGTTGAGCAATTATTGATTTTAATTCGTTTGCTGTGATACCGGGGCTTTCCATAACCATAACATAATTTTTTTTAAAAATAACTATTCTCTTCCTTTGTACCATCAAACTGACCACAGTTGGATGTAAAGAGCTTTACATTTTGTAACTGACATTCATCATACATCACGTGTACAGCTGCAGGTTTTGGTGATCATGACTCTTCGTAATTGTCCGTTGTTGATCATTTCTGCTAATGACTACTGTCAATAGACATCTGTATTTCTCCTGATGTTAATTTCTGGTTTGACGTTATAACACTGTCATTAGTCTTTTCACAGTAGTCTCATATTTCTTCTGTATAATGGTACTTCTGTCCGTTTAACATTCATAATATTGTGAACTCATATACAAAATGAAATTACAGAGACAATACTATCACTTAAATTGACAATCACGAAGATACAGACTTTCATAAATGGATGCTTACGCAGAATAAAAGGATGGAAATGGCAGGACAAAATCACTAACATAGAATTATGGAAATGTACCAGTCAAAAACCAGTGGATAAAGAGATACAGCGGAGACGATGGCGCTGGATAGGACACACACTACGGAAGCCAACTGAGAGTATTACACAACAGGCCCTTTTTTGGAATCCCCATGGAATCCCCAGGGGAAAAGACAAAAAGGAAGACCAAGAAATTCTTAGAGAAGACAGACAGAAGCAGAGAGGAAGATGATGGGGAAGACATGGAATGATCTTAAAATAATGGCAAAAAACAGAACGACTTGGAAAGTGTTTGTTGAAGACCTATGCTCCACAGGGAGCTAAAAAGGTAGAAGGAGAAGAAGATTACTGTCACTTTCTGGGGAAGTCGGCGTCTTAAGCTAAACCTCGTGTTTATTTAAAGAACGAATGTTTTTTGAGTAGAAGGTTAATTTTGTTCTCCCCAGCAGTATCTCCAAGTGACCCATCATTGACAGATACGAGAACCTGAAGCATCGAGGAAATAAGTAATGGTAAAAATGTAAAGAGCCCCCGTCTCGCCAATTGGCATATAGGGAATATGGTGTTAGTGACCATAAATTTTACAGACCTTCAGCACATGATGTTTGGGGTAATGTGGTCGGTATTACGCCCGTGCCGCTTTACTTTCCCAGAAAAAATCCGGTACCCATTTAAGGCTGGGTGATCCCGGAAG
This sequence comes from Megaustenia siamemsis, assembly GCA_032433765.1. NCBI lineage: Eukaryota > Metazoa > Mollusca > Gastropoda > Stylommatophora > Ariophantidae > Megaustenia > Megaustenia siamemsis. Next base: position 34,376,239 of record JAVIAB010000124.1, read on the forward strand.
CCGTCAGTTGGGATCGAACCCTACCTCTTGTCCTTTGTAGTCTAGTTCACTAACCACAGGAGAACCTGAAGCATCGAGGAAATAATGTGTCAAAATTGTTGTCTGTAGACAAAGTTGACATAGTTTTTAAGAATAATAAACATGGACAGTGTCTGTTTTTTATGCACACAGACATGTTCTATAGGTCCTTCCAGTATTTAGCTGTTGGTTGGATCCTCCCGTTACTTTGGGATCTGACGTTAACAGTTGTAACGTCTCTGCAAAGGTTGAAGACAATAAATGTAACTCAACTAGAGTTACCGCCCGTCCAACAACAAGTGTGAAATCACTGGAGGTAGAAATAAATAGTGTGGACAAGACTAGAGGTACCCTGAGTAGGATAGTACAAACATTGCAAGGTCAAGGAACTTTGCTACCAACATGCAGGACGTCATAGATTTTTTACTGCCGCTTCTAGTGTCGGTCCGAGATAAGGAGAAGTAGAAAATATAATTTCTCTAATTGTATTCTTCTATAGATTCGCGTGATTTTTTAATGGCGAAAAAAAATAAATCCAAACACACAATAAAGATTTCAAAATTGTATATGCACATAACAAAAGTCAAAACAATGTGCGTTGGACAATCGAATTACTAAATATTTAAGAATGCAGAAAATTAATGGATGCCCTGCTGATGTCTGGTAATTGGATATGTAAATATCATTTACATTAATCATGTCTAACAACGTGAAGCTACTGGATAATGCCCATCATTATCGAGAGTGTAAGAATGATAGTGCACAACTCTCCTTCACTAAAACCATAATAGCGCAATTATTTATCATTAAACAAGTTCAAGAAACATTAATTAAAATGTGCATCTCATGGACACGATGAATGGACTACAGTAATATCAACGACATTGTTCACAACAAAATCATAAGTAAGAAATACATGAACAAAAAAATGTCAAACTTTCCATTACCTCACTTTTCTCGTTGGTAAAACCATTTTGTAAGACTTAACGTGAAATTCTACTGATAACAGTTAGTAATTGAAGTAAAGATAACACTGTTGCAAACATTTTCTGTAGGTGAGGAAAATCACAAACATAGGTTAACAACATATTAAGTTAATAAATTAAAATAACGACATAATGTCAACAGTTTTATGTAAAAAGATGGAGATCAGCTTCTTACGTGAATTTATAAACTACCTGAACCATGGGAGTCATCTATACCTGAAATTATACAAGCAATATATACTTTTTAGAATTAAGGGAGTGAGTGGAGATTATTTAAACTGTAGAATTGTATCTATTATATTGACGTGATAAAAAAAAAGTATCACCAGTACCGGAGATGTAAACAGAGTAGTTGGAAAAGATTATGTCACGGGACGTTTAAAGATGGGTAAAGCAAATCAAGGGATAGTGAGTTCTACATTTTATGAACTTGCGTCTTGATTTTTGCAGCAAAATTCATTTAAGCTTCACAAAGATATTTTAAATGTTAGTTTAGGTACACGGTGCAACAAGAATAGTATTGCTAGGGAGAAGTTTAGTACGCCAGTGGGCCGTCACGCGAGCCATAAAGGAGAAATTTAATGGACGTTATTCGGATTCAGTTGAGGTTCTGGCTGGTCTAGCAATGGATATATTTTCGTTACAGAGAGAAAACAGATTAACAAACGGATAAATGTAACGGATAATGGCAACGGTAGAGATGAAAAACTATCACAGTAAACTAAAATAAATGAAAATACAGTTAAGCATATATAAGATGGATACATTGAACGTGCTCATGTAACAGTAACAGTTCAGCGTGATTAGTTATTACAAAGGATAATAAATATGTAAGTCCAAACAATCCTGGTCACGTGAAACAATTCTCATTTGACCACGTGCTCAACACAACGTGAGTAATTCAAAACATAGAAACTGCAACTCTAATTTGTTGTGAACAACACTTGTGTCCGACACTTCATATGTTAACAGAAAACGTCGTCTAGATCTCATACAAAAGTTTATTCACACAATTCTTTAGTTACATTTTACAAGTTATCTGGATAAATATCTTTGTTGATTATAAAAGTCAGTCATTAGACATAATGTTTGCTATGGCCGTCTATACATCTATCAGACTATATCATTAGCAGGAATTCTGTATTCGTGTCTTGGCTACCGCCGTCGTTATATGACACTATCCCAGGTTCTGTAATTACATCCTCATAACTTCTTGTACTTTGAATAAAGTCACACACACGATAATGTGACTTCTGTATCAATCTCTATATTTATAACTTTGAATTCCTTAATAAACGCCGATCTTTTTAGAGCCCCAAAATATCTACCTATAGCTAAACATTTTCTCTTGAAATAAATCTTCTGAATACTCCTTTACTAAAACATCACTGAATGGTTCTCTAAATCTTCGCCAAGTTAAGTCCTCAGCTGTCTTTTTGAATGAATGACCTTAAAATCTATTTCTACAATCTAAATTCTCCTCTCACCTGCTTCAGCTAACCACCATTTCTTTTAAATATTCCAGTAACCGATCTTGGCGTTCGTCGTCTTTACTTAATCACTTGCAACTTTTAACTTTAAAGGAAAGTGAAAACCAAATTTGGTTGGGTACGTTACTAATTATGTAACCTATATCTATTTCTACCGCCGTGAGATTATCGTATCTGTTTACTTATGTCTTTCGTTTCCTGCCTTATTAGCATCTCGTATCAATATAAAATATGTTATTTGTTAAAACCGCGTCCAAAGAGTGTGTGGTTGCGGGAATCGTTTAGGTTTATGTTTACTATCAAAATATGCCTCGTAATAGTATTAAGTCTGACGTAACCTACAATAGTCTCGACAGGATGCTATTATATTTATATATAAGGATTATATACATTTTATTCCACGTCCTCAAAGACCATGTTTGTTGAGGTTATTCCCAAATCTGAATTGTTACTTGGCATTCTCCAATAAGATTTTGGCCCTAACGGATTGCATGCGTCATTGCAGGTCTTGAACCACCAACCGGCTTTTGCATCTTTAGCACAATTTGCAATGTCCTCATCGTTGTCGCGGTCAGCAGTAGAGAAAGGTACTCCCTTAACCGGCATCAGACATTGGGCTGACAGATTGTCCCTGCTGGATACAGTAAAGCTATAACCAGTTGTTGCTGCTCCAATGCGAAAGTCTTTGAAGTAGTACATTGGGAAATTAGTTGTCTCGTTACTTCTAATTGTGGCTCTTAAATATAAAATGTGAAGGCCGCCGTCGTTAAGAACTTTTATTTTCTCTAGGCCTATCCAGAAATTCTGATCATCATGATGGAATCCATTGACGTAATCGTTCCAGGTCAGTGTGTTGTCATAGAGACCGTTGTTGTTTGAAATATAGGTGTAAATTTTCTGACGATCTCTATGAGAGCTGCAGTAAACGAAGAATGGCCGTCGATAATTATCTGGCAGAATAATTGTGTATTTGTAGTAGGTAAAATCATAACCATATGTTGTCATCTCTTTACAACTTCGTGGGTATCTCTCACAGCGGTCACCGACCCAACCTCCAACACACTTACATCTCTGTCTAACAAGGTCCCATGCTCCGTCATGTTCACAACGATTCTTGAGGTACATCTGAAAGAAAGTATCGCCAGCCTCACACGAGATTGTTTTATTAGAGCCTCTGTGATGGTAACAATTGTTATCTTCATCCACACTCACAGCCGAACATTGGTCCATGCAGGCCGCAGCACATCTGACAAGACCTGAGAGTTCACTGCTCTTCGATTCCGCCAAGCCCAGGTCTAGTCTCTCTTTTAGTTTGCAGGCAACGTCTTGGGTGAAGGAGGCCATGTTTAACCCCCCTAATCCCTGCTCTAGACACATGAACACAGCAATAGACAATAAAGCGAGAGCGAACTTTATCACAACTTTTTCCATAACCTCAGTTAAATTTTAATAAACGGCAAAGATAACAATGTTACTGAATGATGATTTGATGTTTGACATATCACTTAATTGTCAAGATAGTCCAATATCCTAGTTCTCTATTTAAAACAACAAGTTCAATTATATATATATATATATATATATATATATATATATATATATATATATATATATAATGTACAAAGAGACATGCATATTTGTGTTATTATATCTCCCTATGAACTGTTCAAATATGTAGACAGAAGCCTCACAATGGAACCAATATTTGGATTAAACTGAACCATTATTGGTTGAGAAGAAATATTTATATTCTTTCATTGATTGGAGATATACTTTAAAACAAAAACAGTGTACCACAGTAAGTGGATCATGTACGCGTTGTGTTTGGTTAAGTAAATTTACTTCAGAAAAGCTCTCAACGTAGCAATGATACCTTGCATCCGGTATTTATTATTTTAATTAATAAAATCAATCATTCCATTTCGCCTGAAAGCAATTTTCCAGTAGTGATTTTGTTTACCCAGACAAACTTGTGTTGCTTGTAAAAGAAAGCTTCAATGAGAATCAAACTGAAAGGTGAAACGATCTGTAGAAAACTAAGAGGGTCATGCAACAAAGTAAATAATCGTTTGGGAAGTCTCAGTGAAGCGTTCTAGTAGACTCTTTGTTTCTATTACACAGGAAAACACTTCTCTAGTTATTTATATTTTTGTAGTTGATGGTATCGTTCAATATAACTCTATTGCAAAAGGAAACTCTTTCTTCAGAGCTTGTCAAAGGGAGGAAACAAACATAATAGCGGGTAACAGAAACGCATTGATTGTTGACGATATGACGTTTTCTTTCATTCTGTTATAAGCTTCACTTCCTGTTCTCTGAGTTCTGTCATGTTATGATGTTTACTGACGCCAGCTTTTACGTCTCTAACGAAGTCTTGAGGGATTGAATTTTGATGAAATATAATTTGTTTCCTCTTTTGCAGACCGGCGCCATATGATTAGTTGTCCCTCGCCACACAGACAGGTATTCTTCGACTTTAGAGGTTCTTTGGAGGTTCAGAAGCTTTAGAGCTTTGATGTTTATGAGTTGTGATAGATGAGCTGCAGCATCGAAAGATGTTACGCTACATTTGATAATTATTGCTAATATGTCACTTCTTGATTTAGCATAAGCGGAGATGGTTCACAACTGGCCCTTCAGGCTGTGTAACAACTGTCGTGGTTCAATGCTCGTCCAATAACTGTGCAGGGCAGTTGTTCTGTTTTGATTAGCTTTCTCCAGATACCAAGGATGTCTCTGAATATATAATTTTAAAAAAGTAAAGAGCCCCTGTCACGCCAAGTGGCGTATAGGGAATATGGTGTTAGTGACCATAAATTTTACAGACCTTCAGCACATGATTTTTGGGATAATGTGGTCGGTATTACGCCCGTGCCACTTTGTTGTCCCAGAAAAAATCCGGTACCCATTTAAGGCTGGGTGAACCCGGAAGCCGTCGGTTGGGATCGAACCCTACCTCTTTCTCTGAATATATAATAAATTAATATACTTCAAGAATACAATTGGCAAATATAAAAAAGTAAAGTCTTTCATTTACATGCAAATATTATGTCCTGCCGACCGATTACAACAGAGAGGCACCGTAAAGTATATTGCTTACATGATAATCATTGCTTCTGCTCTTTCCTCTTCTCGCCACCTACATTAACAAAATTAATTAAAATTATGAGGATCAGCTTGTTAAGGTAGGAGAATCGGTTATTTAATGGATGTCTAAAAAAGCCAGACAATTAGGCATTAAAAGTTAGTTAAGTACAGTACCTCCGTCACGACAATTGGCGACGTATAGGGAATATGGTGTTAGTGACCATAAATTTTATAGACCTTCGGCACATGATTTTTGGGGTAATGTGGTCGGTATTACGCCCGTGCCGCTTTACTTTCCCAGAAAAAAATCCGGTACCCATTTAAGGCTGGGTGAACCCGGAAGCCGTTGGTTGAGATCGAACCCTACCCCTTGTCCTTTGTAGTCCAGTTCACTAACCACTGAGCTATTGCGGCTCAATTAGGCATTAAGTGAATAGATAATAAACTCCTAGAAGATCTCGACTTTGCACTTTTGAGCTCCACACACGCTGATGCTCAAGAAAAGATAGAATGATTCCAAATAGTCCTCCAGATCAACACGACCAAAAAGAAAGTCCTATATATTATCATCAAAGACTCTGATATAAGACTCTGATATAAGACTCTGATATAAGACTCTGATATAACACTTAACAATGCATTTATACAGAAATGTTTTACCTACTTAGGCATCAAAATGGCTAAAGATTGAGACATAACATCAGAAATCATGACACGCATCGCACTAGAATCAAAAGCTTTCAACAAACTGAAGAATTCGGAGATCCAAATTTCTGAGTTAACGAACGAAACTTAGACTGTTCAACTTCTGTGTGATACTAGTGCTAACATATGGACGTGAAAGTTGAAAATCCACCCGACTTTAGAAATTAAATTAAATGACCTTGAAAACAAATGTCTTCGTATAAGCTGGAAAGAGTACATTTCAAATGAACAGATAAGAGAAGAAGAAATAAAAATCCTGAGTCGCACAAGTCGTGGCGACTGCTTGACCAAGCGGCCTTTATCCCTCTGGTTCTATAGTTGTCCCCCGACATACACCAGCAATGGTTCTAGGTGTCGTAAAGATAGTTTTTTTTTTTTTAGATAAGAGTCGAATCAAAACAAGAATGCGTGTCGAGTTTTATAAGAAGACGTTGGAGATACATCGGTCATGTGTTCAGAATGAATGAAGAAAGAGTCCCTCGTCAGGTATTCATGTGGAAACCGTCTGGCAAAAGAAAACAAGGCAGACTAAGAAAATCGCAATGTAATAGTATACAGACTAGGGTAGAATAGTGCACATAATTGGAGACAGAGATATAGCTTGGGTCGGATAGCTTAGTAGTTACCCATAAGTTAAGTGGATGATAGTAGTACAATTATAACACATTCATATAATAACATAGCAAGTTTTGAAAATGGAAAATTGTAGCG